>OZ010584.1:50903880-50936380 GCA_963932145.1 Acanthosepion lycidas
GGAGTGATAAATCTGAAACCTGCTATGTAATTAGCAAAATTTTCCTTTGAATATAATTCAGTAAAAATACCAGTTTATAAAATAAATATTCACCAATAAATTAATGAATGGAAAGTAACGATTATATTGGTAACAGAACATTTATGTAAAATATGCGTATTCTTATTACTGGGTTACGGACATTATTACAGAAAAACGAACATAGTTGATTGTAATAAACAGAAGCCTAGAATAAATTTATGTCAGGAATCTTCAGTTTATTTGTGATACATTACAGCAATATTTGTACATTTCTTAATAGATGAAAAAAGGAAAAAAATATTACCAAAGGAAGAATATAAAATGGTCAAAATATAACTTAAGTTTTATATATATATATATATAATGTGTGTGTGAAAGAAAGAAGGGTAAACCGACGACGAAAGACAAGCAAAATAAATAAAAAGAAAGCAAACTCACATCTAGCGAAAGTGAGAATGCAAGTGCTATTTTTAAAGAGGGGAATAATTTGTAAATGAAACAAAACTACAATTCTGTCTTTCCTTATATATATATACAGTGATTCTCGTAAATCCCCTCATCAGGTTCATGTTATAAGTGAGCAGTTTTAAGCGAAAAATTGTTGGTTAAGAATAGACAAGTATATTAGTTTGACTATTGTCCCTCTAGTTATCTATTGAACAATTTCCTAACCAAATTCTGCTAGCCGAAAAAGAAGTTATATTCCAATCATTTTTACGTTAATATTAATTAATACAGATATTTAAAAGTTTTAAAACTTTATAAATTATTCTAATTAAAATATTAAAAATGAAAACAGTCCTTGAAGAAATTCACTATTAATCTATTTTGTTTCTTAAGACATTAGTATCCATAATATATTTTGTTCATAAAGGAATTAAAGGCTTTTGTAATTAGATAATTTCAAATTTTGTTGCGTGTTTTGTTTTACGATTCAAAGTATATTTTTGGTAAATGGTATCCTGTTTTGCTAAGAAAAAATGATGATTTAATTTCTCCAAGTTGTTCTGCGTATACTTAATATAGACCTTAAGCGGTACAAAACGAATTTTTCAAATTTTTATAAAATGAAATAAGTCGGATTAACAGATGCAAAAAAAAAGTTACCAATATTTTCAAAAAAAGAAAAAAAAATTATAAAATAATTTCATTCATTTGTGTATATGTTCGGAACTTTTCAATAAATTTGACATTTATTTGATTTCTGTAAGGATTTCGAAATCAATGTGTTTTTAGCCACAGAAAAATGATAATATTTCTATGGTCCCCGCCCCTGACACTAGAAACACGAATAATTAAAAATATCTTTTCAACTTTTCTCTCAACAATAACAAATATTTTAAGGATAGACCTTCATATTATGTTCATTTTAGCGAAACTTTAGGTGCGCAAGCGCGCACACACAGACACACACACATATATATATGATAGAAAATAAAATTACAAAAATATTAAAAACTACGCAGAGGTTTATATAGGTAAATTATATGTTTGTTAGTAGGTAGTAGATATTGTGATAAAAATGTGTAAGTCTTTGGCTATTTTGCGGCATTATAAATCAAACATGTAGCTTTATACAATGGCTTTTTCAGGAAAAAAGGCTCATGGAGGCGAGGAAGAGCGCACTTTATCCGGCCTTACAACTGGTAAGTCTAGTATCTCCTCTCTCTCTCTCCTAACGTTATGAGGGATGTCTCATCCAGGGGATTCCAACCAAATATAAGCACCTTCATCATTTCACAAAAAAGATGGTAGCAATTCTTGTCCCTTGAGACATGTTTACACATATTGGCACCTTACATCAAGTCGCATGTGAGGAGGTTTTCAAATGCAGTCCAGTACGCTATTATAGACCGCCGATAGCGTTGTGCTTCTTTTGTTCAATTATACCGTTAAAATTGGATCGGATTGTAAGCAGTTTAGTGCCCTGATGGTCATTTTAGAGAAGTGACAAAGCATTCTGGAGATGACGCCTGATGTTTAGGCGTTGGAAATATGGTCAAATGACCACTGTTCCCCGTAAAATATGTTCGTACAATGTTCGCGGATAGCAATTCTAGATCACAAGTCATCTGCGGCAAGGTAAATAAACCAGGAATGTTTATAAAGACAGTGGAACTCGGAATTGTTACCTTGTGGATCGAAAGCCAGCTGTCATGCTCAATGATGAGAGTTGGGCCTGTGGAATGTAGACATGAGGAGAAATAACTTCCTGGGTATATGTACTTACGAAAATCAGTCCTAATCGCTGACATCATGTGGAGTTCTATAATTTGTGACTCATGTACGCCATTAGTGTTTGTGAAGGAAATTTTAAATAGCACCATGAATACCTAGAGTATTGTTCCTTGCATTCTGTTATCAATCCTGCAACATAGAGGGGATGTGTCGTTCCAGCGGGATAATGATGCATCTGGTATTGGAAATGCTCTCCAAAATCTTGCTCAACTTACCTGGTCTGCAGGATCAATCCACCGTTACCCCAGTTTATATGCATGATACAGGGTGGAACGAAGATTAACTCGTTCAGATAAGTCATAAATCGGTGAGGTTACAAACCGAATACGTGGACTCCCCCCACCCAAAGAAAAACCGGATTAACATCCATGAGGTGCCCATGTACATTATCGAGGACCATTTGGATGTCTCCTTCGCGGAATATCTTTGTTTTCCTGCAGGCTGCCGAATTCAAACCCGACTTCTACACTTCAGTTCATGTATCGCTCTTTCAGTTTTGTATAAAATGTGATCGGAAGGTGTATGGGCTTTTGCGTTGTCACGGTCGGTCCGAGAGAGTTGTCCGTTGTCGCTCCTACTTTAAGCTTTGAAGTTAGAGCCCTTCCTTCGCCGGCTGAGGAACAGGACGTACAGTCCGGCCATACAGAGAATCGCTGTTCCTGGAGGCATTCGAGCCAGGATTTCTGCATACGCCGATGACGTATTATTTTCGTGTTGTGTAGCAGCAACATTGAGGTCGTACAGAAGGCTTTTGAACGGTACGAAAATTTGACGGTGGCCAGGATTAACCTCGAAAAGACTTCTGGCTTGTGGTTAGATGCCTGGAAGGGGGTCTGTCTCCCGAGGCCAATTAGTTGGACAGAAGGCCTCATCCGCATTCTTTGAATGTGATTTGGGCTAGCCCTTCAGCTGAAGAAAAAAAGGCTCAGAAGAACAAAGTTTGGAGCGGCGATCTTCTTCGGGAATTGTACTTAAAGAGTAGAGTTGAGGCGTGTGCCACTTACATCTTTTCTCTTATCCGTTATTGATTGGCAGTACTTTATCTCTGCAAGGACCGAAAGAAGGCGCTCAAGGGCCTGTTGTCCACCCTGTTGTGTGGTGGTCGCATGCTTCAGATCTACAGATAGGTCGTTGCACAATGTCCGTATCATGGTGGGGTTGCTGGGAATGCCGCACTTGTGCCATCGGTACGCTTCAAGTTTGGCTTTTCTACGCTGCGGGTTGACAGAAAACTCAATTTTGGAGGGAAGCGTTAGGGACGATTTCCTTAGCTTTAACATTACTCCTCCTGTTTCGGAGGGTGAGCGCCATTTTCAGTCACGGAATCAATCGAGATTTCTCCGAGAATGTCGGGCGACCTTGAGAGCCATTCCATGGTCCACTGACCTTTCACGGCCTCGTACGCTATTGTATCGGGAAATACTGGAGGCGGTCGCGACAATCCTCTACGTTGCCACGTTGGCTTTTCATCATCACGGTTGCGCTCTTTTTGGTCTTTAGCGCTAGCGGCGAATTATCTCAGCAACTCTGAGTTTTCGCTTATTTGGCGATTGATATAGAACGTGCTATCTCTTAATGACGTAGCCTTCCGAGGGGACTGGCCTGTCATGGATGTAACCTTTTTTTAGAGGAAACGGATTCGCATGTTTTCTACCATTGTCTACTGGCGAACCCGTTCTGAGACTATGTCGACAAGTTGACGGCTCGTACCAGTCCCAAGAATCTCGGGTCCATTGACCTCGCATACGCGCTCGATAATGTGCCGCCTCCATTCACTGGCGTGAAACGGATGGTGTTTTTAAAGTTGCTAGCCGTGGCAATGATGGCGGTGTGAACGTCGGGGATGGAGGGAATCTTGCGATATGAACACTATACTTTTCAGGATCTGGTCGGATATTTTGGGCTTCAGTTCAACATGATAGAAAGCGTTATCGGTAGATCTCTGCGAAATGTGGCTAACTGTGGAGAAATTTATTCGTGTCGATGGGGCAAGTGTTGATTTTCTTTGTTTAGTTCCCTTTGTTGCAACGAGGCGGTTTCCTTGTTAAGTTAGACATTGTTTGTTTTCCTAACTAATATAAGTGTTGTTACTGGCCTGTAACCGGTGTTCTCTTTTGTTAGGATCCATGTCAAGATTCCCAACCTCCCCAGATTGTTTTTATCCCCATTTTCTTTTTACATCGGCTGGGTCAGTCTTTAATATTTCTACTCCGTCATTTACTTTTCCCCTCGAATTCAGTAACACTAGTCAGTGTGCTTCTTGATTCTGCCTATAGGTAGAGTACAGCTGACACTCTTATTATTCTGAGCGGTGGACGGATCCTACTATCTGTTAATCATGTAGTTCGAATGTTTTGTTTCATTTTAGTTTGTTTAGGGGTTTATTCACTCCCCCATCATTTCATGATCATGGAATTTTTGTCTATTTCTTTATAGGAAAAAAACAAACAAACATTGAACTGTATGGAATTTTTATGTCATGGTATTTTTTGTAGGCTTCCTATGAACATGCAGTATTGTGGTAAATGTAGGATTGAATGGTAATGTGAGTTCTTGTGGTGAATGAGTAAATTATAATGAGTGAATGGGTCGTGAGTTTGATTAACTAGGTCTAAGATTGTGATGACTAGCCTTAACCCACTTCCTCTTCGGGCTTGTGCCACAATTTCTGTAAAATCATAAATAAAATTAATCGGTAATCGTTAAACCACTGAAATTGCGTCAACATGTCTACACAGCTTGCCAAGATATATAACTAATATTGTATTTGCCTTATATAGGATGATAGAGAATCCAATGAATATTTTCACGGTAACTGTTCTGATGAGCTTCCATCTTTAGTATTAGGTTGGTGCAAAAATAATGACGTAATAATGTCGTTTTCTGACGTTAAAAATTACGTCAAAAAATAACATTATTACGTCATTATTTTTGCACCAACCTAATACTTCGACTTCATGAATTTAAGAGGACTACTAGACTAGAGGTAAGTTGTACAGTCGAAATAGCTACATGTAATCGTAAGTTCTATGCTAAGAGTTTCTTCTCTCGCATTTCTCCCTTGTAGAACACTCCTCCAGTTTCTGGCTTTGAAGTCAACTATAATCTTCAAAAATTTAAATTCAATGTCAATCATTTTCTTAATTCCTGTTCTTTTATTGTTCTCTCTCCATAATGATGTTGTTTCTCATTTTCTCAAACTCAGAAACACCTTGCGTCTTAGTACCTTTATTTCTTTGATTGTAGGTGAAAATATTCAAAAAGAAAAGAGGACAGGCCTATTGTAAAGTTCATTGAATATATTTTGCTTATAAATTTACTACCGATCTGCAACTTATTGAGACAGCGAGATTGCGTGTATTTTTTTAGCTTAAACAAATAGAAATATATCAAGAATGTTACAATTTTATTTTTCGTTAGTGCATATCGGCATTTTACATATGTTCATACTACTAATAAATATATAGGACAGGTGCATAATAAATATATGCTTATATATATATATATATATATATATATATATATATATATATATATATATATATATATATATATATATTTGTAGAAATTTAAATCTAAAATAAAATTAGAATTTTACCTTTGAAACAACTAATAAACGTAGAAATCGGAGATTTATTATATAAGACGTTCAGCTTTGTTTTTTGCGAATCACTTTTTACTGTCATTTTTTTTTTTTTTAGAAAATCAAGCAATTTAATCTAATCTAATTTGAAAGTAAAGGCGAATGACAAAGGAATATTCTTTTGGAATAAAATAAAATCGAAGAACGTGTCTTAGACGAGAGATAAGAAAAAAAAATACAAATTTTAACAGATGTGAAAAAGAAAGAAGGAACTACAAAGAATTGTGTAAACCGACGAAAATATGAAGAATTCGACAAAACATTTAAAGATACAAAGTTGTGCTACACAGATTGAACTAAACTGAAAGATAAAAAAAAATAAGACAACTTCAAATCTGACAGAAATATTTTATGATATTCGCTCGGCTGGCTATAAACTGAGGCAAAGCGAAAAGTTGAATCTCGACCCGTTAAATCTTCCATATTTTTCGTCCGGCTTTTCTCGAACGAGCACATTTCTATATTTGTTGGCAATTCAATAATGAACATACAATTTAAAAAAAAAATAACTATTTTACAAAGACATTTTATTGCTAAACTTCCTCGCATAAAATATCAGTTAACTGAGACTAGATGCGTTATTTATTGAGGAATATAAGGCCAATTTTGGCAGTATCTTTCAGCCCAAAGTGTTAAAGGATTCTTTCTTCCATTGATTACATCTGGTTTGAACTAGTTAATCTCTATACATTACGCATCAACGCCACTACAGTTCACAGATGGGAATATGAATAAACATACTGAAATTAATGAATACTGGCCCGTGTTATTCATCAGAGGGAGAGAATATACATTGTCTTCTGTAACAACTTCATGTATAAAAGCAGTTTACATTAATATATTCTTGTCCAAATAACAGAAATTATTTGTTTTACTCTAATGATATACTCTAATACTAATTCAAAAGCTGTTATATTTAAGAATAGCCTTTAATAGGACGTGACATTTTAAAGTATACTTGAGAGAGGCATTTTCGATGGAAGCTTTTCCAATCCACCTGTTTTTCTTTTGGGAGGTTGGCGCTATTCATCCCATTTAAAAATTAAAAATTTTTTTTTAGATATGTCCTATTTCAGCTATCTGTACTAAACATGGTGACATAATGTCTTATTTATTTGACGTACAGTCATAAATGACGTCACAAACCTTCCCGGTGTGTCATGGACCGTTACCATATTCGTGTCATATAATTAGATAATAATGATCCTAGAAAATATTATGTGAGATTCCGTAGTATTTATACCAGAAAAATAGAAGTTCCAACATTTTTATTTTATATTGATTCTGTAGAAATATATGTCCATAAAATGGTCGTTTGGTATTCCTAGATTTGTTCCCATACAGTCACACAACATAGCATCATGATAGTATTGTCAATGTTTTGTGGTTCATTACATTTATTTGTTCTTTAACAATGTCTTTTAAAATGAGTGAGTCATTAAAAATGTAACCATAATAAATATAAAAATTAAATTAAAATTTAAAAAAAACAGTCAGATAACTGGACAGTCTCCCGTGACGTGGAATGTGTCAACTGTTTCTTTGTTTCCTGGAAACACTCCGCGTCCGGCAGACAATGGCTCGTCTACCGGCACCGATACTCATACCACCCTTTGAGTAGCATTGATTTAAATGTCTACTCTCGAAGGACAATATAAGAAAATTCTCTTATGAAAATCGGTTATCTTTGCCATTGATCAACAGAAGCCACACTCTTCTTACATTAAATATAATGTTGTATACAACTTACCTTTTAATTTTCCTTAATTAAATTTGCCAATCAATAAATATTTATTATGTAACACGTTTCCCATCTGGACAACCTTGTTTCTTATCTTAATAACAGACTTTCTGTCAAATTAACAATCACGCACTTATTCCCTAGTGATATTTGCTAAGCAAATTGTCACCTCGAAATCACTTAACTTTTGATTTTTATTTCAGTTTTAACAACGTGTATATCAGTAACACTAAATATCTTAAACGACATTAACTAGTTTCAGAACGTAATATTTTAAACAAATCCAAGATTTTAGAAAATTAATTGCCAACGAGGATACTTGCCTCTAAAGATGTATGAAGCATTTGCTACATTCACCTTTTGGCTTGCAACATTTCTTGCCTCTCATACTAGTAGAAAGATTTTTAATTTAAAGTTTTAAAACTAAAATTCTATATATGTTAATTAACTTTGCCTACGTCTGTTATGGACAATTGGGTGCTGTATTTTTTAAAGTACAATCTCTATACATTATCGAGTTGGTATTCAAAATAAGTCAGCATCACGCATGCCGTGTCCGTACGGTATATGGGTTATCATTTCTCTCCACATTAGCTCTAAACATCATTTAACATTTTACCATCCATTTTCCTCTCTAATCCATCTGAAGTTCATTCATTATATCTCTTCCAATATATGGAGATGCTACCCTCTGATAACGTCCCATACAAGCTTCCAGTATTTTTTATCACTAATATACATTTAGTCATGAGAGTCAATTACTTATATTATTTAAAACTCTTGTTCTTATCTTGATTGTTATTATGATTATTATGATGTTATTATAGACACGTTTCGGTCAAGAACAAATTGGCCCCTATCAAGCATCAGTTGTTTGGCTGATATCGGATATCATTTATGTAATAAGCATGAGACATCCCATATCAGCAAAGCAATGGGTAGCTGATGATGACCAGAGTTTACTTAGCCGAAACGTTAAGTCTACGATCCGTATCAACGAAAATTCGAATAATATATCTACATAATAAAATTACCAACAGATAAATCATAAGTGTTAATGAGAATTTGTACATATCTTTGGCTCTGGACAACTTCCTATCCTTCATAAGGCTTAACAAGTATTAACCCCTTACTATCCGTCTTAGTTCTTGTTTTGCCATCCATTTACATAAGCTCTTTACGTAGGACATTCACTGCTTCATTCTGCCGCTCTTGCCTTCAATATGTCCTTGTCTTTGTCAATTTTCCAAGCCCCTGGGAATATTAATTCTTTCTGATTTAAATATGATTACAGTTAATATTTTCTTTAGGGGTTCCTCGTTGTTTTGTTCATAGTATTTTAATTGTCCGTCCGTAGAGCCACATATCTGAGGTTTCGAATCTCGCCTTCATCATTGCTATAATAATGAAAGCGAAATTACTATAATTCATAATGCATAGCAGTTAAGTAGTCTTCTTATCATTTTTATAACGAAAGTTTCCAAAAGCTTTAACGTTTTGCCTAATATCTTCAAGTGTTCATTCGATTCACCTGAGGATATTTGTGTCATACTTTCCATAGTCTGTTACAAGATTACACATGGTTCAAACTTCTGTAATTGCTCGATTCAGATATCTCCAAATCAAAGCTTATATCCTTGGTTGCTACTCTTACTGTCTTCTTATTTTGGCTAGTCCACCTTTTTTACGTACTTTTTTTTTATTCCTTCTCTTGAGGTTTTTGTAATATTTCTCCTGAGACCGCCTTCAACACAGGTCTATAACTCATCAGCTGAGCGTCATCTGCGTAATTTATGTTAAAATCTTCACTGTTGATATTAAATCCTGCTCGCCGTTCTCGTTCTCCCTTTGCTGTATAGATTAAGATAATTCGTTGAAACATCGCATTTTTGCGTTAATCCCCGTTTTATATTTGAGTCCTGCTTAACACGTTTCCTATCCGCATGCAGGCGGTTTGTAATCTGTAAATGTTGGCAATTATCCTAATATATTTGGCATATAAGCCGATTCTGTCTATAAGGAAGTGTTTCTCAAACATTTTAATTCAAGGCGCACTTGTAGAATAACAAAAAGTCTATGGTACATTTTAAATTTTAATAAGGAAAAATTAGTCATGGAAGTTGAAAATGAGAACATAATAGAGAAATTTCCAGAAATACATATGTTTAATACATTACATTGTTTATGTCTTTAGCTTTTTTTTAAAAAATAAAGATTTTTTTAAATATAAAAATAATTAATAAATTACTCTTCTATCAACTTGGGGCGCACTGGCTATCTTACAAGGCGTAATAGTGCGCCCAGGCGCACCGATTGTGAAACGCTATGTTTTCTTGTCATATTTGATCAAATATTTTTGTGATATTTTTGCATTTGTAATTATCACTTTGAGAGCAGTCTGATCATATGGATAGCATTCTGTGCCCAGTGCCTTGAACGAAGCAACATTTTTTTGACTTATTTCTAGTCTGTTCTTCTACGATTTTTGTGTATGTGAATTTTAATTATAAGCTTATGAGGTCCTTTGAGCGTATTATCCCTAAGTCTTCTAAAATATACATTCATAAATGTTAATCTTATCTTCAGTGGGTACTTAACCCTTTGCGATTCTTCTCCCTAACTAATCCGAACGTAGATAAAAATAATCCTCGATAAAAGTCGATTTATCTTAATCGCATTTTAGATACAGTTGATGTCGGTTTAGGCTTATATTCTTGTTTCTCTAATTTGAGAAATACGCATTTATCAAAAAGATTAATATTTCACTTTTGTTGCCATGAATTATTTATTACTTGAAAACTCTGATGGAGTCTTTTGTTGAAAAAAAAATTGAATTCTTCGACAGCATAAAACGTCGTCTGAGTAAATGACAAGTTTTAATGATGCATTGACTTCTCTGTAAATGATTAATAGCGGCACAAACTTTACATTTTCTTTGCATTTTTATTATATCGACGAATTTTGCTAACTGATATAAGCTATTTTGATACACAAGCAGTTTTTTCAAAATGAATTACTTTTTTCTGTTAGTTGCAACACATTCTAGTTATATAAAATAAACTTGTATATTTAGGTAGCAACCGTTCTTTTAAGTATGTTTCGTTGAATATAACCGACAAGGAAAAATTAATTAATTTTTAATTTAGTTTTTCCAGCACTCTTTCCATTTGGTCAGAGTAAGGGAATGCAACAATTGCCCGTTTAGTCAATTGCCGCAAAAGCTTTCAGTGATAACTTAGCAACTTACAAGGGTTTTGTTTGAGGAGTTGTTAATTTAATTTCTCTTAATGTTTGACTTTTTAAGATATATTTTTGTGTTGTTTTGAATACTATTGCAGCATTTATTCCAAGCTTCGCGTGTTGGGCACTGATGGAATTTGAGTGAGCGTCGTTCTGTTTTTTTTTAAGCCTCCCCATTGTTTAATAAGGTGAGCTTGATAGGGAGAAGTTTCCGGTAATGTGATTTATATAAAACTTTAGTGTATTCATCCAGAATTTTTCTTAAGGTCTCTAGCAAATTGTGGGTATCCAGAAGTATTTTTATAGCAAATGATCCGATAAGTGACATGCGAGGCGTCTACTGAAAGATGTGTTTGTATCTCCGATATAGGTTATTGATTGTTAACAAGAAATACATTCTTGTACTGAGCATTAAAATACATACAATATATATATATATATATATATATGTATATATATATATATATATATATATATATATATATATATTGATTTATCCTTCCTATTATATAAAAAACTGCTGAAAATTTCTCAGTTTGATTCATGTTGTAAAGCTTAACACAGCAAATAAAACAACCACACAATTTGAGAGATGTTCATTTATTGGCCGAGCTGAGATTCTCTCAATACACAGATGTTTGTATGAAACAAAAGTATGCCCACCAGCTATACGAGGATGGCTGGCCCAAAAAAAAATAAAAATCGTACGCATAATCTCGATTATGTAACATTTACGACTGTTTTTATTTACAGGAGCTTCTCCTGTAAATAAAGACCACGCTCGATGGTGATTAACTTCGGAAGTCAAACGTGTATCTTCAACATTCTTGTGTGTGTGTGTGTATGTTTGTGTGTGCGAGCCGGAGTGTATAATTGGTATTGTATTTATTTTCGGCTCTACAAAATATTCCAGCGTTTAGCTTAATACTTTATATAACTAGAAATAATTCATAACTGGGCACCTTGCTTTGCAGCTGGTTAGGAATTCAGTCACGTTCACATGTGTACAAACATAGTGTGTTTCATCGGTATTTTGTGTCCAAGCATGTTAATCTTAAAGAGTAAACATTGACTCGGAGGGTACAAACATATTCTCATCAACAAAAATGTTTAAAAAGAAAGACTTTTCATTATTTCTGACAAACGTCGGCTGTTGATATTTGATGTCTAGAGAAAGGTAAAAACGTCTTAGTTAATCGAATAACAAATAAAGAGTTTATGATTCTCTTGTCTGTTGCCTCCGTCTTTTCATGCTTCATTTAAAGCCAAATATACAATTAAGATCTTTTCAGCTTTATCTTGATAATAAAATATTAACTTCATTGATATTGTACCATATCAGGTCAAAATTTCTTGCCCGATTTTCATCAATAATTTTTTATAATGTTCTGATGCAGATTTTTGTCATGTTTCGAGATTGAAGCCTTTCATCATATTCAGTTGAATGTCTTTGTGGAGTGTTGACATTTTGTCCACAAATGAATGCCTTAAAAACGGAGGATGAGACGTTGCACTTTCGCCTTATATGCCCTGTAAATTTCGGAAAGGAGTAAGCGTCGGAGTTGCGTCAAAAGACATTAAAAAGTTTTATTTGGATCTTTCTCTAACACAGACGGTCAAAAAATATTTGGGCTGATTTCACAGAGTGATTTTAACGTCTACAATCAACCAAGCTTCGAGCGACTTTCCAACGTCGATGAAGACGCTCTGATTGCCATCATGGAAAATAATCAGGCGATTTTGACGGAAGAGATGTCTAAGATTTAGAAAATCGATATTTCAACTGCCTTCCACCATTTGAAGAGACAGGGGATCAAGGAAAATGTTTGATTTTGGAAAATTGAAAAGGTTTCATTTTCGAGTAAGTCGACACAAGGCCGCATGTCGAATAACAGACCTTACAGAAAATTAAAGAATTGCAATTGGAAACCATCAAATGAAATGACAAAAAAATTGATGCTGTACTGTTAATCAAAACTACCTCAAAAACTTCTTCCAGGAAAAACACCAAGTTTCTAGGAAAATGGCATCAACAAGCGTGTAGAATAATGGGAGCCTGTTGTTCAAATCAATGGAGACATTTTACTTGAGTAATAAATATTTTATGTTAGTATGTAAAATTTTGTTTTTAATTTTTTTTACTCGGGCATAAACATTTGCAGCGTTCTAATATTTTTATGTATAAAGTTTTATGCTTCATTCTAGCTGAAACATTATGAATAATTCTAGTAGATAGAAGGAAAAACAAAGATAAGATATTATTTTAAGATTAAACATTTCTTTATTCTTTTCAAAACTCGCATTAGCTGCAGACTTTCAAAATGTACTCAGGCCTAAGATGTACGTTGTGGTATAATGGATATTGGTTCGGAGTGAGAGACGCGTTCGAATTCCAGCCGAATTTGTTAAATTCACTTACGCACAAATACACTTGGGAAAGGTAAGAATCTATCTCCTCTCCCCCAGCTATGGGTTGAGTAGCCTTGATTGGCAACTAGTCCAACGCAAAAAAGAAATGGCAACATACTGCGTGAAAAATCTACCTCGTCAGTCATCTATCAAAAGATACATGATCGTCCAAGCGTGTATCGCGTTTGGCGCTTAACTAACTGACTCGGGCCTTAATTTTTTAAAACTCCGCCTGTACATTTTTTCTTTATTTAATTTTCGTTTCTCTTAATGTGACAATTTCAATGAGTAGAATCGACAGTTATGCCAATCAATTTATATCATTGGACATGTAAACGCAATGTTGATTTATTTAAAATTTATTTAAAATCTCGGGCAGTTTAGCTAACTAATGCTACTTTTATTTTTTCCACTTCGGCTGGTGCTTACCATGCGATCAACACGTTCTTAGTACAATCACTGAATTTTATATATTCTGTTAAATATCAGCTTTTAGGGACGTATAGCGTGAACTTAGATATGATGGTATTTCTACTATCAAATATCAGTCACTAATACTTCCATTGGACGCTTCCGGTCTGTTATTGCGTCTTTTACTTTTCTTCTATCTTTAGACAATCAAAGAATCTTCCAATATATGAGCTCAACACGTTTGAATACGTAGGAGTCGACATATATTATTATACAGGGAGGCCGAAAGTCTTGTTACGCCCTCCCAAAGAGTAATTAGAACAATAGAAGAAGAAATATTACAGTAATAAAAATCACAAGTACTCGATTCAGTTTATTCACACTCAGTGACGCTGTCACACATCATCAAGATCAGTATGAACACCATCATGGCACGAAATGATGCAGCGCCATGTCCTGTGTGATATCTTACGAAGTTTTCCACTGTTGATTGCTGCAAAGGCTCTCCGAACGGTTTCCTTTATATGATGCGTATTCTGGTATCGTCCATGGGATACTCTTTCCTAGCTAATACCCTAGAGAGCGTTGAAATAGAAAATTATGTTATGTAGGGGTGACAAGACTTTCGATCCACCCAGTACATTAAATCAGTGGTTCAAAAACGGTGCAGCAGAAGAGGATAGCAGTTGAGGCTTAATGATTCAGAAATTTAGAAACAGTTTTTAAAAATTCATATGCCAACAATAAATATGATTTCGAATTATATATATATATATATATATATATATATATATATATATATATATATATATAGTTTATGCAAAATTAGTTAATCTATATGGGTAGACCCAAGGAGGATGATATCCGGAGAGCTCAATGTAAATTCAGAGCAAATATGTTTGAATAAAAACAGACCCCTTTAAGGTTCTATATAATAAATTATTTCACCACAGCCCTTTTAAAGGCCTCTGGATCATCAGACTTCGTTAATTTACATAAGCTTAATAAAAGGCAAACATCAAATTAAATTCTTCGTAGATTTTTTAGATATTTAGATTTATATCAAACTTTAACCCCCAAATATACCCTTTAAAGTAATGTGAAATAACAGCGTCCAAGAAATTGAGTGAAACCTCCTCTTATGATCATGATTTATTTTATTGTATCTTCTTCCTTTCATGGCGGTTTTCTTCTCCCCCTCCTTACCTATCCACATCTAGAGATAACATACGTTAAGTTAAACGATGTCTGGCCCACACCAAGTGAGGTTAGGGATAATGAATTGAAATGGTACATCGAACTCACTCATGTCTTCTCTCCCCATTTACTTCCTCACTTCGTTAATTTACATATGCTTAATACGGCCCGTCAAAAATGTGTGAATTTCTTTGCATTTTTCATTTCAACATTTGGGAGTAAAGTCTGATGATCCAGAACCCTTTAAAAGGGCAGTGGGGAAATAATTTATTACATGGAACCTTAAAGAGGCCTGTTTTTATTCAAATATATATATATATATATATATATATATATATATATATATATATATATATAAGTATTTCACCCCGATTAAAGCGGGGCCACTAGCACCCAAGAGGTTACATAGAGTGAGAGCAAGAGTAAAGAGGGTTTTTAGAGGAAAGGATATAGAGAAGGATGGGGATCAGAATCAAAGCATCAGATATCAATTGACATTACATTTGAATATTTGAAAATTATAGTTATTAGTGAATGAAGTAGGACGAAGGAAGTTCCACTGTTGAGAAGTGCGAGAGAATAAGCTGTTGGAGTTGAAGAGGCGGCTATATTTAACTCAAGATGTTAACCTAGTAGCACGGTTAAATTCATGCAGTTGGGGTACCAGTGAAAGCTGCTCGTCAGAGCAGTTGCCATGAAAATATTTGTAGAATAGATATGGAAGCTACATGACGTCTGTGAGAAAGTGACTGTAGACGATATGCCAGATCAGGACCTATCACAATGCATATTCGTCTCTGGATTTTGTCGAGGACTTCGAGATGAACAGCGAGGGCACCAGAGCTTATATGGCAACAGTATTCAATGCAAGGACAAATGGTAGATTTGAAGGATATTATGGATTATGGATATGTAATTGCATGCATGACTCCCATTATGAATATTTATAAATATTTATTGATTGATGACCGATTTTCTAGTTAGGATATATTATTTTATAGTTAGTTTGCATTATATCAAGCATTAAGTATATATTAACTGGGGTCTGAAAATTGGAGGAGAGAAAGAGTTATCAATGATTTAGTTCTGACTTTGCGGTTATCTCCCTTAAACCTTATCTCTGGATCTTCTTTACTAGAGTGCAGATTGCGCCTTTTCACCGGGACTTCTCTTTGGTGAGGCGCGAGCAAATTTTAATTCCGAAAAGCAGCCACTGCTACCGACAACCTTATTTTACTGAAAGTGCGCTTGTATGGAATCTCTAGGTCATATTAAAGGAGATAAAATGTGTCACACTGTGAAAACTCCTAACGAGCGATCATTTTCTCCATTCCAAATAACGTTTATGCAGTAAACGATTGCTAATAGGAAACGAGAAAATTTAAAGACTTCAACAGGGAAACAAAGGTTCATTTGGGTCTTCGCATTTTTATCTCTACGTATTTCAAGTCTGATTATATAAATGGTGGAATCTAGAAGAGTTACCATTTCGAATTATCGATTTGAAGTTTAGGCAATAGAAGAGAGAGCAATCTATATCTCCTACAAGTACTGACTTTGAAATTAGTGTCAATGTTTCAGAGTAAGGTCTTTCACAAGACTGCATCCCTGACTACAGTACTTTATCCCGTTAAGGTAATGTACAAGACTAATTAAATGCTTCAAGCCAGAATATACAAAATCAATAATTCATGCAACTGATTAAACTAGGATTTAATTGAACCTCAAGTGACATTCAAATGAACAAGACTCTCCAATAACGTAGACTACCGCGAATAGACGCACACTGGAAAAACTATAATATAGAGGCAAAAAAAGGAGAGTGCAAAAGAAATCTTAAAAGAAACATGAAAGTTCCTTTATGTAAATATTGTGTTTGTTCAGGGAAAATACATAGAAAATATGTCTGCTTCTTCTAGGTACCGTGTCCCTCCAGGACATTGTAGATCATGGCTCTCCACAATTTCCGGTACTTTGTAGCTTTTAATAATTTTTGTCCTCGTGCAATCTCTCCCAAAATCTGTTTCAAGTTCCATTCACTCAAGCACGCCAGGTAGGTCATGCATTGCTTTCTTTTGTCTCTCTTACATTCTCCTGTGAGTATCGTATTGTTCAAGCCCTCTTTCCTCATTATATGCTCCAGAATTTCAATGGTCTGTTCCTGATATTAATTATGTGTGCATTTTTGTTGCCATTGCCTCTAGAACTCAGTCGTTACTAACATGTTCGGCCGATGGTATTCTCAACTTATTTCTGTATGTGACTTTCAAGTCATTTTTTTTTTATCTCTGAAGAGATTCTCCAGTGTGCAATGCCATACAGGAAGACTCATATTACATAATAGTTCAGTACTTTTTTCTTCGTGATATTTTTCTGTTTTTATAATTTGCCAAAATGTTGTTTATATGGGTAGTCTAGCAACAAACATCGTAATATGTGGTAAAGAAATTCGATGGTGCATTGCAATAGCTATAGACGTCTTCCAAAAAATAAGCAAGATATTAAGGCATGGAAGAATATTGTTAGAAACAAAGAAAGCTGCGTTTTTTAAATTTCAACATATGCTGGACAATTTTCTCAAAGACGAACAAAAAAACATCAGGTATCAAGATCGAAAGACGAATGCTGCGAAGACAATGGCCAGAGATTGTGAGAAACCAACTATGACTTAAGTAGAACAAAAAGTACAATGAACATTAGATTATGGTTAGAAAACCAAGAAGGAATCCATGTATATTACGAAGGAAATACACAAATATCTGAAATAAAGAAAAGTGAGAGAAAAAAAATTAAAAAAAGAAAATTAATTTTGTATAAAGAGAAGACAACGATAGGGAAATCATGAAAAAAAGATAGAAATAAAGGATTTTAACATATAGCAGTTGCAAAGAATATTTTTTAAATGTATTGCGTATATAAAGGAAAGAATAATCAGAGAAATACACAATATATCAATAATGATATATTAATAATAAACATATCAATCCCCCAAATGTTCAAACTGTTTCCCCCTCGTCATTCACGCATTCCACTTTAACTACAATCAGTAATTATTATTTGTTAAAAAAATAAAAATGATAAAATATAATATATTATAATAAAATTATGAAAAAAGACAAATACATTCTAGTATTAGGTTGGTGCAAAAAATAATGACGTAATAATGTTGTTTTTTGACGTATTTTTTCACGTCAAAAAACGACATTATTACGTCATTATTTTTACACCAACCTAATATTAAATGAATCCTAGAACCACCATTATAATATAGGTAATACTAGTATAATGCTACCTGTATACCTATTTTTGCAATCCTTCTGTATATATGAACTGTATTTTTATTTTGCTTTTTGTTCATCAAACACGTTTTACATCGGTCATTTCGTAGGAAAGAGCAGCTTGTGAATCATAGTTCAATGGCTGTCGTCATTTACGAATATTTGTTTGAATGATATCCGTGAATCCAGTAGTACAGTTGTATGTTCAAATTTACATTGCTTCTTATTTGAAATTGTAACCATACATATACTTATGTACCAAACAGGTGTTTTCGGTTGTATATCAGTGAGTTTGAGAAAAACATGTGCATGTACATACACAGTTGGGAGAAGTGGCGTGGGAAAATTTCGCAGCCCTCCTACTTAACAAACGTTAACGAAACATCAGATTAAAAAAATAGCTCCTTGTAAGAACCAAGAAAAATTTTAGCACCGATTCGTATATTCGGTTGAAGATAAAATTCATATGAATGTGTTTTATGTGTGTGACTCTGACCGAGCTTTCACATCTGCGCAAATATGTTTTTTTTTCCCTTTTGATCCGACTGAAACGATGACCCACAGCCTGATTCGGAGTCTAGCTTAAGCGTATTAAGCTTAGCAATTAATTTCGCGTGAGGACCTCTGAGAAGATAAGATGTCTAAGAGGGGTTCAGAACACATTTAATCACAGTATTATTATTTCCATATTATCCACTCTCTGGACGCCTTTATCATTTGATTTCGTTCGGTTCCTGTTTGACTCATTTAATTATCTAGGTCTTACTTTCTCTTATTTCCTTGTCCACGATCGCCTACGTCCTGAACAGGCTTGGCCCTTAAAAGAAGTCTCCACGCTTTTATTTCTATACTTTTCTCTGCTATTTAACTACATCAGTTCATTTTTGTTCATTCTTTTTTACCTCATCACTAGTTTCATTCATTTCTTCTTGCATTTTAAGCTTTCTGGCTTTTCATTCTTATTTCTGCTTTTTCATTTACTTCTTCATTTTTCCTCCCCCCCCCCACCAAGACCTTAATGTATTTACGTTTTTAGTTCATTCGTGTCAGGATTTTTTTTTATTTTTGCTTTTCATTCCGTTTTTTTTTTCTTCATTTCTCTAATTTTTCTTTTCTTATACACGCAATACCTTTAAAAACTATTCTTTGCAACTTTTCTATGTTATTTGTATCTTCTTTTCGTAATTTCTCCATAATTGTCTTCTTGTCTTTAGAAAAAAAAGCAAAACGTCCACATAAAACCTAGCGATATTTCCTTTTCATTACTGTATATCAAAAATATATAAATGATGTGTGTAAAAAAAGAGATGTTTTATATATATATATATATATATATATATATATATATATATATATATATATTTATCAGCAGACAGACTCTTTGGGCGTATCACAGCTCTTCAGTGTGGCTAGACGCCCAATTACTTCACGCCGGAATCGAAAGGTTATAGGTTATAGTCGCACTGCAGAAAGCAAGGGATTGGTAACGTTTTTCTCTATACGAAATATCAGCGTGTGTGTGTGTGCGTGTGTGTATATATATATATATATATATATATATATATATATATATATATATATATATTGTTCGAACTGTTTTCCTCATCATTCTGGCTATATTCACGGTCACGGCGTTTTGGTCATTGCACGAACTGGTCTTCTGTTGATTGAAATTTTGAATTGAATAATTTATTTCCTCCACTGGATGTAGATTGTCCAAGTTTCAATTGTCATGGCTCTTCCGGATGTTTCAGTATCAGTTATCTCCCTTTAAATCTACACATTTTTGGTTCAGTTGAGCTACTGAACTCACAGCTGTTTGTGCTAAGTCACTGGTTTCAACCAACGCTTTTATCCACTGGGACTTGTGTCTTCGTGGACGTCAGTGTATGGATTTTAGGGATGTATGAAACTAATCTATCAGTAACTATTTTTTTCATACTGCAATTTTGTTGTCATTATTGTTTTTATCTATCGTATTACTGGTTCCCATATTGTATTCATTCATTTTTGTCTTTTCCATTGACCTTCTCTATCCTTTTTTGACTCATCCAACAGTGAGGCGGTAATCTCCCTTTTGCCTTCATATGTGGTCAGCTACGCCGACTTATTCTATTTCTCTGGTGTTACGGCTTTATGATGCTCTTGCAGTCTTATCTTAAGCAGACGGTCTGTTTCTCCTTTATATTTCGTAACACAGCTGCATGGGATGGCGTACATACAGTCCTTAATCATGCTCTTCTCTATGGATAGTCTTACTCGAGAGAGGCGTCTTAGACATGTTGAACTACTTTTGAAGGTCGACCCGATGTTATATGGACCACAGATCTTTTTTATTTTATCCGATAATTTCTTCTTCGAGACTGTTTTCTGAGTGTTGTTATACTCTTGCACCATTCTATTCCAATTTATCGGAGCTGTTATAATGTAGCCAGCGTAGTTCTTAAGTTGTAGGGTACTGCTTATATAGATCATCACTTGAAACTATAAAGTAATTAATATTATTATTAATATTAATATTACTAAAGTAACTAAAATTAGTGATTTCAATAATAATAATAATAATAATAATAATAATAATAATATATGGCATGATGAAATAAAATAAAAGCACAGTACTAATAAAAATAATATATATTAATGAAATTAAGATAATATAAAATAAGAGCCATATATATAGAAACATATAAATATATAGATAAATAAATAAAAAGAATAGGCCAAAAAATGAATAATTAGATAACAATAATAAATGCAAATAGATAAGTAAATAAACACATTTCTAATAGTACAACTAGCGGTAATGGAAAAACCAAAAACAAAAACGAAAAAAATAAACAAGACAATATTAATAGTTATATATGAAAACCGTAATAAGATAATAGAAATAATGTATTAACAAAAATGTTAAATGCATTTCAGTCTAATATTAACCATAGCTAAATGTAGTAAAAGGTAATTTCCTAAATTTTATAAATTAGAATTTATAATTCTTATTTCCAACCTTATTTTCAATCATAAATGTAAAACTTGGCTGACATTCAAATTCGAAATTATACCACAATTCATTTAAATAGTTTAACAACAATAATATTGCAACGCAACAATAAAGTATCTCGCCATGACCAGAAATTTCATTGAACAGTTAACCCAAAACCAAAAAAATACCAGCACGTGATAATTGCTTCGGCATGAAGCTCCGAGTTGTGCAATCAATGTAATGTCTGATATATATTTATTAGTATATATTAAATAGCTCTGTTATTTAACATCAAGCAATGATTGTTCTTACACTATAGAGTATTTATATGTATTTGTATATGATTGCTCGCTCGTATATCTACCCAATTGGTTATATATATATATATATATATATATATATATATATATATATATATATATATATATATATATATATATATAAATGACTTTTGAAGTTACTTCCAAGAATCCGTCAGACAGAAACCTCCTATCCATAAAACCTATTTCCGTTACGAACATGTTGATTTTCTTCGTGACGCTCCTTCGACTAACATCTCCAACCTCTTAATTGAACATTGCCCTAAAAGGGGTTTCTTCTTCAGACATATCCTGCATGGACGCTTTCATACCTTTTCGGAATATAGCACAAGGAATTACGATTCCCCTCTATACCAGCATAACTGCTCTCTTTATAGGAAGAGCCTATTTACTACTGCTGGTAACAAATATAAGGAAGTCCTAGAAGGAATAAAGTCCCAGTTTGCTGAAAGAATGAGGTATCGCATAGCTTCTAAAAAATTTTGGCTCTTGTAACTACGACCGTCTCTGTAATATGATACTAAATAAGTAGAAGTACATTCAGCTTTATCAGAAGAAGAGAGGAATATAAAACTTAATATTATTTAGCACATTAAAAAATCGCTAGTAATCACGAGGGCCAATGCGGTAACCCATTCTGTCAGAAATTTCAATTTCAATCGTTATCTCCTGTAATCCTTATCACTCTTCTTTTGTTCCTCCTTTTTAGTAATATTTCTGTTTTCTAATACTTTCAATATCACTTTGCTGCGTTGAACATGCTTATATATATATATATATATATATATATATATATATATATATATATATATATATATGGAGAGAGAAAGAGAAGGATATATAGATAGAGATAGGAGAGAATATATATATATATATATATATATATATATATATATATATATATATATATAGACTGTGGACATAAGGAATTAATTTCACGCTTCAGTGCCATTTTCAGTGTGACACTATTTATTTAGCGCTCTCTATATAATTTGATTTATATGTAAGTATCGAGGGATTAAGGTAAGACGTAGAATAGGAAACTGGCTCTCAATTTCTTTTGTTTAGGTCTGATGGTTATTTACACTCACGACCTTTAGACTGCGTATCTATGCTGTTTGTGTGGGCGAAGCAAGTGTTATGTAAGTCGACTCGAATTATTCATGATAATGATTTTGGGATTATTTTTTTATTATTTTATTTATTTATATTATTTACTGATTTCGTTTCTGAATATGTTTCCGAGTAATTTTCGTTGTTTCTAGATTTTGGAATATTAGAATTATTTTATGGGATTTATTGAGCCTCTTTCTCATATGGTTGTAGGTAGGACATAGGGAATTTGCTTTTAGAAATTTATTCCGATATTTTGTTTATTCTATTCTAGAATCGTAAATGTTCACTATTTTTCTCAAGGACAACATTACATCCTTTTTATGTGTTTCTGTAAAATGCTTTTTTTCTTCTACTTCATATTATTTTTTTATATGTTTTGTTTTGTTATAAAAGAAAATAATGAATCCTTTTATTTGGTTAAACAAACTAACACAGGTATGAGACAGCATTTAAAATCCGTCTATAAAGATTAATGTAATTTAAATTGATACCCGCATTTATGGTGACAATAAATAAATCATAGGAAAACATTCCCAGAAGAAATATCAAGCTGTCAGCTTACGAGTGGGCATCATTGTGAAGTATCTGCCCGCTTTTCTTCTTAAAGTTATGGGGGAACTGGTCCTATGGATTTCTACACTGTGGCAGTACCTTTCTAACTGGACTAAAGAGGGTTGGCGAATAACGTCCCCAGCATGACAGTAATCGCATATATTGGACAGTTTTAGATCTTAGCGCATATCTACGCGTATGGATACTTCACGTGAAATCGATCATATAACACATCCTTCCACGACTTGGGGATGGGTAACTCGGAGATTAATGTTTAATATCTGTCATTTGTTAGCTTTTGAACAGTTCGTGGTTTTATATAGAGAGGGGCCTGGTCCCGACTATTCTAATGCAGCAACATTTCCCTCATTTCCAACAGCGGAATGGGCATAACGATTCCAGCGTTACATTTGTCGCGAGGACTGGGAAACATTTACATTATTTAAATCTGGACTATTTTCCTCATCTTTATTGTTGTTATCACAACGTTTTGGTCATTGTACCCCCAATCGTGTTAACTTTCAGGGAATTTTGAACTTAACCAGTTATTCAGTATCGTTCCATTGACCATGTCTAGGTATATCTCGCTCAATTATTGCTTGTTTATACTGAGACCAATTATACAATGCTCGGACCATGGATTGAACTCACGAATACTATATAATCAAATCCATGAATCGACGTTTTAATCCACTGCTGCTCTTTGTGACGCAGCAGTCAGCGAGGATGTTGTTTTCTAATACGGCTGTTGTCAAGGCACTTAAACCTTACTGTCAGTTCACTTCCTTTCCTTATTCGTTTAAAATTGAAAATGATATATCGGATTTATTTATATGCTTGGCATCTAGCTTTTAAGGAGGTCCGTATAGCCTACCATATACGCTGATTCCTTGAGTCGTTTGACTCTTCAGCTTTTCTTTGTTGCCTAATATGTTTTACTTGATTTCACAGGGGGTAGTATGATTTTCCTCTACAATTTCATTGCCTAGTCCTTAATTACGGTGTTTCGATGTTTCTCCAGACTTACTATTAGAAAGCAACTAGTTTCATCTTTTTATTCTTTGTCACAATTGAAAAGAATGGAATACTCACAGTTCTTGGTCTGTATTAGTCTTGTCTTGACAGAGGTTTCTCTGTGGGATGGAGTAACTTCTGCATAACGTGTTTTCTGGTATTTCTCACCGATCCCTCTTTTTTGCCTGCAAATGATGATGTTAGGTATTCAGGGTAGTTGTTGTTCTGAAAGGTACTTTTGATACTGATAATTTTCTGTTAAAGTATCTGAGTTGATACTTATTATTTTTGCATGGTGTTGTACTCTTCAAATATGTCCGGTAAAGACCGGCATTTGATATACGGATGTATTGAATCCGCTCTCTGTCTGTGTAATTTATACTTTCATGAAGGCTCTGTCCGCTGTATACTTCCACTTCCTAATTTCAATGGTAAAAAATGACTTTGAGCGAGTGAAGAAAATATGACTTTGACAAATATTACACCTCTTTGGACTTTATGCACTAACGCCACAGAATCCCAAAGAACTTACCAAATAGCAGAAACCACATCACATGAGGTCTGTAAACAGCAGAAAGATATAAGATTAATAGCACATGTAACTCGAATGAAAATAAAGACATAATGAAGATGTTGACATTACACACTACTTCAAACAAAAGGTTAGGAAGAAAACTCCCATCAATACTGGGAGAATTGATAACAGATACTGGACTTGGGAAACCTGTGTTTATAGAAAAATCGTTTTAAGAGAAACATTTTATATTTCGTACATCTCAGACTCTAGACAGAATAACAATATTTTTCTCAGGTTAACTATCAGTATGCTCAAACATTCTTCATGGGTAAGGCCTAATTCCAGTTGGTTTGGGATAACCGATACATTCCAGTCCCCAGAAACTCTTATGCACAGGCTCAACACAACCAAGCTTACCATCCAAGAGCTATGGATGAGCTCCGTTTAAATCGATCCCATAAAGTGTTTCGACTTTTTAATATATGACAAGGCATCCCTGCAGCTGACTATAGGTCACATTGCACTATACAATTTGAATCTTGAGAAGCCATATATATGTGACAGCTTGGTGTAACGTTATAGGAAAGATACAGTAGAAACTTCTAGAATATGTAACGAGGGAAGAGGACGTAGAAATTCTGACACCTGCAGAACATACTGAAAGCAAGAAAAGTAGATAAAACTTCGAATGGCGTTCCTAACAAGCTTGTGTAAATGGATGGTAGAACAGGGACTGGAAGGAATAGTAAGGAAGCACACATTGTCAAGAACTATAAAAATATGAATTTTTGGAGAGCCATGATCAGCCACATACTGAAAGGAAACGGTGCATAAGAAAAGTACATTGGGTGTATCTAGACAGCAGATATTAAACCAGATAAGTATTTTGTAGAAAACGGAAAAGTTATAGCTTTTATATTTATTTAATATTGGTACCTGATTTTGGGACTTTCTTGTAAGTAAGAGCTGTGAACTAACACAACTCAATATATAAATTAATAAATACAGATACAGTAAGGCATAACTACTGTATTTAATCCGGAAACACTGTCGCCACCCACATTATGTATACATATACATAGGGCGTGTCTTGGCAGCAAATGTCCATTAAAACAAGTATTACTCTAAATATACCAGACACGTCATGTCTATTGTTTGATATAGAACATTTAATTCTAAGAGGTTTGAACAAGAAATGGTCAGGAATTACCTAAGATTTATGAAAAGTTAAGAAGAATCGGTATATCAACAAGCTGTCCCAAAAATGTTAAACAGCCTATAATGTGGAACTATATATTTACCTATCACATCAGAAAGCCCGTATCAACCACTGGAACTGTTAAATTCCAAAGCAGCAAAATAATTTTTTTAATCTCTGATCCAAATGCAACTTGCAAACAAATATTATACCACCGAGAGAAAGATTGACGTCAACATCCGAACGGCAAGATACTCTCATACAATGTAACCAAATGAGGTTTATTTGTCAACACAATACTTTCATCGGTGTTGCAGTGCTTGGATCACATTGGTGAAGAAGTTTTCATTTTGTTTGGCCAAAAATTCAATGACAGCACACATAGCGTCATCGTCATCACTGCGATATTGGTTCTCAACCAAGTTTTTTTCCTGTTGGGGAACAGATGATAGTCAGACAGACTCGACCCAATCAGGAGAATAGGTACGATGTTCAATCACTTCAAAGCCAGTCATGCACACCAGTCATTGAAACCAATGACCATTTTCATCAGTTTTCTTAGGCGTTTGGGCTTGATAGACCTTCTTAACTGCCTCAGAAAATTGGCATAGTATTCTCCATTGATAGTGTGGACCTTTTGTAGATAGTCAATAAACACAGTGATATGTGCATTCAAAACCACTGAGGCCATGACCTTCCCTGCAGATGAAACGACATTGGTCATCTTTCGAACAAGTTAGGTGGAGTGTTTTCACTGGATGCTTTGTCACTAATTCAAAGTGATGCACCAAACTCACAGCCTGGGTTTGGAATCGTTCAATAAAACCAGCTGGATAAACCGAGGATAATTTCAGATTTCCCGGTTAAATAATCAGCCCCAGGCGTTTTTGATCGAATCGAAACCTTCATCATGCCAAGTTCATTGTACAGAATATTCTCAACCCTCTCGTGGCATTGGCTATTGAATTATAGTCAGTTGGCTGTTCTCCATTACTATGTGGTGAACGCGATCAATTTTTTCCTCGGTGGTGGTAGGTGCAAGACATCCAGACTTTGGTTCTTATTCAAAACTCTCCTTTTCGTCCTAAATTCTGCTTTCCATTTTTGCACTGTTGATTAATTTGGAGCGTCATTCTCTAATGTAGCAAACATGTCAGAATGATTGTCCTTGGGGGCTATATCATTTTTTTCTGCAGGAACTTGATACAACCACGTTGCCGAATTTTGTCCATTTTCAATAGAATTCGCTACTTGTTATCTTTGAAAACTTCTTCGAACAATCAGATATCAGTTTACTTAGAAGGAAACAAAGCAGTTATTAATAAGAGTTAATACATGGAATATTTCATAGCTCTAGCATAATTCTCTCATAGTCTGTGCATGAAACTTTCAAATCATCCTATCTAAAACAGCTATAACTTGAAAAATCTAATCTAATCAAAACACAGGTATAAATGACTTGCTAAAGCCAAAATCTAGTAAAAACACGTATAATAGTTCAAAAAGACTTTAAAATACCAATCTGCTGTATGCCGTCGAAGAGATTCACAACAATAATAGTATCGTTATTAGCAAAATCAACAAAGTTAATATTAAATCAGAAAGATTCTCACACCATATGCCAAGCTTTTCTTCGTAACCACAGAACAGTTAAAAATTAATAAAAAGACAGCGGCCAAATTAAAACCGAAACAAAATAGAACACTTCAACAAAGAGCACCCCTCATAGATAAAAATGTAGTAAATTCAAGTTCAATGTTTATTTGAAGAATACTGGCGCCGTGTCTGAAAGTAATTTTTTACATATCTGTTAGGGAGAAGTTTTTGTATTTTTGTGAATATTTGCCATCAGCGAACACAATCGGATGAAGGTACATCAAATTATTTAATCAACCGAATATTTATTTAATATAATGAGTGCAGTTTTATCAGACTATTATGCTAGTGAATGTTTGCACATATTAGTAAATGTTTACTTTGGTGTATAAACTTGGGTATTATATTTGTTTAAGAAAGATGAGTCTGTCTATATTTCTGAGATGAGGTATTATGTACAGTATTTACATTAGTCGGACTATTGTCCTCATCTTTGTCGCCATATTTGTCACAACGTTTCGGCCGTTGTACGCTCCGGCCTTCTTCAGGTGGTTGGAATTTCGAACTGAACCCTTTATTTCGATCACTGGGGTAGACTGTTCTAGTTCCCCGTTGATGGATGTCAGTTATCAGTTATCTCCTGCTAATTTTCCCCCTGAAAGTTCTCCACTGCCTTAACCGGGTATTGAACTCACACTCTTTGGGTCTGTCACTGGATCTAACCAACACCTTTATCCACTGTGCCATGTGGTCATAGAGGAGAACATGACTAAAGACAGTGTGTACGCTATCCCGTGCAGCTGCGGAAAGGAATATAAAGGAGAGACAGGCCGCCCCCTCAAGGTAAGGCTTCAAGAACGCCAGAAAGCTGTAACGCGAGGGGAAGTAGAAAAATCAGACGTGGCTGACCACATATGGAGAGAGAAGGGAGATCACCGTCCCCTGTGGGATCATGTTGAGATCATAGACAGGAACACTATTGGAAAATTCGTAAACTTAAGGAATCAGCACATATGCTAGACCACAAAAATCTCCTGAACCGACCAAGTATAGAAATAAATACAATATGGGAACCAGTAATAAGGAGTTCAAAGAGAAAAGCAATGATACCAAAGTTGCAATATGAGCTCTGGTAAAAACATGTATGATAACAGCAAAATTGCAATACGAGCACTGGCAAAAAATGGTTGCTGAAAACATTAGGTTTATAATACCGAGAAATTCATACCGAGATGTCCTCAAGGCACAGTGGATAAAGGCGTTGGTTAGATCCAGTGACAAACTCAAAAAGTGTGAGTTCAATACCCGGTTAAGGCAGTGGAGAACTTTCAGAGGGAAATTAGCAGAGATAACTGATAACTGACATCCATCAAACATGGAACGTGGAACTAGAACAGTCTACCCCAGGGATCGAAATAAAGGGTTCAGTTCGAAATTCCAACCACCTGAAGAAGGCTGGAGCGTACAACGGCCGAAACATTGTGAAAAATATGGCGACAAAAGTGAGGACAATAGTCCGACTAATGTAAATACTGTAAGAAAGATGAGTATACATTATTTCGATTTATCTTGTCTAATCTTGGTTCTTACAAAGATTGTTATATAAACAACACAGTTGACCATTGATATGCTTATGATTGTGTTATGTTGTTCCTATGATATCAGTGCTTCCTTACTTTCTACAAGGATTGAATTCGGGACCACTACCTGACAGTAACAGTGGTCTAACCAACTCCTCTATCACTTACGCGAAAAGATACATAGATTTATTATATTTTAAATATTGCCGACAAAAGTTATTAATTTGGAAGGTTTCACTTTTCTAAGACAAGTGTTTACAAAGGTTTCCGAATATAAATAATTGCTAATATATTAGTAACATAACCAAACACATATATATGCATATATATATATATAAATATATATATACCACCATACTAGAAATTTGTAGTAAATCAAATGTTCTTAAGCCTCAGTATGTCGTTTATGCGATCTTATGCCAGGTTAAGTGAATGTATCTATCTATCTATCTATCTATCTATCTATCTATCTATCTATCTATCTCGAATTCATATCCATTATCTATCTATCTCGAATTCATATCCTTATCTATCTATCTATCTATCTATCTATCTATCTATCTCGAATTCATATCCATTATCTATCTATCTATCTATCTATCTATCTATCTATCTATCTATCTCGAATTCATACCCATTATCTATCTATCTATCTATCTATCTATCTATCTCGAATTCATATCCATTATCTATCTATCTATCTATCTCGAATTCATATCCATTATCTATCTATCTATCTATCTATCTATCTCGAATTCATATCCATTATCTATCTATCTATCTATCTATCTATCTATCTATCTATCTATCTCGAATTCATATACATTATCTATCTATCTATCTATCTATCTATCTATCTATCTATCTATCTATCTAGAATTCATATCCATTATCTATCTATCTATCTATCTCGAATTCATATCCATTATCTATCTATCTATCTATCTATCTATCTATCTATCTATCTATCTATCTATCTATCTCGAATTCATATCCATTATCTATCTATCTATCTATCTATCTATCTATCTATCTATCTATCTATCTATCTATCTATCTCGAATTCATATCCAGTATCTATCTATCTATCTATCTATCTATCTATCTATCTATCTATCTATCTCGAATTCATATCCATTATCTATCTATCTATCTCGAATTCATATCCATTATCTATCTATCTATCTATCTATCTATCTCGAATTCATATCCATTATCTATCTATCTCGAATTCATATCCATTATCTATCTATCTATCTATCTATCTATCTATCTATCTATCTATCTATCTATCTATCTATCTATCTCGAATTCATATCTATCTATCTATCTATCTATCTATCTATCTATCTATCTATCTATCTATCTATCTGTACTGATTTAGCGTGCGGTGTGACGCAGTTTCCGTAGTCCACTCACTTAAATGACCTTTAGCGTGAGGTCTACGTTTTATGGTGGGAATTTATTACCGGTATTTAATTTTTTTTTTACCTGAGTGCTCCTGGTCGTTCAATATAAAATGGCATTTATCCTAGGATCTAAATTCCATGCGATTCACTTATTTTAGGCTTTTAACCTGGGTACTCCTGACTGTTCAATATAAAATAACACATTTTACCCACTACGATGCTGTTAAAAATGTGTGATTTTAACAGAGGACCATTAATGTAATATTCAACATTTTCTGATTATTATGATGTTTATGATTTGTATAATTAAAATGCATGCCATTAATGATAAATAATTATTCAACATTATTTAATTTGTTTTTATCCTCTTACAGTATAAAGTTTTCGTAGGGCAAATAGGCTGCAAACTGAACTGTAAAATTGCAGGTAGACTGCTCGCCAAACTGTAAATGTCTTGGTAGACTGACGCTAAAATAGCATACTCAAGGTCATTTCACTGTGTAGACAAAGATTACTGAGGTAAACCGCACACTAAAATGGTATATATATATATATATATATATATATATATATATATATATAGCTGGCGTCTCATATTCGAGGATACCTATCTATTAGGGCGGCTAGCCAATCCCTATTGCAGACGCTCGCTAAGGAACAGTTGTGCTTGTTCAAAACCGACAGAGCTAACCTGTGGTTTATACTACAACTATGCTGATCAGACCTTACTTACAGTCTCTGGGAGAGAGCGTGTTATCTAGCGTGATCAACAATGTGAGCAAGTCTAGCACACTCAAACCCTCGATCACGATGACTTGTGACTTCTTGGTAGCACAGCTGTCGACGCCTCCCAAGGGTTCTGTCTACCCAATTTCTTTCACAAAGCTTGGCTCAACTCGTCGTTTGGTTTTCAGGCACATACATACACACACACACACACACACGCACACACACACACACGCACATATATGTATATATATTTATATATACACACACACAATTTGCGATTTATAAATTGTCGTCTGAATTACCCCAAAAATGAAAATAACACTGCTATCACATTTTAACATATATTTACTAAAATTACACACAAATATCTTGAAATACAAAAGAGTAAATTTATTCAATGTAATCACCATTGGCTTAAATCACGGCCTCCAGACAACTTCGAAATCAATTTCAACTCTCTTGGATAGTTTCTTTGCTTAAGGTGAATGCTACCATAATCCTTGCCTTCAGTTCATCTTTGTTGTTACACGGCTTTTTCTCGATCTCTCGCTCAACTGCGCCTTACACATAATAATCAAGGGTGTTGCACTCTGGAGCGTCATGTGGCCAGATGTAAGATGTGATGTGGCCGTAGAAATTCTCTGACAGCCTTGTGTGGCATGGTTCAGAGTCCTGTTGTCCCAAAGGGCAACACTACCTCCTCAAGGCATTTGATGTAGGCCTCCGTGTTGAGTCTGGGGCCCTGTGGTAACATGAATTAGGTCATAAAGTCACCATAACTAATGATCATTTCAAACACCTTCGTAATCACTATTAGACTCATCCAAATCTTTCTGAATTTCTGTAGGGTAAATGGTACATCCCCTGTAACAGTATGGACTAGTCCATAACTATAAATCCAGAATAAGAAACTGTTTGGAGTCAGTCTTCATATTAATACAGGCGTCACGGCTAGTAGTTGAAATATTGCTTACATTATAAGCACTGCAAGTTTCGAATCTCGGGTGATTTATAACCGTTGTGACGAGTATTCGAAACTTTTACGACATAACAGTAACGGGTATTCAGGAAAACATTGGCGTTGTAACTGGACTTAATAGTATTAGGTTGGTGCAAAAATAATGTCGTTTTTTGACGTTAAAAATACGTCAAAAAAACGACATTATTACGTCATTATTTTTGCACCAAGCTAATATTTAGTCAATTCATACTGAGTGAACAAGTACGGGGAAATATACTTTTTGCTTCGGGAACGAGGATACGGCTACGACAAGAATCTTAAGCATGACGATTTAGTTTTTTATATTGTGT
>OZ010584.1:50941380-51053880 GCA_963932145.1 Acanthosepion lycidas
GGGTAGACCCAAGGAGGATGATATCCAGAGATCTCAATATAAATTCAGAGCAAATATGTTTGAATAAAAACAGATCACTTTAAGGTTCCATGTAATAAATTATTTCACCACAACCCCTTTAAAGGGCTCTGGATCATCAGACTTCACTTCCAAATGTTGAAATGAAAAATGAAAAGAAATTTACACATTTTTGACGAACCGCACCAAACGTATGTGGAATTAACGAAGTGAGGAAGTGAGGTGGGAGAGGAGATATGAGTGAGTTAGATGTACCATTTTCAATTCCTTATCCTTAACCCCACTCTGTGTAGGCTAGACGCATTCTATCTAGGTATAGATAGGTAAGGTGTGAGGGAGAGGACCGACTTCAAGGTGGCAGATACAGTTGACAATAAAATAATAAATCATGTCCCTGAGATAGATAGATAGATAGATAGATAGATAGAGAGAGAGAGAGAGAGAGAGAGAGAGAGTTCGCCAAACCAACAAATGTATTCACACTTCAGAAAAGAAAAAAAATTGTCTTTCGGAGTTTTAGCAAATTACGATAACAGTTTCTCATGGGGGAGACTAAAGGCTGTTGTGTACCGCAAAAAAAAACAAAACAAAAAAAAACGACAAAAATGCATGCACTGCAATCCCACTGAGCACATTAGCTAACGTTAACGAAGCAGTAGTTTACCATACTAATAAATGTATGAAAGCTAAACGCCACCATTTTGAGAATTTCTTGTAATTGTAAAGTCCAACGGTAACTTTTATTAATCTGAGTAAATTTGTTATTACAATATATATATATTTTTCCTTTCTTGATGTACGTATTTTGGGAGCGGATTCTCTCTCTGTCTCTCTCTCTGTCTCCGAATGAATCATTTCACCCAAATCAAGGTGATAAACCCACTAAGACGCAAGCGGTTACTGGCGTAAAAGAAAATGAAATACTTTAAGAGAAGTAAGAAATAAGAAATAATAAAAAAGGAAATATGTGATAAAACTTTATTCCTGTTCGAAGGACAGGAAAGGAGTATCTCTGTGTGTGTGTATATATATATGTATGTCTGCATGTATGAGAGACAGTTATAGAGGTTGGTAATAAAATCAAAACCGCATGATGACTCTCGTTTCCTGCTTCAATAATGGTTATTTATTCTATCATATATATATATATGTATGTATGTATGCATGTATAGGCTGTGGCAGAAGAACAACTCACATATACCCCCGAGAAATACCTTTTACTTCATGGTAAGTCATTTATATATATATATATATATATATATATATATATATATTATATATATATATATATATATATATATAATGGTAAAACGCTTGTGGTAATTGTTTATTCATGTAGCTGATTACTTACCATGAAGTGGAAGGTATTTCCCAGAGATATATGTGAGTTGACTTTCTGCCACAGGCTATATATATATATATATATATATATATATATATATATATATATATATATATATATATATATATGTATGTATATATATATATATATATATATATATATATATATATATATATATATATATATATATATATGTATATATATATATATGTATATATATATATATATGTATGTATATATATATATATATATATATATATATATATATATATATATATATATATATATGTATGTATGTATGTGTGTGTCTGTTTGTCCTGAAGTGTTGATATGTATATATATGTGTGTGCGTGTGCGTGTGTGTATTAAACGTTCTTGGCTCTACATAGCTTTCCCAAAATGAAACCGTGTAATTGGTTATTTTTCAATTTTTGTGATATACAATTTCTTGGCCTAAATCAGGCCAAGAACTTGTTGACATCTCCTTGACGCACATGATCCTCGTTTACTTTTGTCTGCGGACTTTTTTTTTTTTTTCAAAAGAAAGTGTTTTCCGGCAAATGGTCTCCTAATGAGAATTTCCAAACAGGATTACCGGTTTCATTAAAGGTTTCAAAGGAAAAAGCCACTGCGTCCTGACGACCGGCCTGACTTTTCATCATTTGTCACTTACTGTGATAAACTTTTCCTTTTTCTTTATAGCGGTCACGTTGTATCATTGCGTTAACGATAGGAAAGAACTTCAGCTTCGATACGGTAAGAAAAAATTGGGGAAAAACCTCATCAACCTATTGATGTCAATCGATATTTGATGACTAAAACTGGATATATTTTATAAGTAACAAAGTGCAGCTCAGGGGCCATGTTCATAAGGTTGTTTGTGATTCGCATTGGAAGAGAAAATATACCAAATAAATCTTAAGTAAATAATGTACAGTACTTTTCTCTGATTTCTTAAACGATTAATAATGTCTCGATTTTTTCTACCAGTAGTCAGTTATGTGCCATACGTGATACACTCTTAGCCGATCATGTATCTTTCGATACATGACTGACGAGACAGATTTTTTCCTGCAGTAGGTTGCCATTTCTTTCTGCAGTAGATAAGTTGCCATCCATGGCTATAGAACCCAGTCTGTCATGCTAATTATCTATTTCTGAGAGAAGAAGATTATTCATACCTTTCCCAAGATTATTAGCACATAAGTGAATGTAATTGATTCGACTGGAATTCAAACTTGGCTCTCCGATTCTTCAGTCCTTGCCGCTATCACTTACTCCATCGTGCCATCTACCTGCACTAAGTTACCCAAATCGAGACACATATGATAGTTCGAAAAGAGATAAAATATTCTTTTTATCGGAACTATAATTAATTTTTATTATATGAAACTCTTCATGTAAACTTGTTATTTTTATTTCCATATTATATCGGTAGATGAAAACGTATCTTTGAGATCAAGCGAAATTTCATCTGAAATATTCAAAGCATAATTTAGGTGTGATTAATATTCAACAATAAATTAATACGGGTAATAAAAAGATATTTTATCAAATACATATTTTGGTGTAAAATAAATAAACTTTCTCTTTGGATTTCTGGGATTGGCTGTTAAGATTATTTGCATTTCTTACACGCAGTTTCGTTCCATATATTTGTAATCCAAGTGACCTTCAGGAGATTTTGAACTAAATCCATTATTTTATCAACAGGGCTTGATTTTATCTCGTTCATCATTAGGTCAATAATCTGAGGAAACTCTGTGAAACTAGAGGAAACGTAGTTATTTAGTTATAACCTGAAAGGCTCACAAGATGATGATTGGTATACGCGGTTAACATTTACTCTTAAATAAATCCGATTCACTAAGAACAAGGGTGGCTAGGAATAAATAGTGTTGAGTAAAATAAGCCCATTTTTTCAGGATTTGTTTATAGACATGATATATCTAAATGCATCAAGCTGGTTGATTTTTTGTGTCATTTAATTGGGAAAGAAACATTACCTGAACACATTCCTTCCATGATTCTTTTGAAATGGGCAAAACGAACAGTAATTTTTATTTTATTTTTTATTCATGTCAAGAAATTTCATAACAAAAGATAATAACATCTTTCAATATCCAAAACATTAAGATATTTCTCAGTGATAAGATCATTGAATTTAAAAACTAAGAAAATAATCAAAAAGCATTGCTTATGATTTTTTAAAGAAGTTGCTATCTTTGCTCGTGTTAAATTGCGCATTGTTTTATTTTTTACGGCTTATCAACTCTTCTATTCGTTATTCAAATTCATGTTTTGGAATGCAATAACTATTCCCTTTTTTTCGAGTTACTATTGCATTTACAATTATTTTAGCATAAGAACATTTTTTCCAGAAACAAGTCTTACTATTTAAACTATTGCTGGGAGGAAGAAAAGGGTTCGTACCTTTTTCAGGGTTATTTATTTTGAATTTAACGAATCCCACTGAAATTTCGAATTCGATTCTAAGATTTCTTAGACCGAGCCGTTATTCATTACACCATACGCGCATCCACGTCAGTTGGCATAACAACTTTGAAGTAGTGATTCCACTTGTTCTGCGTTTTTACAAATCACCGCGACTAACCCTGACTGCTGGGGGAGCTGTGTTTTTATCGAGTTACCATTTCTAGATGGATTGAAAACAAACGCCGAAAATCGTTTTGGGGTATTAGCACAATTATCGTTTAAATAATTCCATTTAGATGTCTTGGGTCAATCAGTTTTTCAACACTTTCCAACGATGCCCTACGCTGTAATCGATTCACAAAGACGATATTATCAACACCTTTACTAACTGGCCAATTTAAAATTCAATACCTGGTCGTCATGGTAAAATCGGTAATATTATAGCCATTCGACCAAGCACCTACGTTAAAGATAATAGGTCAATTTTTCCCCAGTGCTATGTGCCTTAACTATGTTGGTGATCATGTTTCTTCACAGTTACCTGTGTTTTGTAGCTTTTAATAAGATTGCTTTTTGGTATATTTCCTAATCCTTGTTGTGCCAACAATTTAAAAAAAAAAAACTCGTCATGTATCTTTCATATGTCTCACTTGCCTTCAGTATTTCCTGTTAGTGTCAAATTATCTAAGCCTAGTTTCCTCATTATGTACTCTAGAAATCTCTGTTGTTTCTTTCTGGTGCTACGAAAGTTTCTTTTTTGTTTCCATTTTCTCCAAAACTTGGTCGTTGCTCACATATCCGGTCCATGCTATTCTCACATTTCTATTCTTTCAAGAGATGGTCTCTCATTCACTGCCATAGAAGAGAATCGATATTACATAACATCTCCAGTACACATTTCTTTATTTCTAACAAAATACTCCTTTTTGTTAACAGTTTTCATAGTGTTACATTTTCCGTCCTCCATAAAAGTTATTCATTGATATTTATTTTTTGTACTTGTTTTCAATGTTGACACCTATAGTTTGTAATTCACATCTTGGGCTGCTGATCACTTTGCTGATAGCTGTGCATCGTTTTACAAGTGATTTTTTATTCCTGTTTATAATTGATGATTAATTCTATCTTATCTCTTTCCTTTACTACCTTCTGTAGGATATACTGCAGTTTCATTTCCGTGTCTGCTATCAACACTGTGTCATTTCCATATATAATGTTGTGAAAATTGAGCGCGCCATTAATGAATCATGGTAGGACCTCTAATTCTTTCAGGCTTGTTTCACTGTAAAATTTGGATAAATCTGATGAGAAGAAACGTCCTTGTCTCCCTTGTTTACTGAATTCATTTTATGTCCTTATAAGCAGGCGGTTTGTTATCAGTCATGTATTATTCAAATATCCACAAAATAAAACCAACTTAGCGGTTGAAACAGTTCATTTGTGACGTATTTCATCAAACGCTTTTGGATTATCTATTAAAAAAATACGCATTTTTTACTTGTATATCTCTTTCTGAGCTCATTCTGAGAATAAATATCACATACCTTGTTCTGTTGTCTTTAACGAAACTGCATTGTTTTTGTCCTGCATTTGTTTCTAATTTCTTTGTGAAATATCAGATATTTTATGTCAACGCTTGGCCTTGTTTACTGTCACGTTTTTATCATATCAATATTTTCATATCTCCTCCATTCCTTTTTTACTTGTTTAATTTTATTTGGAATGATCACGTTTGCGGAAGTTGCTAGTAACTCTCCTAATGTGTCACAATTAATAATTTTCATTTTCATTTACTTCATTACATCTGATTTTTAAAATGTTTAAAATATTTACTACTCTTTCGAATTCTGATCATTCGGGAGTCTGTAGCATTGCAATTTTAGTTCTGACTTGACCCTTATTAATTTCTCTGTTTCTCTTATCAGGTTACATATTACAGCTATGCGGTCGCTTCCTCCGCAGACGGTATTTGTGTATGTTCCACAATGCACAACTGCATTCCTGGATCCCATGAAGTTCGTTATGATGTCTATTTGGTTCTTTGTTTCCTGTTTCTTGTTTTAAACGTACATATATGCTTTGAATATTCTTGGCCCCAGGTGTTTGCTATTACCTGATCGTTCTCCACGCACCAATGGACACATTTTATCCGCTTTCGTTACGAAATCCTAGTAAGAATTTTTCAAATAATTCACCGTTTCTCTTCCGACCCAAATTTGGTGCTCAGGTCTTCAATGACGATTCTAATTCCCATCGATTATCTTTGAGCCTTGGCCTTGTTTAGGGTAATTTCCAATTTCTTCTTCCGTACATTGTGCTGTCAGTGCACACACAAGCGCAATATTAAGAGGCGCCTGTTTTACTTTAACTATAAGAGTTCTATCCGGCAGTTATAGTATCCAAGACCACATTTCTTCAATTATCGATCTAATATAAATCCTATTCTTCTTTTATTTTTTCTCTTTTCCTGCCACTGATGAAATCTTTATTGTTTGCCCTACTCGTTTCACGTCATCTTAAAATATTAATATTGAAACTATTCATTTCTTGCTTTATATTCTCTAGCAGGCTATATTGATTTCGTGTCCTGACATTCTATGTCCCTAAAACTATTGGATGATGTGATACCTGTCACTAATATCTTCCCTTACCGGGCAGATATCAATTTGGCAACTTTCACGGTATTTTTCATTATAGATTTCTTAATAGTTGTCAGTTGACACTTAACTGCACTTGTTCCTCCTTACAAGTCTGGTAGCTAATTCCAATAGATTTAACCCCCTTCACGACGTTATCTATTATAATAATATTGCTGAGAATCATGTTCCTAGGATTTATAGAGAAGTGGTTACTAGTTGCCTTCTTCACGGGGATTGTATTGAGACACCACCTCTAGTTTGTTGATCGTTGACTCAAGAATTCTTCTGCGCTCTGAAGTTTTATTTTTTATCCTACAGCGATGCTTATCACCCACTTTATATAGATTTCATCTATATATAAGTTTCAACTTAGTAAGAAAAATGTTTCCTTTTTCCTTCTTTAAACTCAAAGTAACTTATATTCATGACTTTCTCGAGTTATAGTGAGAGAGGAAAACAAACCCACATTATTCAGATTCGAAGAGTTAAAAAAATTGATGGCTGATATCAGCCATTTGAATTAATATATTCTATATACACTTTGCACTGATTCCCTTGTGTGTGCAGGGTTGGCTCATGTAGGAGAGGAATTAAATTCAACAAAAGAAATTGAAATCAGAGAAAATACCTCTCAAAAATGGACATGAGCAAACTCAATTAAGATCACAGAGAACAATCATTTTCAGCAAGCCGAAAGTTTTAACATAGGAGCAACTGCTAGTGATACATAACAAAAATGGATTATCAGTTTTTCTCTCATTGGTATACGAAACGATTGATACTAGAAGAAAAAAATAGCCTGTATACATCCATTTATTTTCTATATTTAATATTTTAAATATTCACTGAAATGATGAATGGTGCGCAAAATATAGGATACGATTCTGCAGTTTTTCTGAAAGGGAACTTCCTAGACCTTTTCTTTCCCTTTGCATTATCTTTCTTTTTTTTACTATCAGTTTTTCCAAAGCTAAATCTATCTTTAATTTTTCCAGTCCTTCATATTCGTTTTTCTGGCCTTTCTGCATCATCTGGCTTACAAAAGAGCTCTGGTTTGTTTGAAGGGAGGCCGATTGCCATATGGTTTTTATCAAGCTCGACATGGAAAAGTCGAGTATTATGGCCGGACACAAATAGCAAAAGATTGATGTGTTCGTCTACTGTGTGCGATGTGAAATAATGACGAATGAGAATGCGGGAATGGGTGTGGGTAGGTCGGAAGAGTTTCAGGGTGTCAAGACATTTGTCGGAAAGAAAAGTGACAAACGAGCATCTTTCGGCGGCTAAGCTTCAAAGATGTTCGCCAAAACGAGCGTTTGGCTTGATAACATGTAAAAATGAATAAAAATTTATGCAACCTGCTAAAACATGAATATGTCTTATGAAATATTCTGTAATTTTGAGGACAGCTAAAGACTTATTTACATTTTTTACAGGCATTAAAATTATTCTGAATATGAGCCCAGGTATTAAGAATTTACTAGAATAAAAGTTTGAGTTCGTTTTAACATGTAAATTATATTTGTATTTTTGTATTAGTGTTTTCAAAAAGTAACGGTGGAGTAATGGATAACGGCTTGGATTGAGGAATCGGAGAGCCGAGTTCGAATTCCAGTCGAATCCATTTCATTCACTTAGGACCTAATACCCTTGGGAAAGGTATGAATCTTAGGTAGAAATGTATGAAAGCCATAGGTAAATAGCAAGACAGTCCGGATTTTATAGCCTCGGATGGCAACTGGTCTACTTCAGAAAGAAATGATAACCTACTGTAGGAAAAATTCTGTCTCATCAGTCATATATCAAAAGATACATGATCGCCTAAGCGTGTATCACGCATGGCACATAACTGAATGAAATATGTTTTACCAGAAAGAACATAAAAATACACATATTTAAAAATTATTTATCAGAAACATATTACGGTGAAGCAACAGATCACCGAAATTAATTAACGTTGAACCTAGAAGGGTGACCGTTCAGGAATTCCAGGTACTCTAAGCTTGGATGTGCGCGTGGTTTAATGGATGTAGATTCGGAATGAGAAATCGGCGAGTCGAGTTCGAATTACTGTAAGCTTCACTAAATTCGAAAATGTGCAAATACCCTTGGGAAATGTATGAATCCACTTCTTCTCCCAGCTATGGGTTGAATAGTAATTGTTACTTCAGTTCCCACCACAATGGCTGAATTATATTCAGATAAGTGTTTTGTGCTGGCCAGTCTTTCAAATATCTGCACCCATATGAAAGAATTTTGTTGCACGTGATGCGTAATAAGGATCTCCGTCATACTGAAAAACCTCTCCCCCTTTGTAGTCTGGCAGAAGATTAGACCGTAGTAAACTAGTATAGTTTTCTCTGTTTCTCTTTTGTCAATTTTCTCCTACCGTCGCCTTTGATATAAGACCACGCCATTATGTGTCCATCACGAAATATTACCGTATTTGTGACTTACGTTGCATTGTTTCTTTGTCTCACTGGTTTTCTTACATATTTTCTTGCATTAAAATATAACTCTATTTTGCATTCATCAATAAAAATTAGTTTTTTTTTCCACTTTCCAGCATCCCATTATATAAGTTCACTCTTCTGTTACGATATTTTGGGTCAATCATGATTTTTTTTTTACTGCTATACGTTCGTTTAACATGTTTCTTCGTAATACGATGCAAAGACTCTTTACTGTTAAAATTGCATCCACTCCTCACTAGATTGACTGTAAATTTTGAATTTCTTACGGAAACTCTCATAATCTTTTTATCTTCTTTCTTGTCTAACTTTTAATACGCTGTGAACTTTATCAAACAAAAGTTTACTGTTTAGAATTCATGTATTTCTCACTAGTCTGACTGTTAATTTTGGATTGTTTACCGAGACCCTTGTAAACTTTCTATCATCTTGTCTAAATTGTAATACATTGCCAGCTGTATCAACTGTGACTTCATTTTTATGATTGCATCTGTCCCTCACTAGTCGGACTGTTAATTTTGGATTGCTTACCGAAGATCGCATAATCATTCCATAATCTTTCTTTTCTAACTTTTAATACGATACGAACTGTACCAACTAAGACTTTTCCGTTAAGACTTTATTCACTTTTCCGTAGACTGATTGATAATTTTGGATTGCTTACAGAATCTCTCATAATCTTTCTAACATCTTTCTTGTGTAACTTTTGGAGTGTTACATTTTCTTTTTCTTTATGCATTTAAAACAATTAAATTACTAGCAGATATTTGTTACATGGTTTGAATACCGTTTCTGCAATTTCCCAGTTCCTGTGTCATCCTTCGTTGTGTCACCTTCCTTTTCAATATCAAAGACTTTTATCTTTGTTTCAGCAGAAAAGACAGCCATGATTCTAGTGTAAATAAGTAAGTCCTACTAAAATGATTTGCCAATTTAGTTTTCACTCATGTTAAAAAGATGGAACAATTCCTACTTAGAATTGCCCATATTATCATGACGTAATCATTTCAGTTTTTCATTGTCCCAATAGTTTTATCTGGTCTTCTTTTCTACTTCATGCTGCGTGGCGTATCTTCTATTACAAAGACATCTACGCTACGGTATATTTTATTCCCCAAGGCGCACAGACATTACTGATAAAGGCATATCGCTAAACAATATAACTTCTTAAAAAGTGTATAATAGTTCTTTGTAGTTTAACTCCAAACATTTTTGCACAATAATGTATAGAAATGACAGACATGTATTAGGTTGGTGCAAAAATAATGACGGTTTTTGACGTTAAAATATACGTCAAAAACCGTCATTATTTTTGCACCAACCTAATACGTATCAACATTTTAGAAGTTGTATCTTCCGATATTTCTCGGGTGTTTTATTTAGGTAAGACGATAATTTATCGGACTCTATATCAAATCTTATTAAATAAAACTTCCCTGCCAAAAAAAAAAAAAAAAAAAAAAAAAAGTTCAGGAAGAATTGCGTTTACAAAAAACGCATTGTAGCAGATATCTCGAGATGAGACTAGCCGCTTCCTACAAATAAAATTTTAGGAATTCGGGCTGTCATAATAAAAGAAGAAAATCAAGCATGGCATATCATTTACGAAAGTAAAATGGTTGAATGACAATATATGGGAAAAAGAATAAATAATAGACAATGGAGAGCATTGTAAAAAGAAACGGTTGTGTCGGAATAATTTTATAAGAAAATAACGTTAAGCAAAACAAGTCTAAGAACTTAGATGAAACGTCCGACCCTTCCAACTATCGACCCTTCCTTCTATCAATTTCTTTGTAAAATAATTGAGGCCGTAATCAATGCTAAATAATTAAGCATCTCACATCACAGGGCCTTCTTTTGGACAAGCAATATGGCTCTCATCTCTCTAGGTCAACTGATGACGTATTGTCGATCATTGCGGAAAGAGTCTGGCAATATTTAGCTAAAAGTAGTGGAGGTTGAACAGTTGTGTTGGACATCTCGACATCATTCGACAGGATCTGACATGTAGGTCTTGTTCACAAGTTGAAAATTTATAGTGCTGAAATTGAAACTTCTGCGACACACAATGAGGAAAGAAAGCTTGGAAAATAGGGCATATTTAAGACAAGTGGGCAAGAAGGAAACAGCGAGTAATTTACATAACGATCTTGTGTAAATGGTTGGCAGGAAGGACACTAAAAAGACAAATATTGCTACGTGCTACAAACGATAGGATACTGTGGAGAGCCATGATCTCCCAAGTATTGAATGGGTACAACACATAAACGATTATGAAGTCGCAGTCAAATTAGCAATAAAGCCTCAACATTTAACTTCGAAACAAAATATATTGATTATGAAGTTCGATATTACACATTCATCAAAAGGATATCAATATTTTTCAGCATGTTTCCAGACGGTATTTTACTTGTGAGAAGAAATAATTCAGTATTTTTCAGTTAATAGAGAAAATGACAAAGGGGGAAACTGTTTAATTATTGGCATGAACCCAATGTCAGATGTTTACATAATGGGAATTTACTTTCATTCTACTTTATTTTTATTGTTTGTAAGAGAACGCATTAGCCGCTGTACGCCCTCCCCCCGCACATTATGTATTTTGGAATGTCAGACTTTGGTATGTGAATGATGTTTTATGCAAATCATATACAGTGCTGAGCCATAGCGATGAACTCTTAACCTTCGAGGAAACTCGGTGTATTCTCACTGATTGCCACCTGTTTTTGAATCGCCTCACGAAGAGCTATTATTACATATATTAAAAATAGATGCCTTGTTTCAGAGCTAAGAGAATCGCTTTCAAGCGAGATTTTTGTGAATGGAAGTCAGTTTACATTTCGGAAAGGAATGTCAGTTCTCCTGTTCAGGTCTTGGTTTAGATGAAGAGAGACCCTAGCCTATTCCAATTATGAGATACATCCAAATCTCCCATTCTCACAAGTAGATGAAAATGGAAGAGTGTTAAATTAAACAATTTGAGTAAAGCCGAGAATGATGACTGGTGTTTAAATTTACTGAAGGGTTATTTAGCTATGTTATGACAGCATTTGTAAGAAAGGCCTATGAAAGTGTCAAAAATATTATACACTTTGGCTTCAGCCCCCTTTATTATGAAACTCTAGGCTTCAACCTACAAAGCCTATAGGTAAATCCGGCACTATTGCTCTGTAAAACATGACTGAAGATGGATAATATAAAATAGAAACTATAATTATGCGAAATCATTTGCTTTGCTTTGTCAGGATTCATTTGTGACAGCATGGTCATTTTATATAGGATAAAACTTTTTGAAATAAGCTTAGCCAATCAGAAATGAAACTAAATTGCGGGATAAGATAAACCGAAAAGAATGAACAAAAACGGATTAAAAACTACAAAAATATGAAACATGCAAATGACATTGTTACAAATCAACAACATTTAAAAAAAAAAGAATGAAAATCAGTAAGAAACAGAGAGAAAATGTTTTCGAACGAAAAGAATATTGTATAAAAAAGAAACTAACAAACTAATGTTTATGAACAAGCGGGAACAATAAAAATATAAAATAGATAAATATCAGGAAATAAGGTTACCAAAAACAAAATTAGAATTACAAGAAAGAAGAAATTGTCGACAACGATGACATTAAACACGACACATTTTCAAGGCACAGAGTTACTTAAAAATATAATCGAAGGAGATTAACAAAGAAAAATCTTATGTATCTTTATGATAATCATGCTGTCAAGAAAATGAAATTCAGACGATAGAATGGTTTACTTGCTAAAGATTCTCTTAGTTTCTAAAGAAATATAAGCAATATTTACACACAAAAAATCATATTGGGAATAAATAAAACTCCATATTGTCACAATATTTCTCAATACCCTGACCTCTCCTGAAGCACCCCACTCATACAACAACCAGAAGATGGATGGCTGCAAGTAATGCACGTATGGTCACCTGGTCCTTTTCAGTGTCGACGCAGGAAATCTGCAAATATTACTCTTGTTGATAAATTACCAACAGAGATAGTAAAGGTGGAATCAATCGGCAGGTGAAGTGGTGCTAGTGAGAGAAATCGCTGAAATTAGTTTTAGGAAGAGGTTTGGGAAACTGTGCAATGGGGGGGGGGTTGTGGAATTCCAGAATGGGGAAGGAAAGATAATATTTCCTCTCAGATTTTTGTCTTTTTCTTTTCTTTTTTTTTATCAGTGAGAAGACATATTCAAGATACATGACAACCGTTGAAACAGAAGTTCGTGAATTACATTAACAAGGTTTTTTCCATCTGTTCTTAGTTGGTATATATTAAGGTTTTCATTTATTTTAAAGAAAATTTACAGAGAAGGAAATAAATGCGAAAAAAGTTTTGGAAGTTTTCTAAATATGTTCTATCACGCGTTCAGTAAACTTATTTTTTGAATTTTCCTACACATCCATACTGATCATTATCTTCATAATGTTCGTTTTCCGACAGCTAATTCTACTACTGACTCTTCTAAAGGGTGTTCCAGTAACTTGGGCCGATTTAAAATACGAATTAATTTTAAACATCTAATGATTTTTAAATTTTTTCTTTCAAATTTGGCGGACATTTGGGTGATATTATTTTTCACACATAATTTCCATGACTTAAATAACATGATCCAATAGAGAAATGAATAAAATTTCACGAATAACACTGATTTATTTACTGCTAACTTTGATCTGTCTTAATGAAACACCCTTATATATAATCCATCTTAACGAAACACCCTTTATTGCCTTCCCCTTCTTAAATTCCGTCGACATAAATATATATGTAAATTTATATCTACATGTATCGGCTGGTGTTTATGTGAACATATATTAACATGAATAATATAAAATTTATGACTATTAATATATATGTGAGTGTGAGTGTGCGTGATATTAAATTTATTACTCAGCAGATCAATCACTGTCAATTTTTATGTTAATCAAACTGTATAGATAGACGGAGACGTCACTTTATTGAAACAGTCTGGTCAGTATATATGTAGAGTTAAATTTATAAGATATTAATGCGTAAAATTTTGAACAAAACCCAACAGGGTTTTCACTAGTCTGAAAGTAACTAATAATTCTTCTTCGAACATGACATGAATCTGACCGAATGACTAACTCGTATGAACACAGTTTATTCCCATTTAAAAATCAAAGCATTCAACTTAGCGTTCATCTTATTTTCCGTGCTCCCTGAAGATACGGGCAACACTACAGCCACACATAGACACGCACAAACACAAATATATATATAATTTAAAATTTGTTATATAGTTGGGAGAACTGGTCTCCGTATCAGATTATAGATTTTATACATATTGAAAGTGTGAGCACAGAAATCAACACCAAGCCAGAACGTAAAACTAAAAACCGTCGTGTAGTGCTTGGTGGTTCCAATGTTTTACACTAACTCTATCTATAATGACCCTCCTCCTTAAAAATTATCTGTCGACCATCGTCAACTATATATATATATATATATATATATATATATATATATATATATAGTCATCCGCAGATACACTGTTTCGCTGTACACAGCTCATCAGTGCGTCTAGACGTCCACGAGATTACGATATGTACTTTTATATATCAGGAAAAATATTGGTGAAAAATGTATAATAAAGTGGAAAAGTTTTCTTTCCACGCTTTTCGTTCTTTAGGAGATCAGCAGACTAAATTAATTATGTTAGTGCGACTGCACATGCACACGCTGGTGATAATTTTGATATTTTATTTTTTTAACGGGGGGATTTACTCGATCGACCGTAACAATTGTCACAAAAAAAGAGTAAGAGAAACCTCAAGGCATTTAAAAAAAAGATTATATGAACACAAAAGAAATATTTTACCAAACAATACATCAGATTCGTTAGTTGGCCTCAGTAACGAGACTGGCCACAATTTTGGCATAAAAATATTACTCTGATCAAGGGAAAAACTATTCACTACGACGGAATTATCTAGAGTGGGCCATGATCTCATTAAATTTGAGCCCTGGCGCTTATAGTATTTCCCCCTTAGTGGCAGAATTTCTATTATCACAGAGTGGGATATCAGCTAACAACTGTGACGGAAAAAATCTAAATTCAATTGGATAGATAGAAAAAAATAAATAGATAAAATTCCTAACATCACTCATCTTATTCGTGTGCATGTGTAGTCTTACGAACATAACAAATTTAGTCCGATGAAGTCCTAAAGGACAAAACGTGTAGCAAGAAAAACTTTTCCACTTTGTCATATATTTTCCTCAATATATTAGATTAGTGCAAAATAATGACGTAATAATGTCGTTTTTTGACGTTAAAAATACGTCAAAAAACGACATTATTACGTCATTATTTTTGCACCAACCTAATATATATATATATATATATATATATATATATATATATATATATATATATAAAATGTACGTGAGTGTGTGTCTATGTGTGTGTGTATTCATGTGGATGTAGGTAGACACAAAATATGCGGTACAAGCAAATTTTACTGGTTATTATTAAATAGGTTTGCCTGAGTGAATATAAACAATCACATATGTAGGAACGAGTTTTCAAAGATTGACTAGAAACATCTTATCCGTCGCCAGTTTGGAGACTGTCCTAGTCTGTGATGTGCGTGACAATATATATATATATATATATATATATATATATATATATATATATATATATATATATATATATATATATACAATTTATTTATCAAATGTTTTTGTGTTGACAAGCTCCAATGAATTTATCCCGAGGATCGAAATGGGGATAAAAATGGGGTAAAATTTAGTTTCATTTTTATGTAATTCATTTCTATGCTCTATAATAAAAATATTGAGCTCACCTTAATTACTTACCCACGGATTTTACACACACATGCATACATGCATATATATATATATATATATATATATATATATATATATATATATATATATATATATATATATATATATATGGCCATTGGATTCAACACCCAGAACAAGCAGAATTGACAGTCTGTTTCATGCTTGAACGCAATCTTCAGGCCAGTATCTTTCCCGCTGGTTGAATTCAAGTATGAAACAGATTCGCTCCTGCGTGTTCTGGGTATTGACTTCAATGTCCACTTTTATATTTACGTACGTCTTATTCTTGTTATTGAGCACTTTATCCTATAAATATAGCATCGCTTAAAAGTATATTTTATCATATGCACATACATACATATATATATATATATATATATATATATATATATATATATATATATATATTAACAGCATAACTCGCTTGAAAAACCTCGGATGACGCAACTTGTAGACACCTGAGGGCAAATTGGTTGACGAGGGAAAAATCGGAAGTAAAAAAGAGAGAACTAAAAGCATCAGAACAAGGCGAAAAATAATTGTCAAGTGTCGTAATTCTTTACCCAAGCGAGTATATAGACAACGAAAACTTACAGGGCTCAATACGCTAAGTAGAGCGGTAAATTAGAATAAATCCTAACGAGCCAGGCAAACCTACCTAGGTTTTACCTAAACTGATCTTCTAGTTAGCTAGTCTACCCTGAAGATCCGTTTAGGTGAAACCTAGGTAAGTTTTCCTGGCTCGTTAGGATATATATATATATATATCACCTTTATCAAATGGCATACATTTTGTTTCGTGTTACATAAATCTTTGCAATCCAATGCCAGTATATCATTCGATACTCCTACAAAAAAATATCTCATCGTATATTGGATGCCTGACCGTAGCAGAATAGACACCACATATAGGAAATCAATTGCTATTACATGGCCGGTTCGACGCTCAGTAAATAACTGTGACTTGTTTCCTTGTCAAAATGAACTAAGTTTTATAAAACATTACAGTTGAAGTTAAACTGTTTGTGTTAGTGAATATGCCAGTTGAGTCAAATAAGTCTACTTTTTGTTCAATGTGTTTAGCATATTTTTTTCAACCAAATAAAAAGAACTCATCCAGGAATTTTTTAACCACTAAATCTTATACAACGCAAGAAATCTATGCCTTTAATATATTTGTTATAATCATTATTTAGAGGCGAAGTAATATATATTGCAAATTTGGCATATTAACGGTGAAACTATATGATAGCCCAAAAGTGAATATTTTCCTTGCATGATCAGAAGTTTTGTCAGTTGCATTTACTTTGAAATGATTATTGTCTTTATTAAATCTAATATTTCAAAATATTGAATAGTATCTTTCATGATTTTTTTTTACTGATATATATATATATATATTCGATCGTTTTCTATTTGGAAATTTCTTTACTGTGAAATACCACAAAATCCCGATTCGAATAATATCAGTTCATTGTTCTTTGTTAAGCTCCATGACCCCTTAAATCCTAGCTAGTTATCGGTCTGCAGCTGTCTTTCTTTAATTCTTAATATCTGTGAACTACCAAGTATCCTTGCTTTATTCACGGTTTGTAGGTCACTTTTAATTTTATTAGATTGGTTGGAATTCAAGGCTAGTATGTTCGGTGAATTCTTCTATTTCAGCCATGCCTTTAGATGAAAAAATACGGATTCATGCCTTTAGTAAAGTTTTGTTCTAAATATGTGGAAGATGAGCTAATATCATAAGACTTATATCCCCAGTGTGAGAGATGGGTCCCATCACCCTTATCCGTTCATTTGTGCCCCGGAACAAGAAGCACCCATTCTGCTTTTGGGAGTGGTCAGTTTTTTAAAGGAAATACTTCTTTGATTATCTAAAATCACAAATAAAATTTTATGTTTACCATTTCTAATTTTTTAATTATAAGTCTCAATATTTAAACCATAGCTGGGAGGAGAAGGCGTTTACTTCCGTAGTCTACTTGAATGTAAATGAATGTAACAAATCCAACTTTGAACTCAGGCCTCCCATTTTTCATTACGAGCCACCATCCAAAACTCCCTTTGCACATCTAAGTTTACGGCACCTGGTATTCTATGTACTGACCAGATTCAACGTCACTTAACTTCGGTGAGCGGATGTTTCAACATGATATGGCCATACGCCATATAAAAGTATTGTTATTATATAACAATTGAGGTTTGTTTACAACCTTATTTAAATATAGATATTTAAAAGATTTTCGTTGGTCAGAAACAGAAAATAGAATCAGTGGGAGACGTGAGATCGGAAAATGAACCTCGCAATGGCGATAATGGAACAACATTGTAAATAGTAATGCAGTGAAATAAGTAGATGTCAGTTGCATAATGACGATTAAGCTTGATCATTAGAAGAAACAACTAACAAAGAAGGAAAAAATGCTACAAGACGTTAACGCGTACCTATTCTGTTAAGGATTCGGTGGAGATTAAAGAATTCAAAATGTGTTAGATTTTCTCAATGATTGATCAAGTGAGAAAGTAAAAAAAGTGGTTCATTCCTCTTTTCTTTGATGAAGCTGAAGCCAGGTGCTAAAGTGAATGTGATGTACTTGTTGTTTATTGAATTTTGGTTATTGTAAATTTATGTAACTTGGAAATAGAAAGATACATACTGCCATTATATGTTATATATATATATATATATATATATATATATATATATATATATATATATATATATATATGTGTGTGTATATATATATATATATATATATATATATATATATATATATATATATATATATATATATATATATATATTATAGAGAGAGAGAGATAGATAATGAGAGAGAGAATAATTTCCCGTAAAATTTGCCAGCTTAATTATAATTATATGTATATCAAAGGTTAGACTGATAAATTTAATTTTAACAAGGTTATATATATATATAGTACAGTGAATTATTCATTCAAACAGTAAATTAGTAACGTTAATGGTAAAAAAATTGCGAATTCCCTTAAACTAACAAAATTTAAAAAATTAATTTGCGAAGTGAATTCGCCATTTCATATTTTTAACTTTTCAAATTTACGTTTTGTATGAATAATTCAATGTAATATCAATTTAAGTGCACCACACACACACACACACACACATATATATATATATATATATATATAAGACATAAAAGGTTAATGATCAATTCTGAAATAGACCAGGAAACAATGGCATTAGAAAGTGCTCAATAAACGTGTAAAAAGAAAAAATAACATGAAGTGCTTTTAACATTTTAATTATATAGTAGTTTAGCCCTAACTACAACTTTCAGTCAAACACTTTCTCCCAGCTCAAGAATTCCTCGTACGGGAAGCTTCTTAAATCCTGTTAGTTTATGTATTAATGATCTTATTCAATCATAGAACCATGAATAAAATTGTGATTTTTACACTTGTTAATGTGTGTTGTTGAAGTTAATTAATTTTGCTGGTGACATCGGTGACTAGTCTTTCACAAACATAGCCAGAACAAAGAGTATAGAAGCCTGATTTTTGACCGTTTTTGACCGATATTCATGCATATAATTAAACACTGCGTGGCGCGCATGATTGGTGCAGAGTGGAAACGCCGGAGAACGACCAAAGTAAGAGTGGATTTCATAGAAGTATGCAGCAACGGGATCACAATTGGTGCAGTGGTCACTAAAAGTTTGACCCTAGGAACTCTTCAACATCTAAGTATTTAAAAAAAAGGTTAATCTTAAAGGATTAACAAATAAATTAGAAACTATGGTAACAATGCAATTTACCTTCAAGATAACCAACAATGCAGGTTATTTTCCTTGGGTAATATTATTATTAATTATAATTTTAAATATGTTACTAGTAATTATTCTGGCAATCGCGTTCATACGCGTTTGGCTAAAAAATCAAGCTGTCAAAATTGTACTGAGATAATCGAGAGAAAGTGATGAGTTAAACCAATCAACATAAGAAAATCCAGAAACGGAACAAGTGAAGATGATGTCAGTTAGTTGGGGGGGGGGGGGCATTATCAGACAGATCAGAATTACCTTTACGATAAATAGCAGTGGAAATGCATCCTTCTTTTGGAAATTTTAAGAATTTCTTTAAACGAATGACAATAAAAAAAGTAATTATATTTAAGTTGGAATTTTCTGAATTTAAAACAAAATATGTTGAAATTTTATTGTAAAATTTGAATTTTAAAGAAAAAGTTATTTTCGATTTTAAAAAGTGGGACATCTATTAAAAAATAATTGAACTCGATCATAGGTGTGCAGGACTCAGAGAGTTAAAGAAGATCCCAATTGAAATTATGGAAATCATTTTTTATTGACAAATTCACATTTTCTTTGCAGATAAGTTGAAGGACTGAGATGTAAATGGAAACAAATGAACTTATGAAACAATTATGGAAAAAATATTGTTAATGATTTTCAGTTCATCAACTGAGGATTGATTATGATTCTTTAAATTGAAGCTATATTCTGGTGTTTACCATTTAGGTAAAAGACAAGAAAATGTAATATAAATTGACTGATGACAATGGTTGACTGACGATATAATTTTTACTTCTAAGAAAGGAAAATATATTTTTTCATGTTAATAAAAAGATTCTAATGTATTTTTAGGTTCATATCACTTCGGGAGTATAGTGTAAACAGTGAAATTGTGAACTTAGATAAGGTCATTAAGTACAATCATAGATATTTTGAAGTTGTACAAGACTATTGTCTTCATTTGATAAAGGAATTTTTTTTTTTAAATTAGTGACACAAAGTTAATCTTTAAAAGTCAAGTTTGTTTAAATCAAGGATATGAAACACTGTCGCTGTGATAACCATTTCAAATGTGTGCGAGATCCCGGAACATGGAAAAGGTGGATAGGTTCGATACAAGGCCACAGTTTTGATTGATCCGCCCGAGTCCTTAATGGAGCTTCTTATCTCCACCTCCGAAATATATGATGCGAGGACAATATTTTGATTGGACCACTAATCATAGTGTGCTTGTGAAGACTTTCCTTCTTTCTCTTCGATGTGTATAACACAATATCATTTGTCAAGCGTTATTATAGTCTAACCAATCAGAGCAGTGCAATTGGCGTTTATGCAGTCATAAAAGCAGGTTCCGAAAGAGATGAAGTAATATGGAACTGGACTTGCCGCTATTAGACCAGCACACTACTTGTCAAATGACTGCAATCAGTTTTCTGCGCCACTTTTTGAACTCCCTCAATCAGCTGCCTTCACATAAATTTCGTGGTGTTTAGCTCTACTGCAACCGCCAGTCAATCTCGCCTCCCATCTCAAGAATTTCTTATGCTGGAAACTTCTTAAAATCTTTGTTAATCTATTCATGATCTTATTCAATCATAGCACCATGAGTAAAATTTGCTATTTTTACACTTCTTAATGAGTGTTACAGAAGTTAATTAAGATTACTAGCGACACCGATGAATTCAGCCTTTCACAAACATAGCCACGACAGAGAGTAGTCAAGCATCATCTTCGACAGTTCTTCACTGATAATAATGGGTTCGATTCTCGCTGGGTGCCCCATACATTCGCCTTTGTGCCACATCTAAGCTGGGCTTAGAAAATCACTATTATTCTACAGAATTAAAAGTAAATATGAATTATTATATTAAAGAGTAAAAATAAATATATAAATGAAATCTATACAACTGGTCTGTAAACTGTGAGATATTCAGTGAGTATTATGCCCTGAAAGGGATTTACACTCTTTTTCGAAAATACGCTGACTATTCTGGATCTATTTTTTGCAATTATTATTAAAATTGGGCAGCATAAATCTAGAGAAATTAATTGCATATTCAGTTGGATATCTTAGTGTATGACGACACATAAGGCTGATCAGTCCAACTTTCAGACACGAATTCAAATATCACAAACCAAAAGCGTATTGTTATTGTACATTAGCAGTTCCTATTCTGTAGACCATTTCTCCTTTGTTTGACTTTTCTTCCAAGATTTTTTCCTTTGTAAATGTTTTCAAGAATCCTTATCTTGACTTAATTTAAAAGCTGTGAATTATTGTGGTCCGCTGAATCTTTTTCAATGTCGGACATACCAACTAGATCCAAAACATTCATACCAGATGTCTTTGACATCCACTGAATTTTGATTCCCGCACTTATCCGCAGACATAAAAAAGGTATTGGAGGGGGTGCTGTGTAGTTAGAACGTTCACTTTCTGACCATTAAACTCGGATTCGAACCTCACCTTGGTCAATTCGTCAAGGAGTTAACTTCTTGAAGTTATCGCTCTAGGAAAGCGATGTAAATGCTCAGAAAATTTGGAAAATGGTTTAAAACCATAATGCTGGATAAAAACTTGCTTGAAAGTCTTCAAGTAATAGAAAAGTCTGTGGGAAGGAAACTCTAAATTCAAACCACCTGCTGTCTTGTTGGTTCTGTCTTTTTAATCAAAGGCTAGAAGAAGGTAACTTCAACAATAAATCTATCTTTGTGAAGAAGGATGGTGGTACATTCAACATCCCCGGTAGAAAAAGAACCAGAAAACCATTGCACTATTCTGCATTGAGTGTCACCATGGACCCCAGCTGTGAGATGATGGGGAGTGGTGACGATAGCGGCACAAAATTCGCTAACTGAATAGGTTTACTGAATGGATAGAATAGAAGCAATTAATACATTAGAAATATTAGGTTGGTGCAAAAACAATGACGTAATAATGTCGTTTTTGACGTTAAAAAATACGTTAAAAAACGACATTATTACGTCATTATTTTTGCACCAACCTAATAACTGTGATGATGTACAGTTTTATCATAATAAACTGGACAATAAATAAGATCTGTAATACTGATGTGAAGATAGGAAAGCTACAATGAATCATATACATAATCCGAAAGCAGACAAATATTATCTTCCAACAGACCGCGGAACTATGGTAATTAAAAATGTCTTTGAAGCTGGTAACTGTTGGACTTCATAAATATTAGGTTGGTGCAAAAATAATATCGGTTTTTGACGTATTTTTAACGTCAAAAACCGACATCATTTTTGCACCAACCTAATACTTTCAATGGACTAATGTCTAAATGATAAAACTGATGTTCAAAAGCGAAATGCATATATCTGTTTACTTTTGTTTTAAAGGAAGCTGTTTACGTATCGGAAAAGGATTTAAGCAACATTAATAATCAAAAACTTAAATAAGGGAGTAAGCAAAATCATTGTAGCCAAAAGCAAAATAAATAAATAAATAAATAAAATAAAATAAAATAAAATAAAAATAAAACCTGGAAAATTTGAAACTGAAGCGAAAAACACACTGCTTAAGAATGATATCCGCAGACGTTAATAATGAGGACATAGATACAACTGTGATCCATGACTGACTTTCAACAACTGGCTTCAATTCGGAGAAAGAATATCTGCAGCGAAAGATCAAAGTCTAACAACTAGAACTACCAGCATAACATACTGAAAACTGATGTCAGCCCGCTATGCGGCGTTTGTGGCTTTCTTCCAGAAAGTATTGACCACTTAGTCTCAGGCTGCACGCTCCTAACCCCATCAGAATACTGTCCACTTTCTGACATAATATGCCAATAAATTCACTGGGCAATATGTAGCAAGTACAACCTATCACGGGAAAAAATGGTGGGAACGCAAAACAAATTCTGTGACATATGATTATAATGTATCTCTGCTGTGGAATTTTCCAGTTCAAACAGAGAGAACAATAAAAGCCGCATAAAGCTGACAGATTTGCTAAGAAAATTGCTTTCTCATTGATTTAACAAATCCTGTCAAGACAAATTCTTCAACAAATTAAGTAAATACCCTGATCTTGGAATAGAAATACGTGACATCTTAATGCTCAGGCAACCCAAATTGTTATTGGTGCACAAGCAACCCTACGAAAACATATTTTCAACTACCTGGTAAACCTAGTTTGTCTGAAATGCAAAGGTTTCAATGATTACAATCATGGGTACATCCCGCACTCTAGGAAATGTTTATCAATGTGTAACGTTATGTACTACAGAAATTTGCTTGCATATTCTCATTTAATTCCATTCATCTTTCATTGTTTTTTTTTTTTTTAAATATTTTGAAGGTTCTACTATGAGTTTACTGAATTTTAATATGGAAGTATAATTTTTGTTTTTCCGACTCATCGTTTCATATGTTTACACATGTTACTCTAAATGAATTTTGTCTCAACATATACCTACATGACCTAATGAAATTGTATAATTAAAATAATGATGCTGGAAATAGCAAGTACATATCCAACAAAGTGAATCAACAAAAATAAATAAATAAATAAATAAAGATCAGGTGACATGCATAAATAACTCTTGAGGATTCTTATTGGAACTTGAGGGCAGCTCGTAAAACGAATAAGTAGATTTATTATTATTATTATTATTATTATTATTATTATTATTATTATTATTATTATTATTATTATTATTAATAATAATAATAATAATAATAATAATAATAATAATAATAATAATGATAATAATGAATGCCTTGATGCTAAATCAGAAACGGTTTTCATGACTTACGATCCTAATAGGTTAGAGGTGTTAACATTACATATATTATCTTGGTTAATTAAGAATTTCTTTTGGTAAATATCGCTTTCAGTACTAGGATATGTTGATTATTTGTCTGATCTTTGCTAATTGGGTATGGCCTCTATAATCTGAAGAATGTGCCCCTTTTTCATGAGCAGAAATAGTGAGTTGTATATCATGGCCGAGATTCGCGAGGGTTTTTTTGTTGTTATAATGATATTAACTTTTACAAAGCACAAGGGCCACTCGAGTTAGATGGTTAAGGAGTAAGAGGTACAATTTATGGGTACATATAGAGAAGATAATGGTTGAAACTTTACTAGAACAGGTTAAAATTGTAGTGATCAGGGAAGCATCATCTTGGGAGTCGATTCCACAAAGCTGTGGTTTATGGGAAGAAGATGCTCGAGTCGAACTTACATCTTATAAATAGAATACTAATGGAATAGGGTGGTTCACTACAATTTGCATGGCATGACTGGTCTTAGCCGTCAAGGTTAGTATAGGTAGAACTAAGGAATGTAGTTCGTTTGAACACTTTCCATAGAAATAGCAATAAGGCAGCGCAGCACTTGCGATGGCTCGTCCGTAAGAAAGGGATTTCGGTACGGAAAATAATTCGTCAACCACAAGGGGGCGGATACGCTTTTCGACTCTGTCGAGACCGGAAAGGGATGAATGGACAGCCCCTTTCTATATGAAGCAGCTGTACTTCATTTTCGGTCTGATCTGGCTCTTGCAAACGTAGACGATAACCTGAGAAGTCAGGTACTCACTAAATCGTAACAAGGAACCGATAATTTTTCCAGAATCTTTAACGATAGATCCTAAGTACGAGTTCCACTTGAGGTATGGGTTGAGTTTAAGTCACAATAGATGCACAAAGCACAAGGGCCTCGCTGTGGGAAGATTCGTCCATTGTAATTGTGATCGGTGAAAGTTCAGGGTTTGTTCAGTAATGATGGAATATTCTAAGTTTCAAGGTAGAAGATAAGTTGAGTTTGGAGTTGCATACTCTAAGAAAACTCTAAATCTGAACGAACTGCGTTATCTGAACTTAATATACTTGTAACTGGTCACTCACCTGCAAAATAATGCGCATCATTCATGAACATCTGTCACTATCTCACGCGTATTTGTGGGAATATTAATTCTGGTATAACCCTATTAAACCGGGTGTCATGATGGGTTCAAGTGACTTTGTACAACACAGTTTAACGTCTTTTGGCATACTACTCTCTGACACAACAACAACAGCAACAAAACAACAACAACAACAACAACAATAATAATAATAATAATAATAATAATAATAATAATAATAATAATAATAATAACAAAAACAATAATAATAATGTGCACTTTAAAATATACCACTTTCACATGAAGGAAACTGCTGGAAACTGGTATGAAGGTTACAGAGTTAGAACCTGTAACAATTTTATGGCAGGTGTATCGAAGTGGTGGCTCGCCCTCACAAAAGCCGTGGTACATCGAGAATTTTATCTGTGTTGGTAATGAAAATTATTAGAACAGTAGTTTTTTTTCCAGTTGGTATCATTAGATTGTTTATTCTATCTCAATGTTTTTATTCGAATATGAATGACTATTTTTATCTTCCGGTTAATCATTTGATCATCTTTGACAATTAAACAAATGGGAATATAATGTTTCTTTGGAAATCTCAAAAATGTGTCACGGGAGGACATCAATAATTCGAGTTATAGTTGGAGCCCTTGGATTAACTGAAAAGGGGTCCAATAGATTCATTGAAAGGATTCCTTGTAGCCCAAGCCTTAATGAAGTATAAAAAATTGTACTGATAGGTACAGTACACATATCACGAAGTGCTTTAGAAATATATATACATCAGTAACCCAAGGAAATAATAATAATAATAATAATAATAATAATAATAATAATAATAATAATTTTAATAATTAAATAACAATGAATAAATAAATGATCGATATCCTGTTATTAATTCTAATTTTTCAATTTTATTTCAGAGTTGCTGATTATTTGTTTTTTTTTTTATTTGTATTTATTTATTTATTTTTGTAAAGATGCATGATAAGGTCGACTTGAATGGATAAAAGGATTTTACTGGATTAGGAGAAGCTAGATTAAAAAAAAAGTGTTTGCTTCACAAATTAATTAGTACTTTCATTCAATATTTTTATCCATTTCTTGATACCGTTGGCAATCATTTCTTTTTGCTGATTTTTCCCGCTGTAAAAATCGGATTTATTGCGATTCTTATTCTATTGGCAATAATTAAACTCTCCGCATGTGTTCTTTCCTCGGCCTGAACTGAGTTATGGGTGATGTTGTTACTTTCACTTCGTATATTGGGTAGTTACTAACTATAACATTATATTAAAGCTCTTTTGTTTGCTATTCGTTCAGATTTAACTCTTAATGAGTATTTTGTTGGAACAAAGAATTGTCTTTTGTTCAAAAGCTGATTCTTCCCACAAACTATTAATCTTTCTATAATTACAAGAATTATTGTTTACACCTACCTATATATGTACAAACAAAAATACCCACACATACATACACATTTACAAGGTCTATCAAAAATACGTTTACAAAATTTATAGACGGGTTAATCACATCAGAACAAGGGCAAAAGTCCTTATAGGCATATGTCTGCAAATCCTTCATTTTTGAATTATTAAGTTTAAACTAACTTTAGTTGGCTGTGTTGCCATACAGACTAGGTTACATGTGTCATTCGCGTACATTTGTTGTTAGTCTTTGTTTAACGCATATATTAGTGAGTTAATGAAGTATTCCATTTAACAATGGTGGGATATTCATATTGTGAACAGGCAGATATGAGTTTTACACACGGCAGCGCGAATGTTAATAGACGCGAGACTGTATAGGCTGTAACAGATTGCGTTTCCAGCCGAATCATCCAACCTATGCTGCTGTTTATCATCGAGTGGCTGGAGTAGGATGCGTGGATCCATAAACTATGGATCGAAGAAAAGCGATATCCACTCGTTTTTCTGAACACGAATAACCTATACTATAGGCTGTTAGAAACGATCCAGGTATCAGCACACATCAAGTGGCTATAGCCTGTAGTAGCTCTCATACTACGAGATGGAGGGTAATTCAAGAACAGTTTCTGTATCCGTATCATTTGCAATGTGTGCAAGGTGTTACCCTCTCTGACCGCTCACCACATGAGAACTTTTGCTAACGGTTTACTGCACAATCCGGCGATCCGTTGTTTGTCTCTTTACTCTTTTTTACGAGTGAGGCAACATTTGCAAGACATGGAATAACAAATTTACACAATCAACCAGCATTTGTGGGCGGATCATAATCCTCATGGTAGATATTAGCACCAGTTTTCGATTAATGTGTGAGTTGGAATTGTAGTTGGTAGGCTCATATGTTCTCTTAGCACGTCTAACAGAAACAGTCTACAGTGAACACTTCGAACACTCTTCCAGGCCTACTAGAGGATGTTCCCCTGTTAACACGAAGACGCATGTGACTTATGCTTGCTAGGGCTCGAGCATATTTTAGTCAGATTATTCGCTATACAATGTTTGACATCTAACATGAAATATGGTTAGTTAGGTGTAGATCGGTTCAATGGATTGCACGCTCCGCTGACTTTTTTGATTTTTTTCTGTGTGGCCACCTAAATCAATTGGTTTATACACCAGACATTAATAATTCAGAGAGGCTTTATCAACGGAGGCCAGCGAAACAATACGACACCGTATGGGTGTATTTTAAAGGGTTCGCCAGTCAATGATCCGACTGGTGCATGTGCGTGTAGAAGCAAGCGGAGGACATTTTGGAATTTTTCTATGAGCTGCTGTGTTAAGGTACAACGATGTCGTTCTTGAAATATGTTTATATAAATATGCTGCTTTTATTTATTCTTTGTTTTATTTCAGGGTATATTTTGGATTGTACATTTAACAACGTCTACCGTAAACTTGCACATAATAACTCAAAAAAGATGTTGATATGAATTTTGTCCTTGATTTGGTGTGAGAAACCCGCCCCCCAATTTTTAAACATATTTTGATACACGCTATATATATATATATATATATATATATATATATATATATATATATATATGAGTACACAACGTTATATCAATAAGTCAGTAATTTAATGAAAAAGCGATTTAGTACAGAATTAATACTTACGTTACATTCTAATTTTTTTGTCAAAACACTTCATTAATTAAGGCTATACATCCCAGATAAAATAATACATTAACAATTTCAAATGATTTCAGTCTTAAATATACACAATTCTAGATCTTTTTTACATTAATGAAGATGTTCTTCTGGGCTCTATCCTTAAAATTTGTTATTCCTAATTTTTGTATGTTTTTTTTTATGTATATGTATGGGAAGGTACGTATGTGTATCTTCATAAGTTTATTTTTATTCAGTTAAAATGATTTATTTATTAATTAAAATTTTTTTTTAAATTTTCTTTACATATATATTAGAAAACTGTTCGTAATTTACAATAATTGTACTACTTTATATTAAAAATCATCTATTTTTACAAACTATAACGGTTATAGTGATGACGGAATATAACTGCATGCATTGAACATACAACTTATGAATATATTCAGTCTTGTAAATTTTAAACCCAGTTGCTACATCCCGAATCACATCTCTTCTTTTTCTTTTTTTCTTTCTCCTTCCTTTCTCTATCCTTTGTTCCCTTTTGAATATATTTTCTCGAAATTCACTCTACTTAACTTTTCCCATCCGGTGAAAAGAGATCAAATGTTCGGTTCTTCTCTACAACTGTTTTCCTTCCTATATTACACCCCCTCCACTCCCCTATATATCTCTCCCTAGACATGCATATCTCCTTCTCTTTAAAATTCATTTATTGCTGTGAAATTGTTTGGTTGGATCAGACAAGATCGATGATTCAATCTTGCGAAATAAACTATTTTTTGTATGGCTTCCTAAAGTCTCCGCTTTGATCACTTAATATATATATATATATATATATATATATATATATATATATATATGTATATGTATATGTATATGTATATGTATATGCATGTATTGCCATGCAAAGAGAAATTGTTTGGTTTTATCACAGCACACCAGTATCATTAGACGCCCGGTTGCCTCTAGCTAGGATCGAAACACGGTTGAACTGTACTTCAGTCGGAGAATGACATTGGCGCGCGACAGGGTTGAGAGTCAATTTAAGCAATACATTTTTAGATAAACACGCCAGTGACTGAGAAAACTCATATATATATATATATATATATATATATATATATATATATATATATATATATATATATATATATATATATATATATATATATATATATATATATTGCTCCAAAAGTCACTCTCTACCAAAAAGTAATGAGAAGAATAGAAGAACAAGAAATACACTAATACAAAGCACATGTACTGCATTCATTGATTCAGTCACACAGCGAGAAAATGTGTATGAACACCATCATTTTCGTGTCAGCCAAGTGAAGTAGAACATTATATTCTATAGATGTGGCAAGTTTTTCGGTCCATCCTTTACGATAAAGTAATGATCTGCAGGCAAGCGGAGATGAAAACCTTGTAGTTGCTTCGAGGCACCTCGTATTTTTCTATTCTTCAGAATAAATTAAAAAAAAAACAAAAAAAATCATAGCGATAATAATGATAGAGAAAATTATGAAACAGGGAAAAATTGCTTCCACGTTTTTTCTTCATTAATAATACTGTGAATATCTTTATGTTGGCACGCGCGTGGGCACAAATTGACACGTGGGTTTACGTATCTGTAAATATTGTCATATTCGTCACACACACAGACACCCCTGGCACACACACACACACACACACACACACACACACACACACACACACACATATATATATATATATATATATATATTGTGATCAAGATATGTATTCATTACATAGTACATGGCAAAACAGGGTTTCAGTAAGAACGTAGGTATGAGAAAAAATAACAACAAATATAATTTAATTTATAAATTAAATAACTCCATATCAGGCGAAAGATTATATATATATATATATATATATATATATATATATATATATATATATATATATATATATATATCCAAATGTAAAAGAATGAAAAGAATATATATTCAAACGTTTATACCATTAATTTAAAAAAGTACTCAATACTAGAAGTAGAGCAATAAATATTTATCACAAGTTGTTTCATTGTAAAATGCAGGTTACCGCGACCAAAATGCAATATATATATATATATATATATATATATATATATATATATGAGAACGAAAATAATACTTTTGGGACTATTGTCTTCATCTTTTTCGACATATTTATGACAGCGTTTCGGCCGTTGTACGCTCCGGTCTTCTTCAGGTGATTGGAATGTCGAACTGAACAACACCAGACCATACTTCGTAGATATCTCTCCCGGGTAAGGCACCCGCCTCATGGAGGCGAACATGACTAAAGACTGTGTGTACGATATCCCGTGAAGCTGCGGAAAAAATATAAAAGGAAAAGGGCGCCCCCATAAGTAAGGGTTCAAGATCACCAGAAAGCTGTAACACGAGGGGAAGTGGAAAAAAACAGACGTGGCTGACCACATATGGAGAGAAAATGTAACCACCAGTGACAGGATTCAAATAGTGTGAGTTCAATACCCGGTTAAGGCAGTGGAGAGAGGGAAATTAACAGGAGATAACTGATAACTGACACCCATTAAACATGGTGGGTGGAACAAGAAGAGACTATAAGGTTCAGTTCGGCATTCCAACCACCTGAAGAAGGAGCGTACAACGGCCGAAACTTTGTTATAAATATGGCAACAAAGATGGCGCAAATAGTCCGAATAATGGAAAGAGTGTACATAATATCTCATCTCAGAAATATACAGATAACGAAAATAATAAATAAATTCTAACGTTCACAGCATAAATTCTAAACAGAGCTCAATACCGATAGCAGAGCAATAATTATTATATTTTTTCATACAGACAAAAACAATTTACTCCCTATATATATATATATATATATATATATATATATATATATATATATATATATATATATATATATATAATACTCAATGAGTTTTACTCGTTGCTGGACATCATACGTAGCCATTTTAATCTCCCAGGGCACTTCTATAACCAGCAAAATATAATTTAAAAAAAATGAAAATAAAAAGATTTTAAAACGAAGAAATTATGATTTTTCAAACATTTCGTTTTTTCAGTGGTCACCCTATGATGATAAAAACAATGAATACATGTAATGCTTTTACTCAAGACCATTTAATATATGTTTCTAATTCAATTGGGATTTACCTAATTATTTTTGTGGTGCATTCTGTATCATGCTTTTAGCGGAACTAAGAGTAAGGCACATTTTGCAGATCCTAAAGCACCGTAGTCTTAAAGGTAAAGGCTAAAGTGCTATTATTTTGTCCCTGTATTTGATAGTTCGAAAGTGCATCGCCTACATGTTGCTCTACTGTGAATTGTCTTTTATCTTTGACTCCATAGCAAATTTTGAGGTTTTCTGGCCAGCAAGTAAAGAAGAAAAATGGTAAAGATGCAGTAAATGATGACTCACCAAAGGGTTGAAAATATGCATGAAGTGGGGACGAAAAATTTCACCTCCCGCTTTCAGCACACTATACTATCATGGTAGCATATCAAATAATGCACTGTCAGGCTCTTGCGATTGAATATTCCTCTAGATACCACAATAATCAGGTTTGGGAGAAGAATGATTGATTGTTTTTTTCTTTTTTTTACAGATTATCAACCTTTTCCCTGTTATTTACGTCCACAAAATATTTTTAAATTGCTAAAACATTTTGGAGAAACTGATTATCGTCTGATACTAATCCTACTAATTAACCTAGAGCTGGTGGAGTGGGTGTCTCGAGTTTGTTTACGCGTAATTGAATTTAATGAACGAAACTGGAATTGAAACTCGAATATTTGACTTCCAATTTCGGGCCGTTATTATCCACACAGTAAAGCTTGCAACACTGGCATTCTCAAGCAGTCAGCCATCTATGTATTGACCATGCTTAACTTCAGTGATCATACGAGAACAGAGTTTTCAACTTGATATGGCCGTAAGCCTGGAAGAATGAAGAATTAAATGCAGAGATCAATGCACAGTCAGTGAAGATTGAGCAGTGGATGATATTCTACACATAATATTGATTGAGCTTACATGATTGAAAGAAGAAAAGAGTCATTATAAAAGAAACTCCTTACATGAGCCACAGATTTAAATATGAAGCACAGTTGGGAGTTTCAAATGAACAACTCCTCGTAATACACCGTCTCGAAAAAATGAACTATTGAAGTGGCGCACTCGGTCTTCTGATATGAAATTAAATGCCACTTATTGTTCATCAAGATAGAAACATCAAGAATATTTGCCATTAAGAGTGGCCCAAAAGTTTCGACACGATCTGTAACAGTTTTTTGGGACTTTAAAATACACACAAACAGCGCAATCGGTGTTAATCGCCCTGAGTTCATCATTAGAAACTGCAAACATAAAATGTGCCTCCTTATTGACATGGCGGTCCCTGCATAATGCAATGTATCTTTGACGATCTTCAAAAAAACTATCAAGATACAAGGACCTTGAACTCTAAATCTCAAAAATGTGGCGCATGAAGACATTAACAATTCCAGTTGTAGTTGAAGCCCTCGGATTGTTCGGAAAAGATTCCAATCGACTCATTGAACGAATCTCTAGTAGCAAATGTCTGAAATGAATACAAAAAAATTTACTCACAAATTCAGCTCACGCCGTACGAAGGGTTTTATCTATGTAAAATATGTGTATTTTTTTTTTCAAAACTGCCAAGCGGAAAATGTCATTATGACATTTCTTACTTTATATCTCTGGTCGGAACTCGGAAAGAAATGAGTATACAGCAGAAATCAAAGGAAATAACATAATAATAATAATAATAATAATAATAATAATAATAATAATAATAATAATAATACATAAATCAAAAGAAATAATGACAATAATAGCAGTTTATTCAATTTCCCAAAATTTCTGATAACGCTAAATGGTGATGAAAATAAATTTTAAAATTTTTACGTACTCCTTCTTGAATGAAAACATAGACACACACGCCCCATGGCAATGCGAATGATCCTTTAATTTAGGATATATATATATATATATATATATATATATATATATATATATATATATATATATATATATATATTACTTTTTTTCTTGTGTTCGAAAAGTCTTTTCTTTCTTGGACACAGAGTGCGTAGAAACTGTTCAAGTGTTCTTTTAGGCATTATCAAGGATGATTTCATTCTTTTTTTCAATTTAAATGTGTGTGTGCGTTGTGTGTATATTTTTGGTGTTATAGAGAGTTTTATTTTCCAAACGTAGCTAAAAGAATTAAAATCAACCACACACATACACATACATATATATATATATATATAATATATATATATATATATATATATATATATATATATATGAACTAATAATAAAAATCTTTGGTACTGAACATATACACATATATATTACGCATTGCCGAGAGATTTTCTCTTTAATATATTACTACGTTCAATACAACAGGTGAGATAATGCCAAACGAATTCTAACTAATATTCCAAAAGCCAAAAAACTAATTATTAATAATGAAAGAACCGAATTCGAAAATGTTTTGTAAAGACAAAATCAGACCACAATCTAAAAATAATTCATGTGAGGATGTTCTAAGTTTCATATATGATTTATAAAATTTTAGCAGAAAAATTCTGTGAAAATATCTAAATATTTAATTGTTAAAGAAATAATTTCGAGTTGGTTTTGCGCATTTAGACAAATCAGAAAATGAGTTTATTTTTTTAATAAAAAGAAACGCCTCGTTGAGTAGAAGATAATGTGTAGCTGAGAGATTACACAGGTTTCAGCATCGACTATACGACATAGCTAACATATTTGGTGTTTATGCAATTTCTTTCTTATACGACCGAGTTTTAATTTCCGTATAGTTAATTAACAAGTAAGTTGAAAAACAGATTTATATTAAAGACCTGCCCCAAATAAGTCCATGTTCATTTAATCATCAGGGCATGTGATGGCGTCAGTTTTTTCGGATGCAAAAAGGCATTGTGTTGATTGAGAGTATTACACCAACTTTCTGCGGCAGTTACAAAAGACTATCAAAACCAAACACACAGGAAAACGACAAATAGTGTTTTCGAAATACAGACATATGCCATCTCTGCTGTTCATGAATTTTTGATCAACAACATGAACAGTCTTTATGTCAGATGTCAGTTTACCTGGGAAGAAACGATGCAGTTATTAATAAGAAGAGGTGAAATTAATGCATGCAAGATTTCACAGCTATGGCATCACTCATTCATTGTTAGTCTATGGATTTTGTCCGCCCATCCTCGTAGCTAAAAATACATTTTATGATAGACTCAGATAAAGAATATAGAATCAGATCTTTTAAAACTTATCATATGATTTATTCCACCATGTTTAGTCTCTGATTTAGTCCCCACTGGTATTTTTATTTAGTGGTATCGTACTTGATTTTTTCTTTCTTTCAGAATTGGCATCAACTTTTTTTTTCATGTTTTCTTTACCCTGGCCAAATTCCATGGCGATTTTATATTTGAGATAATCGTGAAACCGTAAGGAGCGTAAAATGAACTGTAGAGGTAATGAAATACCTGCCTGATGCAATATATCAGCCAGGTGTTTCGGCACCAGGCGTTTTCCTTAAAACAATACAAAACTCCATAAAATACGCACGACTCGTTCAATCCTGTTGAACGTTCAGTTCATACAATACACACGTTCATTTCATCACTTTTTAAAGACTACTGTAGGGTCAAGATTCATTTCACCTGTAATGCCTACTCTGAATATTTGCTTAAATCCAGACCACACAACAGATTCTCTATATACAGGAATCCCTCGATTAATGCGTATCCGATTAATGCCTTTTCGATTGGTTCGCTAAAATATTTTATTCCAAAATTCGATTAGTGCATACATAATAGTCGATTAGTGCGTTAAAATCTTTCTTTATTGTTATGGATTAATTAAACAAATTCTAAAATTTAAAAATGAAAAATGGATAGTTATTTTATTTCTCAATTTTGTTGATATTCGATTAATGCGTTTTAGATTAGTCTGTACATTTTAATTGAGTGATTCCTGTATTCAGAATGGATATGTCCCGGAATCCTTCGTATAGTATATGACTAATTATGTGACGTTGGTCTGCAAGGCTTCTATAGCCTAACCGTGACATATGTTTTAAAAATCTGTGATAAAATACTGCAGCAATTGTTTGAAAGGACTAAAAAAAATAAAGTTATTTTTATTTACTTGTTTGCTTTTACTATGTTGTCCGTTAAAAATAGAAAGCGCATATGACTGACGAATATATTTCAATAAAACGTAAAGAAAAGAGGTAACAATGATATACCATAGCATAAAGAAAAAAGTATACTTATCAGTAAAGAAAACACCCTATTAAAGCAGTGGCTGGCAGGAATAAAAAAAGCTGTCACCAAAGGATTTCAGGTGTAGTGAATATGAATATTCTTAACAAGAGTTCATTTTTTTCTCATTTTGTGTGAATGAAGATTTGAACTGGTTTGTTTAACGGCATATCAATTCCTTATGGGTCATTGAATGCCGAAATTTAATTTTCGTGGAAGCTTTGGTAATTTTTTTTACCATTAAAATATATTGCTGGATTTTTTCTATTTAAATCTATTGCTAGGATCTGATAAAATGTATTTTTATATTCTCATAGTGTTTTAATCATAGTTTGGGGGTTCACTATTTGTCTATAGCTGAGACCTTGACAAATGTTATTACCTCGAGTCAGGGTAGACCTGTGTACAACAGTAAGTAAGAGGGGGTTGCACGCTCTTCAAAACCATCTGATCACATGCCTTGCTGCCAGTTTAGTTTACCTCAATACGAAGGATGATTGGATGATGATACCAGGCTTACAGAAGTATCACGATTAAAAGAACCGAGTCACTTTAACCAGGAAAGTAAACTTCCTTCGTACAGACGAATTCGTTTATCAAACGAAGACAAATTTGACAAGTACCTGCTACAAATGTGCCTACCGCAATGTGATGTTTGTCATCAGGGAGATTAATTGACTAACAAACTCAATTTCAGGTCCATTATTATGATTAAGTTACACATCGTAAATAGCTACAGTTAATTCCTTCCAGAATTCAAACATTCATGAAAATAATCTGGGAATGTCAATATATTAGGTTGGTGCAAAAATAATGACGTAATAATGTCGTTTTTTGACGTTAAAAAATACGTAAAAAATGACATTATTACGTCATTATTTTTGCACCAACCTAATATATTATTCTCATAGACGACAATATGACTGATTGATTCGTTTTCTACGGCTTATCAATCTATTGCATATTATTTAAGGCCATAATTCTTTTTAAATAATAATGATTTAGTGATAAAAGCATTGCTAATTAACCCAGTGTTTTTCAATATTTTAAGCAACGGCACGCCTAAGCGGAAATGAAAATATCACAGCACACTTAGCAAAACGTTTAAAGGGGGTATATATTTAAGTAATATAAAATAAAACTACAGACTTAAAAAAAACATACAGGCACAAATATTAACTTACTTCATTTCAATATTTCTATTCCATTATTTGTACAGCTTATTTAGTGTGAAACCCCATCTTCTGTTTTTCGCAATTTCCTGACAATATTTCGTGCCACACTTTAGATTATGACGCAGCGCACTAAAGATGACGACGCGGCACACTAGATTATCGTGGCACGACGGTTGAGTATCACTGAATTAACACATAGCTGGGGTAGAAGAGGTAGATTCATGCATATCCCAAATAGTATTTGCGCGTAAGAGACCCAATGAGAACTGGAACTCGGCTCTCCGATGAACAATTCTGAGTTAATAGTTAATCGAATAATTAAGGAAAGCAGCACTACTGACGTGTCTGTTCATACAGTTAAACAGACGGCATGTCTTATGGAACGTTCTCAGTTTTAGAAATCAAAATTCTGTCTCTTCGGGCAGCACTTATAAATAGTATTGTTAGCTATGGTACCATCTTCATAGATGGCACAAATCGTTCTTACTATTGATACAGCGTTATTTCCTTTCCGGAAATAAACGGACAAAAAAAAAGCATCATATTTTCCCCAGTTTTCATTTTTAAAAAGTTAACGTTTACAACCTCTATACGAATGTTCCAACCGAGAAAATATTTATTACAAGTGCTAATGCCCTTAAATATATAAACGAATTAATTTTGTGAACATTTTCTTCCATGAATAAAGATAGTTAATTCTACATTTCTTTTTGTAGTAAGTCTTGCATACCATATTTTCAGTATAGGAAACGTTCAGAAGTGTAGCACTCTTGGCAACCACTTATATTAAAATCCTTAATTACAACGTCTATTGCTCTTGAAAATATATTGTCAAATATTTTTTAAATTTTAACAAAAATTAAACAAATTGTTTTTTGTTTCCGTAGCACATCACGTTACTTTATTTTTTTTCCTCTGCATAACTCGCCGTACTCTAATATTTAACAGTTTAATTTTAGACCAGTTCTGCGTTAAGAAATTAAATATTTTAGTGTTCGGAAAAAATTGATAGCCTACGTGGTCTATTTTGCGAATTTTTACTCAACTTTATTTGAGCACTTAGGTCGTATATTGAGCACTGAATCCCAGGAAGAAATCTAACCAAGAATTAAGATTAAATGACAAAAATAATATCAGTAAATATTTATGCGAGATTGTATGATTATAAATATTTACTTATACACTGAAGAAATGGGAAAAATTTATTTATTTCCTTCTGGTCTGATATTTGAAAGTGATACCGATCTCACGCGACCTTCAATCTCGACTTGAATCAGTATTTATCGATCGTTCAGTCCATGTAGAATACGACACAAGAACTTTTTAATGTATGTCCAAAGGTGTACACGCATAAGATGCTAAACATTGCCTGTCTTCTCTTGTCTTGACTGTACATAGATCTTCTTTTATATGCCGTGTCTGTTCAAGACGAGAGCGATCATGGATTTCCACAGTTTTTCGTCCTTTAAAGCCTTTTAAACGATTCCACACGGACGTAGAAAGAAAATATACTAAAAATGGCCTAAGTATTTAGAAAGTCTTACGTGACGTGATCCTTCAGGAGGTGGGAGATTATGACTATCCACAACTTCTCACCCCATGTAGCTCTGAGCAAAAATTTTATTTTTAATGTTTATCCACAGGTGTACAAAGAAAAGATGCTAATATTGTTTGCCTTACCCAGACTTGCATTTTGCCATACTAGTGGAATCAAATCATGACAACTTTTTATACAATGTAGCGGTACTGCCGGGGAAACGAATCTCCTACAACCTGACGATGTAATGATAGTACATTAAACACGAATGAACAGTGCTCATAATCAACAAGATTACTCGGTACGTTCAGTCTTCAACTAATATAAGTCATCTTAAGACTGTTACTGAAAGGATGTGTTGTTCCCGAACGCTATTTCCCGGCATTAAAATGAATAAACAATTAAATGCATAATCATTAATACGCCTCTATGACTTATAAATTTATGAGTTTAAATGGGGTCATCGAGGTCGAATTTTGTACTCAATGGCACGCAAACAATTGCAATTTATTAGCTTCATTCCTCTTCATTATCTTGGCCAATGGCCATGACTCGACAAACAAAGGACATACGTCGCTAGCGTGTGGCAAAGGTTTTACAAGTTGGACCGACAGCCTCCAGAGTACTTTGATATAGCAAGTGTCGATTGATGTTTATTCTTGGTTTATATATATATATATATATATATATATATATATATATATATATATATATATATATATATATATATATATAAACAGATATGAATGATGGCCAAACTTTAAAGAAATGAACGGTCATGAGAAAACAGTAAAGAAGTTGATTTTATTTCCTAAATGACATCTGTACCTGGTTGTTGGCCGAGAGGCAACATGAAGCCAAAATGTGGGAAAGCAGCCAGTCGATAAGCGAAAGCGTTGGTTCGTCATAGAAACATATGTCGATCATCTCATTACTTGATTCGTTCACGCGCTTGCTTCTGTATATATATATATATATATATATATATATATATATATATATATATATATATATATATATATATATATATATATATATATATTGGTGAGGATTAAGACAGACAGCCTTGCGAACATGAGACTCGGGTTCGAGTTTTTTCTAAGAGATGACCTTGATAATATCACCCTGGGGCAAAAAAACTCTAGCGTTGGGAGATGCCTGACCTTGTTCAACTACAGGTTATGTGGTCTCTCACAAACTGTTAACCATAGTATAAACCAGCTTTTGATCCTACTCAGGTATAATTTGTCGCCCGCAAGGGACGAAATTTTATATACGCACACATGCACATGCATATATATATATATATATATATATATATATATATATATATATATATATACGCACACGCACGCACATATATATGTATATTTGTGTATGTGTGTATCTATATATGTATCTATATATCTGTATGCATATATAGAGAATTCACTCTCTTCTTTTCTTTAAAGAACTTAACATGAAACAGGCAATTCTGTCAATGAATGCCGAATGTTTCCTTATAAGGAGACAACTAATATTACCATTAACACTACTTTGTTTTTAGGAAGACTAAAAAGTAATCCGTATGCAAATCCGGAATAGAAACTGTAATGATTCTCCCCGAAATGTGTGCAACTTGACGGGTTGCAAATTGTATTGGTTTACTCCTTCTTTACTCAGTAATGCTTTAGCGGCAGCCGAACGTTCCTATACCTTCCTGCCATGGATAAATATATATTCACTATGCCATAATCGTCCAGGACGCGTAACTGGCTCTTTGCTTTAAATATGCTTATATGTGCGAAATAAATTATAGAATATATAAGAGTCATCAAATTTACTTAGTGTTATGTATATTGAGAGTGCGTTAGTATGTTATCACTAATTATTTAACACTGTTTCTATATATTGATATATGTCAATCCATATATATCTATTGATATCAGTATATTTATGTGTATCTATATCAATTTGTTCATATCTCTCAAATATATCTATTTTTGCATAGAACATAACAGCGCAGATATAGTCAAAAAACAAAAAAAAAACAATTTATTAATTATGTCGATTTAGTAAATTTAAGAGAAACTTTAAAAAGAATTAATCGCTATATAAAGTGAATTTAGATATAAAAAAAAAAAACTTAGTAAATGGTCAATCTAACTGCTCGCCGAAAATTATTCGTCAATAAGATTATTTTTTACAAATACATTTAGATCTCCGTTGAATTAAAATATACATGCGTACACGTGACCCTACATACACAATTTGAATGGAATTGAAATGGACGTGTAACGGCGACTAAATTCCATTTTTATCTAACAACAATTGATAGATAGTTTTTAATGATTTCGCTCCCAGCAAGGCGTGATGCCACTAAGATGCAATGGATTACTGGGAGCGAATGAGAATTACACACCCACAAAAAAAAAATTACGATTGTGGTTGCATTTAAATTTTTGAAAAATGTAGGTAACACGAAATTAAGAAAATGGAAGAGTGTTCCGTAGAAAAGAGGCAAGAGAAAAGAAAACATTTGAAATGGAATTTACGCTTATATCTAGGTAGGAGGAAACATTAGCAGAACAATTTCCATGAAATATTTGTAGAAAAAAAAAACCAACAGAGAGAAACAACGTCATGGTGTTGGGAAATAACTGAAGTTGAGATACCAGGAACGATTACATTAGAGAATCACGTGACATATATTAGGAATACCAGACCAGATACAGAAAAAATATTCAATGCCCGATAAATGCTAGGTTTATAAATGTGCAAGATGGATGCTGACGAGAAGTCTGGCACAACAATAAGAGCCAACTTTCCTAGCAGTAAATCTAGCAATTGATTCAATAATATCACTCTACTTTCTGTCATTGGAAAACGTGCGCTCAAGAAATCGCAATGAGTTGCTCCCATGGAGGTTAGCGTATTTCCGGCTGATATAAGGCAAAAAATGTTCTTTATGGTTGATTACATGAGAGCAGTTTTGTTTTGGAAGTGTTAAGATTTATTAGGTCGGTGCATAATTATCAGGCGTTTTTGTAGGCGTTATTTGTTAAGAAAATTATTATTTTGTTTACTTTTTTAATAAAAATGTAATTTTATCTTTAGGTTATAAAAATGCTTGTCGATAATCATACGGTTTGGAATAATCATTTTAAAATATTATTGTCGAATTGTTATGTTTCTTTATTCATAATAAATATTATTAAAAAAAAAACGCCTGATAATTATGCACCAACCCAATACAAACCATTCCTTGCTTCAATTAACCACTGATTGGAGATCATTTTCGAGAGTAGCTGCCAGTTTTAGTTTGTCTGACCTCTCGTGCTTCCTACTATGAAGGGGTAAATTACTGTGTCATCAGCATAAATAGCTAGTTGGAATCTGATGACATCTGGAAGTTAAGAAGCAAAAGCCAAATGTTCGACCTTTTGAAGTCATTTGCATGATGCTTGTGAATTTAAAATGAATTTATTTGCTAACATAATACCGTATTTTAGAGTAATAAACAATATAAATTTGAAATTTGATGATCAAGCTGTCAGCGAAGCGACTGACACTGAACGAGAGTTCGATAAAATAAATGGTAGATGTTAGAATCAATATTAGTATACATTTAATATTTAGTTATTTTACGATAATTTTTAATTTTAATAATATGCTATAGTATCCTAAGTAATACTATACATTACAAAGCTTGACTGAAAAAATCGGGATCTTCTCAATTTTTCGCACGTGTAGATATTTTTATATTATTAGCATTTATTATTTTACATGGTCACAACAGTAGATTTTGTTGTAGAAATTAATCTTCCTTTTCATCCTTACCGAAACTCTATGATTACGGTGAGATGATCAATCAACGGGATAATAGAAGCAATAATCTCGAGGTAACTTTGAGATTTTCTGTCAGACAGACTGAGAGACAAAAATCTGTTTAGCGACAGATGTGCAAAGAACAGTTTTCTCATTTGACACGCATAATATATTTGAAATGATGTCTACTCTTTGCTTACATTCTTAAACTTTATTTCGTCCTACTGATGCTATCACCAAATGTTTTCTAGTCTATCTTAGTTAAATTATAAATAGAAAAAAAAAAACAAAAAAAAACAAAAAAAAAAAAAACAATCCGCAAACCCTCCAACGAATATCCATGGGAACAAAAGCCATCTTGTCTGTGTTTTACTAATGTATCTATCGATCTCGTCCATCATACCGATCAGAAAACTATCGATTAGCGGATTTAATAGATGACTGACCATCTGGGAGTGTGCAGCTATTGACAGTTGACCGGAAGGTCAAGCTGAAAATATCAGTGTAGTTTTGACAAGCCTGATCAAATCTGAATGAAGTTTCTCAGTGTCATATTTCAAAACAAAAGGTTATGAGCAAAGGGTGTGACAGGAGTAATAATGGAATTAGATAAATGCAAAGGGGGAGGATAATAGATTAGTTGTGTCTGGGTTTGATTGTAAGTGTCCCTGACGATACGCATACTAGGCCTCGTACTGATGCTTAGATACTGATTTTATCAAAAATGATTTCTAACAAGATCTCAAAGAGAAAATTAAATCTTCATTTGATAAGCCTGTGTTTGTAATGATTTGTCCGCGTGTAAAAAGGCATTAATTCTAAAGGAGCGGAAACAAGCAGGTGTTCTTTGTGAATCTACTATATGCATCTACATATCAATTGTTTCTATAACTCAGCTGATTTGTACTATATATATATATATATATATATATATATATATATATATATATATATATATATTGCTCCAAAAGTCACTCTCTACCAAAAAGTAATGAGAAGAATAGAAGAACAAGAAATACACTAATACAAAGCACATGTACTGCATTCATTGATTCAGTCAAGTTTTTAGTAAATGCTGATTGAATAGACGTGGGATTGCTAGTCATGCCACAAACCTTGCTCTGACCGGAAATTTAATAATAATAATAATCAACTCCGAATATTTACTAAAAATGAAGGTACATGATGAAAAACATGCCTCACATTGATTTGATAATTCTGGCAAAAATCAGAGAATTGTTGGATTTTATCGAAACTTTTAGGTCTTATTCACGAGTGCATGAAATTATTTTACATTTAATTATCTTGTTAAATTTTTTTTAAAAAATGTTACCAAATTTTTTTTTTATTTTCTGTCAAGAAATTCACTTTTGCAAGGTTTAATGCAAATATTAGCTATATGCAGAACTCCTTGGATAATTTAAATCATCAATGTGTTTTTGATAAACAAAACCACCAAGAACGAAAATTTCCTCCGGATCGTAAAATAAAAACTGCAATAAAACTAAGACATTATTCAATTAGAAAAGCTTTTAATTTCTTTTATGAATAAAGATATATTATGGACACTATTGATTTAAGAGAAAAAAAAATTCGATGAATAATGAATTTTTACAATAAATATTTTCTGTTTTTATTAAATTTTAATTAGAATCCTTAATACATTGTTGCATTTTTAAGATCTTTATTAATTGGTAGGTCCTAATTTGTGAAGTTAAATATTAATATTAACTATATTGTTAAATTTGTGATTAAGCTTGTCTGGATAGAGCGTTTTGAAAGTCAGGATCCACTTCTTTTCATGGCACTCTAAAATATTTCTAATATTATCTGCTCTGAACTTTTCTATTCTTTCAATAGTGAAATTGGCATGGGTTTTAAAATCGTGCTTTTGTAGGCGGAAATGTTGTTCTACAGGTACTTTAGGTTGTTTCGTGTGGAGTCGACTTAATTCGATTCCGATAATTATTAATTCTGTAGTGAAAGGGCCATTCAGATTTTCCTATGTATTGTTTATGGTATCGTGTGCATTCTAGGAGATAAATTATGTTATGACTTCTACAGTTAGAGACGTGGTAGATTTTGAAAGTATATTTAGTGATTGAGCTAGTGAATGAATTCGTGTGCCTATTATGGTTGCAGCATAAGCTCCTTTAGTTGTTACATGGGTGGAAAATCCTGTTGTTTTTGGTTTTGGTTTATTACAGATATCCTTGTCCTCTGCAATGTGGTTACTACCTATGATTTCCTTCAGTTTCTTAGGTCTACGATATGCTAGAAGGCTGGGCTCCTCAAACAATGCTTTTAGGTTTGGCTTGAGATGTAGTATTTCCCAGCGACATTTGATTATTTGGGATAGTGGAGGCAGAGTGAGGTTGAAAGTGTTTACTAGAGAGATGCGACTGGGTTTAGTTTTAATTTTGTACATTAGGGTGTCTTCTCTAGGTGTGGAAAATGCTTTAGTTATTTGTTCCCTGATTAGGTGTTGTCTATAGCCACCCGTTGTAAATTGATGCTCCAGATTGTGAGTGTTTATTTAGTTCTTCATTGTTGGAACATATCCTTCTGAGTCTAAGTGCTTGTATATAGGGAAGGTTCTCTTTGAGGTATTTAGGGTGGGAAGACTTAAAGTGTAGATAGTTGTGGGTGTCGGTGATTTTAGTGCGTAGTCTCCTTTGTAGTTTCCTGTTTTCATCTATGTAAATGCGGGTGTCTAAAAATGTTACCGATCTTGTGGATTTTACTGGTCAAACTTAACTGAGTCGTGTGCTGTGTTTTGGGTGATGAGGAGTTGGGTAAGTTTGTCGTCACTGCCCGTGTATACAAAGAATATATCATCAATATATCTTGCATAGAATGCGCAGTCGCTACCGATGAGGGAATAGATATGGGTCTCCTCAAATTTTCCCATGAATATTCTCGCATATGATGGAGCTGCAATGGTGCCCATGGCACAGTCTCTTACTTGCAGGTAGTGCGCTCCATTGAAGTTGAAAGTATTCCATGTAAGAATATGCTCCATGAGCTTTACGATAACTTCTGTGGGGTGGAGGGTTTTGTTTTCTTCTTTTAGTAAGTGATTTCTGAAAGACGGTTAGACCATCGATGTGTTTAATATTTGAATAGAGTCATCTTACGTCCATAGTCACTAGAATAGCATTCTCTGGAACTGTTTGAATATGATTATTTTTTTAGCAGATCTGTTGTGTCTCTGATATAGAATTTTACTTCCTTAGCTAGGGGTTTTATGTAACGGTTTATGTATTTCGAAATTTTAGTCATGTGACATTTGAATGATGAAATGATAGGCCTTCCTGGGTTGATGCCTTTGTGCATTTTAAGAAGGAGATAAAAACGAGCAGGTGTGCTGTTTGTGGGTGCAAGTGTTGTTCATGTTTTCTTGTCGATTAGATTGTTGCGAAGCATTATGTTTAGTGAGCTAGTTCTCTTTGGTATTCGGGAAGAGGGTCTGTAGGTAAGCTTTTATAGGTTTCTTTGTCGCCTAGCTGTTTGTTGGCCTCTTTAATGTATTCTTTGATTCTCAAGATCAATGTGGCACCCCCTTTGTCAGCCTGTGTTATGATTAGGTCATCTCTATGTGTCAGCGTGCCAAGGGCTATACGTTCCACTTCAGTAATATTGTTACGTGGCAGCTTACGTGCTATTGTTTTCTTTATGTCATTTGCTACTGCCATTTCAAATGTCTGTATAGTAATGTCTGTGTTTTGTGGGGGGTGAGTGTAGAGTCCTTCTCTTTTAATGGATCAAGTATGGAAGGTGTGAGATCATTGTCCCTGTAGTGGGCTATATGAGTTCTACTTGAGATCTGAGGAGTGCTTGAGGTTCAACAGACCTTCCAGACTGAAATATCAAATCTGAAAAACTTATATAGGAAGTAATTAAACGCCAGTTTCTCTATATGACGTCGATCTCATATTTAAAGTCTCTCATACTGAAAGCAGTAGACTATTCAAACGAGGTTTGTTTTCAATGGAAAGCCATGTTATTTTAAAAAGAACAAATAAGGCAATAGTTGACAAAATATCGTGCTGTGCTGTTTAGAATTGAATTTATGGATATTTATGTCAAAAGTCAATTTGCCTGATTTATCATCGTTTAAGCTGTTTTTCAACGTACAATCAAACGTGATGAAAAATGTGTTAACCATTCCATTTAAATAAATGGCCTAAAACATAATTTTAGAAACTCTTATTTTAAACTGAAGATTCAGCTTGTAAAATTTTAATATATTATGAAAAAATACAAAATATTTCCATTTTTATGAAATAAGATTTCAGGTGTAATGACCCCAGACAATGCTTCTAAACCATATCAATAGGAATAAATTTCCTTTTCCCATTTTGTTTCTGTTCACAGGAAACTAAAGTCAAACATTTTCCACCGTTTATTGAAAATAATGACTACAAATAGGAAACTTTCTTTTTGATGACAATATCTGTTTTCAGGAATCAATTACTTTATAATCAGATAATATACAGATATATATCTTCATTATATCTAAACATTTAAAATTGAATTCTATATTATCATAAGCTTATATTTTTACAATGTATTACAGTAATCTCAATGGTGAGATTAAGTGTTTCCCCCTCAGGAAACATTCGGCGTTCATTGACCAAAGTGTTACTGTCGTTTAAAATTTAAAAATCATTCTCTTCAAACAATTTTTCGGGTAAATAGACTGCACAAAACAGCTGTCACAAACATACTCCGTTGCATGTGCTATAGATCATAGTTGTTGCTCCTGTTGGAAGACTTCAAGTGATGTGGTTTCGGTTTTTAGTATATTTCTTTTTATGTGATCATATGACATTAGTCTATGAAATTAATTCTGAATCGCCGTGCACACCTCTTTAAGTGGGCCGCAAAATATTTTCACGGCATACCCACACATTTAAAATTTTCCTTTATGTGAATAAATGAATATTAACTTTTTCTTCACATAATTTTCTTCACTATTCTTTTTTAATTTAAAATTTATACAAAGTTATATTGAATTATGAATTAATATTGTCAAAGTTTCCGATATGCGGTCTTTGATTTAATAATTTTAATAAACTAAGTTCATATTTGTGTTTGCATTTTTTTTTTCAATCTATGATTTTATTTAATATTTAAATGTATACCCTTTAAAAATGTTGCTATGAGTGATATTTTCATTTGCTCTTAGGTGTGGAGTTGCGTAAAAAGCTTGAGAAATACTGCCCTATGAGATCTGATGAAGTGTTGTTTTCGTGAATATATGAGATATTTTTTCTGATTAATGAATAAAACCAACATAGAATACGATATAAACGAAAGGCTATTCTTAGATGACTTTCGCAGCTATTTTTAGATGTCTTTTATACCATACAAAAGCTAGCCAAAAATGTTGGTCTATAAAAAAAATCCATTAGAAAGGCTGCTATAAAAGCGCAACTTTAGGATAGAGAATAGAGTCGTAAGAGAAACTTTTGTTTTTTAAATTGCAAGATATTATCCACTAGGATCGGACGGGATGAGCCTGAATTAAGATAACTCCTAAATCGCATGTCTTTATGAGAGTCATAGAAAGTGTTTTATAATGACTTGGTCCGATTTTAAATGAGAATTAAGTTTAAGCATCTAATGATTTTTCCCTTTTCTTTCAGATTTGGCGGACATTTGAGCGATATTCATTTTCACACATAAATGCCATGACGTAAATAACATGATCCAATAGAGAAATAAATAAATTTTCACCAATAACACTGATTTATTCACTGCTGACTTTGATCCGTCTTAGGGAAAACCCCTTATATATAAACCGTGTTAATAAAACACCCTTTATTATATCATTAAACATGAATCTACAATTTTCAGGCATACTTAAAAAAAAAAAATCTATACAATAATTATTACTAAATTCCAACAAATGTTTTTTTTTCCGTTGTTTTTTTTTAATCGCCATACATGTCACTAAATCCTGTAAGACACAAGGAGTTGCATAGTGTGGATGAAATAGGAATAGCAGCATTAATAATGAACGAGAAGCGGAAAGCGTAAACACTAGGGCAGGAGATTGACATGACATTTATATTTTTGCAGATTAAAGTTGGATGAAAATCATAGATCAGAAACCGAGTTCCACAAGCGAGAAATGCTAGATAAAAACTGGTAGTATAAAATGTACGGTTACATATAGCCAGCTCAACTGTAAATTGATGAGATATCGCCATCAGCCTAATATTTCGTTCAAATTCAAAAGATCTAGGTACCATAGCGAAGAGCTATGAATTAAAATGAATTATCAGTATATTTAATTATACTTATTTTTATAAAATTCATACGGATGCGTCATTATTCCCCACTTGATTGATATCGAAGCTAAAAAGGAAATGTTATCAAGGAATTCAAATTCGAAATGTAAGCAACTTAAATTTACACGATTCCCGTATAATTAAAGTGACTGGATTATTTTATAGAGCCTGTTCATCATTATTTAAAAAAAAGGTTTAATTTAGTTAATTAATTTAATGACTTTAGTATATGCTTCGATTAATCTGTGTAGCGTGACTTCGATGAGTCGATTTTTCAGTCTATATCGAAAGCGAAAAAGTACAACATGCAACGGGGATGAAGTTCTGATAACAAGTCTTTTTTTTTAATCATTTCACCCCAGGAAAGGCAATTACGCCAAATGCAAGGGGTTACTGAGGGATTAGGTAGTAAAAAAAAAAAGAAAAAAAAGAAAAAAAGACACTTTTATTCAGAGAGAACAACAAAAGTACAATCAAAAATACATTAGAAAACGATTGATATTGCATTGAAATTTTAGAAATGGGAAGCGACATTAGAGCAGCGGGAAAGTGAATGAGCTCGAAATTCCAGGTCAGACCAATAGGTTTGTAGATTTTTCTTCAAATTTTATCACGAATATCTAAATATATAGCAGGAGCACTAGAGTAGATGTGGCAACAGTATCCTAAGCAAGGACTGATGTTAGACTTATAAATATATAGGGTAGATTCTTGAGAGAAAAATTGTCTAGTACGACACAAGGAGCCAACCTCCCTAGCAGTAGACCTAGCAACTTATACGATATAAAACTTTCCACTTCATGTCATTGGAAAACGTTATTCCCAGAAGGCGCAATAAATCACTCTGCTGAAGGGTGGTAAAAAGGGTTCTCTTAGAATATTAAAATATAATAGCTTCGTTTAGGAGGCATTAAAATTAAAAAGCCATTCCTTGCTCGAGTTAGCAACAGAAAGTATGTCATTTTTGACATCATCTGCCAATTTGACCTTATCGAACCGCTCAGAATCACTATTAAGACAGTAATGAATGGTTGTGTCATCAACATAGATACAGAGTTTAATATAATATACAAGCCTCAAACTGATTATCGGTGCGGTACTTGAAACCGGCATACAGAGTTCACTTTCTGCCTCGATAATCTCTCCGTCACTCGCACATTCAATCTTCAAGTTAAACGATACGAAATGTTAACATTTCGTTATCTTTCACCAAAAGCAAATGTACGGATTGAATCATTACCTAATTCTATAGATTTCGGTGTCTCCGGTACATTAAAGTGCCTAGAAATTGTTTTATCGCATAGGGAAAAGGCGACACCGAAATCTGATGCCTCAATGGAAAAGTGAAAGATGCTTTTTAAAAGTTAAGCAAGGTATTAAAGAAAAAGAAAATTTCGTTAGAAACAAAGAACATTTACTGAATAGTTATGTGCTATCGATCCTCCCATATGGCAGTAAATACAACCAGAGATGAAAATGAAACTGGAGGTAACAAAAATGTAGTTCAACAGCAGGATGCTGAGAAAACCATGAAGAGAACATGTATTAAAGAGGTTTTTAAGAAAACTGAAAGAAAAAGGACTTAAAATCAAAATGAAACAAGTAGAATTTCTCTGGAACATAATTAGGAATGTGTGCCTGCAGAATTCCACACTCCCAAGGCAAGTATAGAATCACCTACCTAACAAGATTGTGAAAATGTTTAGCAGAACAAAAATGAAAGGAACAAAAAGAGAAAACATACAAATAACTACAAAAGTTAGACATGTAGAGAGCCATGATCGCTCATACCCTGAAGCGACACAGCACAATGAAGAAAAAAATAGTTCATAGAAACATCTTTGTATACACTACCAAAATTCCATCAATATCCACCAGTGTTTGAGTCCATGTAGTAACAATTCAATAATACAGCTATTTATATCTCTCTCTCGTATTTCACTAATATTGATTATTAAAAACTTATATTAAAATTATATTGAACACAACGCCATTTAGACGCCAGGTGAGTTAGTTTTGCAAATACTTGAAATTCAATTGCTCACTCGAAATGTTGGAATAAAACCAGAACTGGACAACAAGTTTTTGGAAAATCTGTGATGTTCGTGTGTGTTAATGCTAATAAGTATATATACTTCTTATAAATAGCATCATCTTACTTCTTCAGCACCATTTATTGTCTGTGTCTCTCTATAAACCATTTTTACTCAGCCATTTCATAATAGGTTTCTATAACAGATCTCTTCATCGAAAGGCATGCTGTACTGACGTATTAATTAACAAGATACGCTGAATTTAAGCAAGTAGAAGCATGGCATCACTTATGCTGAACGTGTAAATCTTAGCAATACAATTGCTTATATTAATGTCACATAAATGCAAGCCATACCGATTTTCGTTCGTGGGATTCATATTAATGATTGTGCCCGTCATAATAATATGTGAAGAGTAAAATATCTTATATAATTTCATTTCCAATGGACTTGTGACATTTAAAGTATATCAGCTGTATCTGGTAAATATGGGTCAGATATTCCATTCCAGTGACAATAAATATACATGTATAGTAAATCTGAGCTATTATATATATATATATATATATATATATATATATATATATATATATATATATATATATATATATATATATATATATATGTATGTATGTATGTATAAAAACAAAAAAAATAAACAAGCTCTCAATCATTTATGAAAATGTTATAACTTGTAATTAAAATGATTATTTCTGCTACAATTATTAGGTTGGTGCAAAAATAATGACGTAATAATGTCGTTTTTTGACGTTAAAAATACGTCAAAAAACGACATTATTACGTCATTATTTTGCACCAACCTAATAGAAATTGGTAATTCGATCTCAGCGCTGCGATTTCAATTGCAAGGCGTTATCAAATTACACTACACGCAAATCCAGTACCTGGTATTGCTAAGTTGTCAGGCATCTAGGTACTGACCAAACTAGACGTTGCTTAACTTCGGTGATTGTACGAGAACCAGTGTTTAAATATCACATATATGTGTGTATCTATGTATGTATGACACGTGGTCGACTGGTTAGAAAGTTCGAATTCTGACTATGAAACTCGGGTTCGAATCTCACTATAGTCGATTTTTTTTAGGAATGGAGACCTCCTGATGCTATTAGACTAGAGGGTTGCGCAGCTTTGTAAAGTGCCTGAAAAGACAATCCCTATGAGTGAAACTGGGTACACGAAACCTTTGAGGATGTGCTAGCATGAAGTCACAACTCAACGTGGCCGAGGCCTTGAGCGTGCTGACTAGATAACATTTCTTTCCCCAGAAACTGTAACTAAGGTTTGTTCAGCATAGTTGCAGTATAAAGGTGGGATCTGGAAGTGTTGAATAAATACAAATGAGCCTCTGCAAGAGGGATTGTCCAGATGCTCTAGTTGACGGGTATCCTTGAATACTAGTGGCCAGCTATACAATGTGTGTATATATATATATATATATATGTGTGTGTGTGTGTGTTTGTGTAATTATCTAGACCTTTATATATATATATATATATATATATATATATATATGCACACACAAGGTGCGATGGATAAATTGTGCTCTAAATGATGCGAAATTAAAACTGACATCTCATTTTAACAGATATATTCACCTAAATTACACAAAATTATCTTGAAATACTAAAGAGTAAATTTATTCAATAAAATCAGCATTGATTTCAACTACGGCCTCCAGATGACTTCAGAATTTTCTTTATCTCCATTTAAGCTGGTCAATGATGTTGCTATGATCCTTGCCTACAGTTCATCTTAGGTGTTACAAGAGGTTTTGTTGGTCTCGCTCACTGGAGCTCTACGCATAATAATTAAGCGCGTTGCAGTCTCGGGAGTTAGGTGGCCAGATCTAAGAGGTGATGTGGTTGCAAAAATTGTCTGACAGCCATAATTGTGTCCTCCTACTTGTGGTTCATGGTGAAGAGTCCTGTTACCAGATACAGGGTCGTCCAGCAGCCACCCTCTTGACCCAAGGCAGCAATAATTCCTCAAATCATTTGATGTAGGCATCCGTATTGAGTCTGAGAAGATGAATGGTGGCATAACCTCGTCAGCACTAGTAACTACTCCAAACACCATGATGTTGACTGCATATTTGGTTTTTCTCACTCTCGGTACATCTTTTAGTGACACAACACTCCAACGCTTTTGCTGTGTGTTCACCTTCTTCTCCTAGCAGATTTTTTTCTCGTCTGACAAAAAACAAATTATATTCAGTTGGAGGGGGTTGTAGGAGTTTGTTCAAAATCTTCGTCGCGCGATCTTTCCTCTTGTTATTGGAATAAAAATTGAGCCTTTCTCATCTTGTATGAGAAATACAGAAAGTCTTCATGCACTATCAGGCTGATGAGAAACGCAGACATTCCTGTGTCTCTAGGTATGGATCAGATTAACTTGGAGTGATCGTAGTCAAGCATGGCCTGGATCTCACCAATAAATTCAAGAGCTCCTTTCTTATTAGAACGCTTAGCGTGAGGTTTCGGAGTTGCTGTACCTTCATAATCATTATTAGACTCCCCCAAATCTTTCCAAGTCCTCTGCTTTGTCCTTAGATTGACACCCAAACACGCAGAAATGTTCATACTTGGGCTTCGGCGTGAGTGCCAAACTGGACAACATGTCGTTTCAAAATTTATGGTGTATTGAATTGTGTCATGGTGCAATTTTTTCTCACACATTGTGTTAAGCTGACAATACTGTGAAGTCGACAAAATAAACAAAAAACAACAAAAAAAAAAAACGCTCAAAATTAAAAACATGAAATGGTGATAGTTTTCCCGCTGTACCATAAATCTATCTATCTATCTATCTATCTATCTATTCAAACAGGTTTGGTTAAATAATCGATTAGTTTGCGTTATGATCTTTTAACGTAGGTGGATTAATTTTTTGCAGAAATAGAAAATTGAGTAAGAAAAATACCAAAATTTTCTTCTGAATAATTTTTATTTCCCTAAGTATTTTCAATCTCATCTCTGACCATCTTCAGGGGTTAAGCTGTCAGTGAATATGTATATGTGTTTCTGTTAATTTAAACTCAAATGTTCGTTTGTTTTTTTTATTGCTTATGCAGCCTTATTGATTTCGAAGTTCAAGGTTGACGTTTTCTTTTGTTTTTTTCCATGATAAGGGAAGTCGCTTTTTTTGTTTTTGATCATACGTATATATATATATATATATATATATATATATATATATATATATATATATATATATATATCTTTTTTTTCTTATAAGCATTTAATGATTTACTCAATTCTCTAAGTCTACCAAAAATTAATCCGCGAACTTCAAAGGATCACAGCAAAATCTAATCGACATGACGTCGAAATTATTTAGCTTAATCTTTTTGAACGAAAATATGCTGCCTATATATATATATATATATATATATATATATATATATATATATATATATATATATATATAATAATAATAATAATAATAATAATAATAATAATAATAAAAAGACTTAAACACTAATATCCCATGGTCATAATTTATTCCATTGGAATCGTAAATACGATCCAATTCATCAGACCTACAAATTCAAAAAGAAAACAGAAAAAACAACTTTGGAAATAAAAAATAAAACTTAGAAAGAGTGTAAGTATGAGAGTGTGGGACGACTGTTAGAGCTATAGAGAGGGGTAACAGACGAGAGAAGGTGGGGGATTAAAATTTAACAGAGAGAAGTTTTAGAGTGGGGAGTAAAAGACGGTTTAAGTGAGAGAAATATGAATGTTGTCGGATGTCTAATACATTAAAGATGTATCCGGAAAGGATACATTTTGTGGTGACATAGACGATCTAATCTTAAAAATCTGAGGAAGAGGGAGGGAGAGGAAAAGAAAAGAAAAAGGGGTGGAGGAGAGGAGATGGGGTGGGGGGAACTAAAACTGAAGGACATTTATTAAAAGGGCCGCTGTGTAATTAAGAAAATTTGACAAAATTAATATCGACTACAGGTTACAAATCAAATATAAACATATAAAAAAACAAATATAATGATTATCTAATCTAGCAAGGACCTATATTTCTATGTTCAAAAACACATGCGTATACACACATACACAATAACATATACACGCACATACATACATACATATAGGGGTGTATGTATATATATGTATGTGTATATTTACCACTAATATTATCTCTCTCTATATATATACATACATGTATATTTATTAACGTAAATATGTATTTTTTATTCTGAAATGATAGATATATCCTGAAACCATGATGTAATTTTTGAAAGGATCAGAAACAAAACGCATACTTGAACTGACAGACCCTGAGTTCTATTTCTTTGCCAATTAGGTACTAGTGAACGAGTGGATATACTGTGTGACCGTTGAATTCGCTGCGAATATGCAACAAGTTTTGACTAAATGATAAAGCCAATGATTTCGGCGATAATTCAAATCTAGATTAAACAGTTGGAAAGAATCCAGAACAACTTTTCAAATTACTTTAAATGTATACATTTCTTGTTTGTTACTTTTCATTTACACAATAAAATAAACCATTTTAATGGTAAAAGATTTGGGTCGGGCTACCCAAAATACTGTCATATTCTATACAATATATGTAAGCATGTGGAGAGATAATATTTACTCGCATCATGCACATCAATGCTTGTATTACGTCACGCAAATTCATTTATAAACACAAAGCAGTATGTATAAACATATTTTTCCTGGAAAATTGCCAGAATGGATAATTAACAAGAAAAAAAAAATATCGTCTTTATTTAATGGCTATAATCATGTACTTCGACTACGCGTACAATCATACAAACACATCGAATATATATATATATATATATATATATATATATATATATATATGTGTGTGTGTGTGTGTGTGTGTGTGTGTGTGGTGTGTGTGTGTGGTGTATGTGTGTGGTGTATGTGATGTGTGCGTGAGGAGGTGCTGATATTAGCAGTAATATATATATATATATTAGCAGTAATATATATATATATATATATATATACATATATATATATATATGTATATATATATATATATGTATATATATATATATATATATATATATATATATATATATAATGGGTATGGAAAATGTAATTACACGCACAAATAGTGTACGTAGGTAAATATATTTATCCCTAAGGTGTTATAAATACAGAACTCAATGATATGAGCCACAGCTATAAGCATATATTAGTGAATATACATAATATCCAACATCGATAACACTACTCGGATTGTAAACAAACAAGGTATCAAGGGTTAACTATCGTTTTTAGTGTAAAAAAAAAGAATTATATCTATTAACCTAAACTTTAATTCTGATTATAAATATTATATAAATTTGCCAAAATAAATAAATAAATAAAAGTTCGGAACTATATATATCTAATGTACTTATAACGGTGAAATTATATATATATATATATATATATATATATATATATATATATATATATATATATATATATATATATATACACGTTATAAATTAATCGAGTACAATAATATTGAGTTGTATATGTCTGTAGTTATTTAAGGAAAATTATAGATAAAGAGTTCTGAGAATATTAAAAGTTGTTACGTATTATATTAATATTCGTAAAATCCATTTTAGAATTACTTTTAATCGGGCACAATGTTTTTGAGCAGGTACTTGGAATTGTTGATGCATATAGACAATTCGGACCTCGTGTTCAGCAAGTTAGGATTATTTAAGTGCTTTATTATAATAAGCTTCTCCACTGAACATACATTGCATCAGTCTTCCTTTCCACTTTATGACCTAGCTTTCGCGATAATTCCCCAGTTACTGGATAGGTTCTTATGATTGCTTTTTAATTACCAAACATATTTTAAAAGCGTTGTTCAATTTTTGTATTTGATCTTGCTCAGTGTCATTTTATGCTGGCAGAAACGCGATTTCCAGTAGTCTTCAATTCCAAAGTAATATTTCACATCATAATCTGATTTGATGGTAGCTCTGTATATAATGCCTTCTCTCATGCACTGAATGTTTAATGGTCAGGTTGCGCTTTTACGGCAATTACACTGACTTTTACTAGGATTAGTTTTTAGTATTTTGTTTGGGAGCTTTTTTTAAATATATTTTTATGCTGGGATATGTAGTTATCTATGTTTTTTGTACTGCTATAGCTCACCTTAATGTTATTTTTGTTGGAAATCTTTTTCAGTGTGGGAGAATGACCGAAGTGATTCTGAATTAAATTCAGGAAAATTCTATATAGTAATGCCTCAGAAGTAAGAGCTGAAAGCCCTATTCTAAACAGTAAACAAGGGTAAAACACTACCCCTATCAAAAAGAAGTAGGGGCGTATGGACCGGGCGATAGGCAAACTTATCCACTCCTATTGCCTTTGCTTTTTTGGCAACGAATAACATCAATCAACTGAGATGAGTGACTTGTAAGAGACAACAGTTATTTAATTTTGATAAGCCAAATCTTCAATCATACTGATGTGTTTATGCTGCTAATCGTACTTCAAAGACAACCACAAAAGTGAGCGTCCTCCATTTCAGTGTAAGAAGACATTAGAAAAATATGTTGGTATATAGATTGTCCAAATATTTCTTTAACCAATTCACTAATGAACATTATTATGTCTGATAGAATATTCATAAGTCAACGTATTTGTAAGTACATGCTATATATTAAGAAGTAAAAACAAAAATTAAAGGCAATTTCCATGCAATAACTTTATGTCCATCGATGAAGAACAATTGTATACTTTACTTTTGGACATAGTCACCCTGCGCCGCAATGCCAGGCTGCTATCGACAATGAGCTCCATCATCCGTTCTTGAAAGAAGGTTTTTTTCGACATAGTCACCCTGCATGACTTTCTGGTATTGTCTAAGAAGCTCCATCATCCCTTCCTGAAAGAGGTTTTTCGTTTGTTCACGATGTCACCCGTGTGCGGCTCACTTGTTTGGGCATGCAACGCGCATAAACATTACGGTGCTCTAGGTCATCAGGCACTGTGGTTTGTGTAGATCCATAGTTGATGCCCTCAACTGTCTCCACTTGTGTTAACGTGACTCGCCAGTCTTCTCTGATTAAGACATCCAACCTCTCGATGTGTTTTCCGTTGATGTTCGAACAGCATTTTCCCGTTACACTTGTTTTATAAGGTTTAAAGCGTCTTGCCTGCTCAATACTGCTCCAGCACCCGGCGATGAATTTCCGAAAGCGCGACTCGCTCCGCCCACAGAAACAGTACTACGTTGCGTTGTTCCTCGACGGTACAATCGCTGAGTAGATAGCTCGTGCTCCCTATCACTCCACTGAACGATAGAATGCTACACGCGGCTATCTACCCGTCACTCCATGCGCATGCGTTATCACCTCTCTGTGATATTAACCCGGTAATTTCAAAATTGATTTTACATTCTGATTTAACCTCGTATGTGGATTCTTTTTGTTGACGCGTTATACATCGTTAATTGATCTAAGGCATATCGTAAGTTTTTAAAATAAGACCTGTTAAATGCATATTGATCTTAAGTAATCCGAATTCTTTGAAGCATCATTGTCGTTTTTATGTAAGTATTAGTTGGGCGCTTGTAATATCGCAGAGAAGCAAAATCGGACAATGAAACGAGATTAAACTGCCGACCGTTGATTATGCGTACGAATTCAAATCTTGTTAGGAAGGTGTTCATTCGTCATCTATACTAATCACTTAAATATTGTAGAATATACATTTAAACAACTGGAGCTAAATGTAATAACACAGTAACATAATATGAAAAAAGTACTGAATCGTTGCAAAAGTACGTGCACGTTTTTCAGTATTTTTCATGATCTAATCAGGTACGAAAATTTACAATAATGTAATATTTATAACAATCAAATATTCTTGATGTATATATGATTGTTTTTTAGTCAATATCCTCTTCATTGTAAATTTGCTTATCACTAACCTTTCCGCAGTAAATTTAGCAATAAAACTTGTCGATAATATTTAATGAACAACGAAAAAAAAAGAGGAAACAAATAACAACTTGTTTCTTTTATTAACACAGATTTGCGTAGTTAATGTAATTCGATAGAGTGCATGTAATTACAAAACATATATAAAAAGATCTGTTATAAATAGCGTGTTTAAAATCGTGTCTCTTCTTTTCCCTACAATTGCTTCACTTTTCCTATCTTTAATTCCTAGCATTATTTTATTGATATCATTGCATATATTCTCAATATATTTTGCAGAATGGATTTTTTGTTGTTATTATTACATTTAACTCGTTGTCTAGGTAACCTTTCAGGAAATTTCGAACTAAAAACTTAATTACATCTACGGGATTAGTTTTCTCATTCAGTTACTTATTATCTAGGAGATTAAGACTTGTTCTTTATTTAGTACTATTACGTGAGTCTAAACTTCCCAAAGATTGAATACATAATTATTATATCAAATATTTCACGAGGAACACTTAACTTGTCTATGCTATTTTTCCATGGGACAATCCTGAATCGCGAACAGGGAACACTAAATCTTATGTTCTTATTACTGCCTGACTACTGCTGTCACTGCTGCACTTTTATCATTTCACCCCAAGCAAGGCAATTAAGCTATTATGGCGCAATATGTTACGGAGTGTTAGAAAAAAAATGAGAAAAAAAAATCACTATTAAGTAGAGAGGACAATAAAATAACAGGAATTAAGAAGGCAGAGGATAACGATTGACATTGCATTTACATTTTCGACGATCAATGTTGTCTGCGAAGTAAGAAGCCGGAAGAGAGTTCCACAATCGAGAAGAAACGATAGAAGAAATTGTTAGCGTATAAGTTTTGCTTACATCTAGCCAATTCAACAGTAAAATGATGAGACCTTGACGACAATCTAGTAACAGTTGCCTTGCTATATTTTATCTGGATTGATAGATAACTAATGAAGGTCAGAGTGTAAAACAAATGAAAATATTCCGACTGTAAATAATGTAAATAGTGATACCTCGGCATTCCCGAAATTCAAACAGAACCTGTTGGAGAGTTTTATTAAAACCGTGATTTAATAGTGAGAATAACTACTACAAGCTCAAATTGATGTGTAAGTTAACAAGGTCCATACGATCTCGTTTTGTTTTAAAGTAGGTGGAATATTTTAAGGAATTTTATTTCCTCTATACAATGACTGATTTCATGTGGTATTCTTTTGTCCAATTCCTCTTCGAAATTTTCAGATTGTTGGTTACTATTCTCTTTTCGACTGATGATCTTTGATATTTTACATTTTTAATACAATCTATTTTAGTAACATCACTATTATATGGTTTTCATAGTAATCTTTTCTGGAACTTTGATAACTTGTTTATGTAGATTTTGCAATTGAAATAATCTCTATTTTTCTTCTGCGTAGGTTATGGATCGGATATGTTCAAAGGCATGCGTTATCACCTCTCTGTGATATTAACCCGGTAATTTCAAAATTGATTTTAAATTCTGATTTAACTTCGTATGTGGATTCTTTTTGTTGATGTGTTATACATCGTTAATTGATCTAAGGCATATCGTAAGTTTTTAAAATAAGACCTGTTAACTTTACGGTGGTAAATTAAGTCTAATTTCATCTTCTTATTACTTTATGACTTCTGCTGTTAGATGTTTCTCCTATCTCATTTATCTTAATCAGTATTTCATTATTTGCTCTATTCGTAATTACAAACCAAGTGAGTGTCATTTTCTGTTGAACTGCATTTCAGTTTTTACACTTATAGTATTTATTAATATATATCCCCACAGTTTCCCTCAATTTTTGGGGTTGGCATTAGATATTTCAATTTTCCATGTCATCTCTTGTGCATCCTTAATTATCATTTGATATCCATATCTAAAATTTACTGGTCTTATCTTCTACGTTATATTTGCTATTCATGGAATCTGCAATTTGTTTTTACATTAATTTCGATTATATTCCCTGATCTTATTAAGATATAATTTCTTTATGAGAATCATTTTATGTCTTTCAATTTTAAAGAAATTTTAAAGAAAACCATGCCTCTCCAAGCAAAAATTGCTTTTTCCATTAGCAATATTTGTTTCGCCCAAAATTACCATGTCAGTTTCATTTTGTTTAAACATTTCTTAGTTCATTTACGCCATCTTGAAAAACAAACAAACTAATAAACTTCCCAAGTATTGCATGCATAATTACTACGCCAACTATTTCACGAGGAACACTTAACGTGTCTAAGCTGTTTTCCGTGAGACAATCCGGAATCTCGAACTGTGAACATTAAAACTCATCTTCTTATTACTTTCTTCTTACTTCTTCTGTTACTGTTTCACATTTATCATTTCATCCCAAGAAAGTCAATAATGCCATTATGACGCAAGGTGTTACTGAACGTTAGAAAAACAATGAGAAAAAAAAAATCACTATTAAGTAGATAGGACAATAAAAGAACAAGAATTATGAAGACGGAGGATAACCATTGACATTTCATTTACATTTTCGAAGATCAGTGTTGCCTGTTTAGGTTTCGCAACTGAAGTAATTTTTTTCTGTGTGGGTTATAGATCGGATATGTCCAAAGGTCTTCCTCTTTCGGATAGTTATTTTTCCAATCAAATTTTTCTTAATCTCTATTTCAATGTTTAGCAATTATGACCAAGTGTGTGTCATTTTCTGTTGAACTGCATTTCAGTTTTGTCACCCTTAGTATGTATTAATATATATCCCGACAGTTTCATCATAAATTTTGTATAGCTCTGAGAATTTAACTAAAATTTCTTTTTAATCATTTGTTTTCTCTTTTTGCAATTTTTAAATGATACCTATTTTTCACTATTTCTGCATTTAATATTTCAATTAATATGATAAAGAATTATTTTATTTCTCGGTCTACAATGTGTCTTATGTCGTCGTACACACCTGCGATATTCTTATACCAACATTTCAAAGTCTTTTGTGTATATATATTTGGATTAATTATCGAGTCTACATTTTGCATAATCTAATTACTCGCCAAGCTAGAGTCTAATCTAATGTCAAAGCCTACTAAGTTGCGCGCATTTTTAATATCACCTAAAGATTCCACTCTGGTATTTTTTCTCTTTTATATTATAATGAAGTAAATGTCTACTTTCTGATGCAAGAGATTATCTCGTTTCGTGTGAATCTCGATGACACCTCCCACATGACATATGATGTTGATTAGTGCCACGATTAATTGGCCCTGACTTGCACTCTGCAGCTGTACTTTGAACGTTATAGATATATTTTTATATTTAACAGCCAATCCCTTTTCATGATTAGACTATGGCTTCTCGTAGTTGCTGGCACAGGAGATGATGCAGTGACCGAAAAAGAACTTCACATATATTTTTCATAATATTAAGTTGGTGCAAAAATAATGTCGTTTTCTCGCATAGTAACATATGTGAGAAAACGACATTATTTTTGCACCAACCTAATATTTTCACCTAATACAAGGCTGAAGAACCAGTCAAGAAAAAACACTTCCTGAATAAATGGTGTGATATGAATGTAAGTGTAAGAAATAGTAAGTAAATAGTATGATGATATGAAGGATAAGTAGTGATTTTTCCTTGAATTGCATAGGTTAAGATTTTAGCGTCCGCGGAAGCATTCATACGGGGTTCTTTTCCACAAAGTTTGTTCTTGAAGAAAAAAAAAAAAAACACTGAGTGAACACTTCTTCCTTACAATTGGAATACATAGGGAATTAAGTTGGTTCACCAGCGTAGACGTAGCATGGAGACTGTAAAGTTGGAACTTGTGGAATTAAAGTTTTCGGGCTTTTGGAAGTACGGTGGTAAATTAAGTCTAACCTTTGCCATGTCTGGTGATATTGATGGACTAGCTATAATTGAACACAATCAGAGCCACATAAGAGATTCATCTTCCATTAGAGTACATTATAATCTCATATTGTTGAGTTGAGGCGTTGATCTATTCGACTTTGTGAATGCAAGGATGTAGGAGAATGCAATAAACTTTGTTCCTGGCGACCCTGGTCGATATGCAAACTTACCTTCGGGACAAAACGGTAATTTAGAATTCTGACTTGTTTCTGGCCTCTATGCTAAAAGAAAATCCTGATCAAATCTAAGTAACATGACAAAAACGAAGAAAATTTTTTATAAAGATGCTAGAATGAAAAAAGAGAACGTGGTTAAGAAGATGGAATTTGACTGGCAGGTTCTCTTGAATGGTACTTGTATAGATTTGGAAAGAGGGGATAAAAGAAAACGCTTTACACCAAGGAGAATTTTGAGATTTCGCGATTCGTCCCTTTGCTTGGGGACTGAATCGCTCTATCTGCCTAACCTGGCTAATGATGAGACATAATTTATTTAACATTAAACCTTGTTATTTGATATAACCGTTACCCCATATATATATATATATATATATATATATATATATATATATATATATATATATATATATATATATATATATATATAAAAGTGAACATAGAAGTCAACACTTAGAGGCGACAGTCTGTTTCATGCTATATGCAATCGTCAGGCCACATATGCTGTTATTTTTCTCGGCTATTTATATATATACGGGTTAGTGGTGCATTGTGGGTATTCTATTATGGCGGTTATTTTACCGGGAGTCGTTTGTTTATTTATTTGGGTCAAATTATATTGCTTGTTTTTATTTTTTATTATTTTGTTTCTTATTTTATTTATTTATTAACGTAGTAAAAATTTGTTTATATCACTTATTTAACAGTTTTGTTTTGGGTTGAGAATTTAATTAAAGCTATTTGTTCAATTTTGGGGTTGATTCTTGTATATATATAAATAGCCGAGAAAAATAACAGCATATGTGGCCTGACGATTGCATATAGCATGAAACAGACTGTCGCCTCTAAGTGTTGACTTCTATGTTCACTTTTATATTTATATTTACACACGCTCTATCTCTGATATTGAGCACTTTATTCCATAAATATAGCACACCTTAAGACTATATTTCTTTATATATATATATATATATATATATATATATATATATATATATATATATATATATATATATATTGTTTCATCCTTTACAAGGCCCGAGGGACAGTTGAGGTAGAAGGTTACGTCAGGAGACAATTTATGTTGGTAGGAGTGGAGGAAATCGATTATCCCTATTCTTGATCAGGTTAAGATTGTAGTGATCGGGAAAACATCCGCTTGTGAGTCGCTTACACAGAGCAGTGGTTCACGTGAAGAAGATGTTTGATTGGAAATTACATCTCCGCGATGGAATACGGAGGGAATGTGAGGCTTGCCGTGATGGTTTGAATTGGCTGGACCAGGGAATGGAATTCGTCTGAGCATTTTTTGTGGAAGTCACGATAGAGCTGTGAAAGTCTTGCTATATCTTGCCTGTGAGTGGGATGGGTTGGAGAGTGGGGAATAATTCGTCACCCACAAGGGATCGGAGATGCTTTTGGTGTCTGTCAAGGCTGCCAACAGTACAACATTTTTGGCCTGATCTGGCTCTTATAAAGTTAGAGGATAGAAGAAGGAGTCAGGTACTTACTGGAGCGGTACAGGGAGCTGACCATTTTTACTTGTATCCTTAACAATTAATCCTATGTACGAGTTCTAGCTGAGGTCAGGTGCGAGTTTGAGGCCCAATAGTCTTTTGAAGCCCGCTGATAAATATTCAGCTTTTGATCGAGTCACCGTGAAACTAATATTTGTATGCTGAAATTTACTAAACCGAAAATTTCAAACGATTTACAAGCGTTTTCAATCCCAATATATGTTTGGCTATCACCCCACTCGGTCTCTTTATGAAAGAAAAGAGGAAAAAGAGAAAAATATATATATAATTTTCTCTCACTCTCTCTCTCTTTCGCTATATATATATATATATATATATATATATATATATATATATATATAGATAGATAGATAGATAGATAGATAGATCCAAGTATATGATTAGTGTATACGAAATAAATTGCAGTAACCAACATTTACTATTCTTAAAAGAGTGCTCAATACATTGTAGAACAGATATAATTATCTATTTAAAAATTCTAACATAAATATATTTATTTAAAAATTCTAACTTAAAAATATTCATGATATAATTTTTAAATAATTATATATATATATATATATATATATATATATATATATATATATATAGATAGATAGATAGATAGATAGATAGATAGATAGATAGAATTAGAGTGAAAGAGAAAAGGAACATAGGAATTATTGATTAACATTAAAACACTATCGAAAATGGAGTGCCTATATTTATATTAAGTGTGCATATATTTATCAACACTGCACAGTAACTGTCTGTTTCAGCTCGAACGTGATCTTCAAACCAAACCAGTCTTTGACTGAAGACCGCATTGAGACGAAACTGAAAGCCATCACGCATTATTAATTTCTACACCGACACTTTCTTTCTTTCTTTCTTTCTTTCTCTTCGATACATACACCCATACATATGTGCGGATGATTAAATTGAAGGTTGATCAGATAAAAAACAAGAAGATTTATCAAATTTTATCAGTTAATGCGACAAGCTTACAATCATGGCGCGATACATTAATAGGTTAATTTTGCCGAAAAATGATTGTAATCATAATACATCCTCAAGTGATTCTGTGTATTGAAAGACAGGAAATTAAGGTATATTATTTAAATCTCTATATAAAATCTCACGAAATCATTTATGTTCCTTATAGTCGTATTTTATCTACTTATTCTGCATTTACTAGCGTTGCTGGAGATAATATACAGTATTATAGAATAGCTCCTTAACAAAAGTCTACGTAAGCCAATGCAGATCAAGGCTTCAATTTTAAATGTCCTTAAACACCAACGGAAATATCAGCTAAAGGTCATATAATCTTAGGAATATCACGTATAATTCGACGGCCTTCTTGTATTGTCATGAACATCATTTCTCATGCTTCTGTAACTATTCATTTCCGAACATTGATATTGGGGAGCTTTTTCACAACGACTAAAAATAATTGTTCCTCATTGTTATATTTTAGACCAAAAGAAGCCAGCGTATCCTAAACTTTCTCTATTTTAATTTCTATTCACTAAGACACGTACAAGAGAACGCGTGGCAACTGGTGGCACAGCTAACATTGGAATTTGGACAAGAAATGAGAAAAAAGCGAAAGTAAAACTTGAAAGGGAAGTTAGAGCAAATAATGGCTGGACAGTGAAAGTAATCGGAAATTTAGATCGGATGCAGCTACCTTACTGGTTCATTAGAGGTCAAAACGTGCCGCAATCGAAGAGTGCTTTGCTCGGACGGAAACTGACTACTGCGTGTGATAGCGCTGAACACATGCCCGCCGGAGCATTGATGCGGTCAGTCTAAGCTTCCCCACATTCCGCTCTCTATGATTACCAACTGAAGAAATCGCTGTTTACAACGAAGTCCTTGTGTAGGCGCCCTTATTGTCAGTGAATGCGAGTAGCAATTTTGTAGCGATCGAAGTCAGACTTAGTTATTGCGCAGTAAAATGGTAAACACGAAGGATGGACGGTTTGGTTGGCCAGTTTGTGATTAGGGCAGAAGTTGGGTTAGGGTTTATTTATTCAGAGAGTCGTTTGGAAGGAAGGAATCTGTCTTAAATTGAGTCTGAGTTCCAATGGAAAGGAAAGAATAGAAGAAATACTGTGTAGGAATGTAATGATGTGTAGGTTAATGAAAAGAATCACCAAAAGATATCGGAAAAGCAGAGGGATGTGAATGTGAACACACAATTAAGTGAAGAAAAATTAATGAAGGTGAGCATAAAATATAGAAAAAGAAAGGGAAAATAATTGGAGATACTATAACCAAACAAGTAAAAAATGTAAATATCTGGGAAATGATTTAACAGGGGACGGAAGTGCGGCACAGAAATCCGAAGTCGATATAGGAGAGCGAAATATGCCTTCCAAAAAATGAGCAAATTATTATTAAATAAGAAATTTTCGTTAGAGAATAAGAAAACGGTATTGAATTGTGATGTAATATTGTTCTTCGTATATGGCAATGAATGCAGGGCAATCTAATCACAGATTAAAAAGAAACTTGACTTGACGAAACAGAAATGTGGTTCTACAGAAGGATGCTAGGGATGCCATGAACTGACAATTTAAGCTACGACGAAATTTTAGTGAAAATCTAACTGAAAAAGACACTAATACATAACATCAGAAATAGTTGAAATTTCTGGGGCACATAAAAAGAAGGCTTGAAAAATTTACCACGCACAGGACATTATCAAATGTAAGAAAGAGAGAGGAAAAAGTACATAACCATTACACAGATCTTGTGTATGTTTTAGGAGAGATAGTAAAGAGACAATTTTTTTCTAGAATTACAGACGACTGATAATTACGGAAAGCCATGATCGTTTAACGCCCTTTGAAGGACAGGTTAAATAAAAAGAAGAAATAACAAGCCCTTCAACGAAATTAAGTAAATACTCATTCAATTTAAACACAATTAAGACTAATGAAAATATTTTCAAATAGAAAGAATAGTTAACAAAATCAATGAGTAAAAGCAGTTTATAAAATATCAAGACGCACACATAATTTTCTAAGCGTAACTTAGATGTGACACAAGACTGAAAGTAGTGGGCACGCAGTGAGGATCGACCCCACTACACTGTCGTAATTTTTCTAGTGAGACAAGTTTGTTAACGATTGCATCGAGGTACCTTAAGACACCCATATTAACATGTACGATAATAGTATAATAACGATATAAGACGTCATTAGGCAACTCGCAGATTGTTCATCATATTGATAATAGATATATCTAATAATAATTCATAATTTTATTTATATATAGTGCATTACATTAATATATTATTATGTCTTATAAGAATTATATAATCTAAAAAAGGGAAAACATTGATTAATGGCAATGAGTTAGAAATACAAAATGTTGGAGACATGTAACAGAAAAATAAAACAAAAACAGAAAGTGAGAACTTAATGAAGAACAAGTAAGATCTAGCTTTACAAATATCACTAAAAACACTGAGAACAATTGAAGTGTTATAAATCTAGATAAGTGGGTTGAATAGCAAGAACATTCGTTGAAGATGGCTCTGCGAATGCAACCAATGAGAAAAGACGAAGGATATTACGACTATTAATCAAAAACATGAACGCAATCCAGTAAATATATGAAAGAAAAATGTGTTGCGGTTTATCCTTTACGTTTTATCGTCTACCGGTAATCTCTCAGGGCCCAAGACTGTATCACAGGCTGAATAAACGGTGGATATAATCTGTTCTCTTTTACACGCTTTATTTAAATAGTGACACAATAATAGTAGCACTATTTCTTGGTGGAAGTGAAACCGAGACTGCAAGAGAGATAACGGACTGTAACAGGTTGACCAGCGACTTGCCCTCACAATGGTTATCATCTATAAACTCCTGAAGCCACCGCGCAACAATGAATCTGAATGTTGAGAGGTCTTCATTCTTCTATTACTGCTAACGTATTGACTGGCTTCGCGCATTTTTGATCATATATTAAAAGTTAAACAAAGACTATTGGCCCATTAGGTTCAAATCTCCCCCAGTCATTTCACAGCATCAAGGATCTGACCAGTATGATAGAGCTTGCCATTTTTGTCCATCATATGTATTCTATATCAGCATGTAAGATTGGTGAAGGATTACATGAAACATAATTTCTCAAAAGATTTAGTAATGTATGACGGCTTCCATAAGATTGGTTCAATTCATGGGAATTGTCAAATTACACACAAACCCGCACGCACACACACGCACGCACACACACGTAAATATAAATGTATATGTGTGTGTCTATGTGTCTGTAATTTTTTTGAGATAGACTATCTCTGTAAAATCATATGAATAAGACAAAAAGAAAACTTATCTTAACCGGTGCATTTGTCCTCTGAGGGATTTTATCAAATGCAAGGATTTTATTTTGTAACAGCTATTTATAGACATGAGCAAAAATGCTGCTAGTTTTCTAAATTTTAAATTTAACAAACGTTAATAAATATTCATCAGGTTAGCTGAGCAGTCTAGGTAAGTTATGGAGGACGCTAAGCGACATAATGTAATGTCTAATAAACGAAAGTAGATAATTATACTGCCCAGAAAATTTCTCGAATAATTTAAATATTGCAAATCTCTAGTAACTGTTGTTAACAAATATAGGTTTCACTTTTTTTATTATTCTGTAGATGAAATATTGGCCGTATTGGAGTCACTTCCACATGTAATTCTCCTATCCTGACGAATTTATGATGGACATTTTAGCCTACAAATGTAGGTGAATACATACGTGCACAATCAAAATTTCCATTTCCCTCTCCCCCCGAGCAAGATGTAAGAAAAGAAATACATTAAACGTGTTCGGTACAGAAAATAGAACGTGCATAAAATGAAAAAAATGGAGTGTTGAACTGAATTATGGAATACTCATTTTAACCGGATATATTGGTCACTATGGTTACACTATACTTCCTCATTTGCACGTTCAAAAACAAAAAAAAATCACTCACGTTCAACAAGTCATTTTAGCTAAGACGATACTCATTCTTTTAGCGTTATTTGAAACAAAAATACTTTTAGTGTCAGTTTGAGTTAACATTCAAAATAATTTTGATAGGGGAACAGTTTTACATAGAAAATTAGGTCGATCGACTTCTAACTTCTTTCCTTCTTGTTCATGTTTTCTCCCGCGAGAAAAATGCACCTAAAAAGAAAATACCTATAAACAAGATTGTTTGACGTTCATCGACTTGGTAGATTTTCAGCATTTTCTTACCTTTTTTCGCTTCTTTCTTTCCAAATTCCTGACTTAATTTATATTCATTTTCTTTATTTTGCTTTGATTTTTACTCATTTTTTTATGCTTCCAATCTTTCTATTCTATATCCCTTCTTCATAAGACCGTTTAAATCTCCTGCGTTGTTTTCATTCTTTAATTCTGCCATGTTGGTTTGTTTTTCTAGATTTTTACATTTCAGCTTCTTAGTTCATTTGTTTAACACTGCCCATTTTCCTGTTTACTCCACTTTTCTTCCAAGCAAATCGAGATTTCACTGCTCAACCGTTTGAACCTAAAATCAAAAAAATCTGAAAAAAAAATCATCTGGGTTAACATAAATTAATAACAGTTATAAAAATAGGATATTTTAAAAATACTTCACATATCATCAAAATATTCTGCCGGACTATTGTGTTTTATGTATTTCAGGTATGTAAGTATAGGGCTTAGTTCCAAACACATTAGATATAAAGTCCACACCTATAATTATATTTACACCACGAATACTATAGTAATTTAATTGTTAAAACTAAGGTATTTTATGCGAAAAAAAAAGAGTTACCACCTTAATATCTAACTTGTGTTCTTATTTCAAATTTAAATAATTGTTTTTTCTGCTTTTTTTACTACTTCTTCTTTCGAGCTTATGAATTTGAACGATATAAATTATGAATAATTAATTGTAATATGTATGCAATAATTAAATAAACAAGTCGTAATACAGAATTTTAAATCAACACCAGGAGAACGCGAACTCTATAACGGTCAGTATATACTCAGCACTTGCAAAACTGCATGAAACTCCGTGTCGTGCTACCGAAGTTGTATATTATATATATATTATATATATTAACTAATATATATATATATATATATATATATATATATATATATATATATATATACCCACTGGCGAGAATAATTTTAAGACTGATGGCTAGATTTTGCATAAAGCGTACACAAAAAAAACTAATTTATATTATTTTATTAGAAACTTATTCTTAAATGAATACAAATTTTACCATCGGTCTTAAAATTATTTTCGCCACGGTATATGTGTTCTATAATGAAAACCACACTACCATATGTTTTGCTGGCAGTGGTGAAAAGTTACATTCAGTGGAAGAGGAGGACAAGCGACAGTGGGGGCCGATGGCATAGCTTCGCCCAACTTCCGGTTAACACTCAACTCGGTTTTTTGAACATGAGTAGAGGTTTATCCTTTGTTTCCTGTTTAAGATTGGGTTTCCAGTTCCTTTTTAAAATCTTCCACTCACCGTTCCCCCTTGCGTCTTAAAAGTATTGTCGCCTTGATTGAGGTGAGTTGATTAAAAAAAATTGATAAATATTAACTGACATGAAATATCCGTTAAGTATGGAAACTGGAAAACGAATATTCTATCTCCAATGATTAAGCAAATGATACGTTCAAAATTCAGCGAAAAGTATCGAGTACAATGTGAGATATCTGAAGAACAACGCCCTGGAATGGTGTGAGCATAAGAAATAAGAAAAACATGCTCGTCTAAAAAAATGTACTAGAGATGTATAATAATTTCTCATATAAAAAGAAAATTCTAATATAAAAATACCACACAGCAAATATTACTGACAAATCTATATACCAATGACTGAATTTCACCTGTTATAGTTTTCATATAAATGTATCCTGAAACGTCGACAGTATGTGATTAATTCAATTTTTTCCAGCCTGCAATTCCTTTTTCACAGACGAGACGATCTGTCGAGATTTGCATGGAATTAGAGATGTACCTCATTCCTTTGATCCACCAATTCTAACCTTTATCGCTAAGACTTGCCTTGCTACGCAAATTGTAACGAACTACAGTCATTCCCTTCGTATTAAATTGTTGAGATAAAGCTGCAATGAAGCAGCATCTCTCCGAGAACTGCTTGGTCAAACCGTCTCCAACAGGGATTTTTTCTTGATGAACATAAACACATATTCGTCTAAACTGTGCAGCATACACTGTAACCTTCTGCCTTGAGTGGTTAATGGGTTTTTTACATAGTGAACATCATTAATATATTTCATTGTTCTTGAAAAGTGGTGTTAAAGGGAAATAACTGATACTGAGATACCTGGAAGTGGTATGGCACGTAGAACTAGAATAATCTACCTCGGTGAACGAAATAATGGATTCGGTTCAAAAATCCAATCATCTGAAGAAAGCCGGAGCGTACAATAGCCGAAACGACGTGAATGATGAGGACAACAGCCTGAACAATGTAGATAGTGTAATAATCATTGTTCATATTGCTTCTTCAGTCACATCCTCACCCTGCTCTCCTCTCTCTTTCTCTCTCTCTCTCTCTCTCTATATATATATATATATATATATATATATATATATATATATATGTGAGTGTATGGATACAGATATATATATATATATATATATATATATATATATATATATATATATGAATATGTGTGCGTTTGTGTGTGTATATGCACGCATGTGTTCGTGTGCAAGTGTGTGTGTATACACGTAGGTGCGCGAAGTCATAGTGCATGGGTCAAAATAAGAATCTCCGTGTCGTTTTCAACAGTGTGTGACACAGAATTAGCTTTCACTCCGATGGCTCCCACACAAGTAAGGCCAGTTTTCTCACTTAAGCTGACACGAATCCTATGCACTTAACTTCGACAGGCCGTGTCTGTTGTTCACTCGTACCAGACCGTTACTAATAGACTTATACATTCATAAAATCAGTGCATAAACGAAGACATCCTCAATTATGGATATTTTCCTATTTTACTTTCTAAATTCTGATATGTTCATATAATTACCACAAAACCCAGCAAAGCTTTGAAGACTTCAGGCGATTTCTAATGACTTGTACACCTTCTTGTTTGTTTATAATCGAACATAAATGCGTATATATGTGCGTATGTTTGTAAAGAGAGATGGGCCCCATGGTAAGCGACGTTGGTAGAAAATAATAAGTAGGTAAAATCGCCAAATAAATACATTGTTTACATCGTTTTATAAGTAGATATTGGGGAAAAATGATAACAGGATTTACTGAAAAATAGATAACTCGTCAATAATGTTAATGATTTGAAATATTTTTTACTGTAATACGTGTTTGAAAAGATTTTATTCAGTGTTGTGGTAAATAAAAATCCAATATTACAAAAAAGTAAATATCAATTCTTAATTTATCAACAAAACTATTTACTTCTATTTAGATAAGTTTACAGCTGTGTAAAAGCAATATCACAAGAAAGCTTCAAAATTTACCAACAATGCTTCGCATATATCAGGAATAGTAAACAAGAAATTATCCAATCGATGCAGTGTATTCCCATGAAATTAGTTCATTATACCAGAACAATTCTTTCAGAAAATCCCATCTAGACGCACACTTTCCCTCGGATATACGTACAAATAATCATAAGCCCTCGCCTTTTTTGAATGACATCAAGCCAAATCAAAAAGCAAAATAAAATAATCCCCTTTACATTTTAAAAGAATAAAGCAGACAACACGTTTGAACTTGGCAGGTGAGTTTTTGAAGTGTGTATTTACTGTGAGCTTTGCATGTGTGGCCATCACTACCAGGCTCTCGTAAGAGGTTATGAGAGCTGCGGAACTTTTATGGACTCCCATCCTTCTCTGCTTTCACTTCTCGGCAAATGTACACAAAGGGAGAATTAATTAAATTTTATATCCGTACAAATGCTAGGATTTAAGCGGCCGCAATCTGACGCGTTCTCATAAATTTACTCATCAGGCTACTGAGGTTAGCAGATGATAGGTTTCACTTTCATTGCTACACTCCTTCAAAAGATGAAGATTAAAAAAAAATGTAGTTAAAGTATAAATAGGGGAGCTATCGAAAAACGTGACGGTAAAAAATATATAGGAAAAAAGATGATTAAAAGGAGAATAACAAGTTGAATTGGAGAAGAGAAAAAAAAAGAACGACAATTAATGGAAAAGAGCAAAGAAACGAGACGTAGATGAGTAATGAAGGAAGGAAACAGAAAGAGAGAGAGAGAGAGAAAGAGAGAGAGAGAAAGACGAAAGAAACGATGAACAGGAAGGAAGGAAAATGAAAAAAAGAATAAGTGCAAGAACAAATAAAAGTTATTGAAACAGCGAAAGGAGACGTACCTGAACGTGAACATATATATATATATATATATATATATATATATATATATATATATATATATATATATATATATATATATATATATATACGTATATATATATATATATATATATATATATACGTATGTATATATATATATATATATATATATACGTATGTATATATATATATATATATATATATATATATATATACGTATGTATATATATATATATATATATATATATATATATATATATATATATATATATATATATATAAAGAGAGAGAGAAAACAACAAAAATCTTTTATACTTCAAGTCAAAAGGATCCATTTAAAATTTCTTGAACACATAATGACGAAAAAAAGCTTGGAGGAATTGGCACTCACGAGACCCATCGAAAAAAGAGCGGCAGAAGACAACTCCCTGTGTGTATATATAGATGACAGTGAGAAGCATAATAATTTAGAGACACATGAAGGATAAGAAGTGTGGAAAGCCATGATCACCCATGTTTTAAAGGGACACTGCAGCATAAAAGAAGATCGGATCAAGAGAAGAAACTTATATACTTATAAGAGAAAGAAATTATAAGAAACACTCGTAGTGTCGCAGATTATGGTTATTATATTAAGTTTACATCTTATAAGAATCCCATTGTGGCTTCTGTCTGAGTAATCTAATGAAATTCGTTAATACATCTTGCATATTTCCAATCAGCGCCCGCGCTAGTAGTCGAGACGGAAAGGAAAAATCCATATTTTTATAGATAAAAGTAAGGCACACAAATACACAAATATATGAGTTATTTTTCTTTTATGTTTTGTTTCATCAAGACGTAGACGGTCTGACACTCCTAAACTCCCTATTGTTTGTAAAACTTAGCAATATTTGTTTTTTTTTTTCAACTTCCTGTTGTGTTAGCTAATAAAGTAGATTACTCAGTTTCCGTTTACCTACATTGCCTACGACATATCATGTGAGTGTCAAATTCAGGAAGCTGTCTTTCCGTACTCTCTGTCACAGAAATTTCATTTGTCACTTTCAAATTCAAAGTATATACTTTTTTCCAAATTCCTTGTTACCTATATGTTCCGTTACTGCATTCTTTTCATTTGTGAGTGAATTGTCCAGAATTCACTATCGTATAGGAGAACAGATATTACATTACAGTTAAACATTCTTTTGTTTGCTTTTAATGAAATTCCCCTGTTTCATTATACTTTGTTTAGCTTTTGGAAGGCACCTTTTTAGATTCCAAACCCCTTTCGGATTTCAGCGTCCATTTTCCGTCATAGTTAAATTTCTTTACTTGTCTAAATTTTTGGATTGCATGTTGGACTGTTCCTTTTAATGACAAGAACGCTTTCTCTCTTCTGACGATGGATGATCACATATCTCTTCCCGCTTTCTGTTACTACCATGTCTAGTTTTCTGTCATCAAGACGATGTCATCTGCATTTGTTATAAAGTTAAGATTCTTCCTTCCAATAAAAAATCCTGGTAATATTTCTAGTCCTCTTGAAGTCAGCTGTAAAAATTAAATACATCTGGTGACAGGGCGAATACTTTTGTTACGCTCCTTTCTCTTTATTTGTACTTAAACTTTCTCTGAATATCCAGTCTTATTTGGACTTCGTAAATAATGTAAGCGGCTTGGTAGGATATTGAGCTAGGCATTTGTCATCGATGTCAATATTTAGTGAGCAGGCGCTGATTTTCAAAGACGGTAGATAGCTTTCGATCTTGTGGAGATTAGTGCATCTTTCTACTGATCATACGGATTAAGATTAAGCGAAACTGTAATGAAACGATATGTAAATTGCCATTCCTAAAGTGAGCTCTCTTAAATCTGGAATAGGCGTTTAGATTTGAATAAAATGGTAAGTGGGTGAAAATACATTCAAATTGATTTACATTTCGGAACCAAAAATGAGGGAAAGGAGGTCAGAATAAACGGGCAGGTTGGAATAAACAGAGTTCGGAAAAAGTGAAAAATAAAATAAACGGTGTGTTTGGAATAACTGAAGATATGTTGGTATTAAACTTTAAATAACTAGCTTTGTCTGTCCATTTCAGACAGAACCGTAAACTTTTCCCTCTCCAATGTCTGCCTACAAAATTAGCATAGGATACGTTATAAGGGTTCGTAATCATACCTAACTTATTTCAATTAACAAAAAGAAATTGTATGTTTAGTCTTTCTTTTTTACATTCCTGTTTTTATTCACTGACGAAAATGTAGGAAGGAAAGGTTACTACGTCTAATATTTAGATTATTCGGGCTATTGTCCTCACCGCCATATTTATTACAACGTTTCGGCCGTTGTACGCTCCGGTCATCTTCAGGTGGTTGGAATGTCGAACTGAACCATTTATTTCGCTCACTGGGGTAGACTGTTCTAGTTCCACTTGCTATGCTTAATGGATGTCAATTATCAGTTTTCTCCTGGTAATTTCTCTCTGAAAGTTCTCCACTGCCTTAACCGGGTATTGAACTCACACTCTTTGGGTCCTGTCACTGGATCTAATAAAAGCCTTTATCCACTGTGCCATGCGTCCTTGAGAAGAAGGCCAGAGCGTACAACGGCCGAAACGTTGTAATAAATATAGCGACAAAGATGAGAACAATAGTCGGAATAATGTAAATAACATACATAATGCGTCATCTCACAAATGTAGACAGATGTTTCTACGTCTGTTGTAAATTTTGATTTGTCTGGCGGACATTATGGAAAAGAGTAAATACTTCGAGGGTAGCTGGAGTGATGGTCGTAGTGCAGCGCTTCATATCTGCTACTCGAGCGCAAGGAAACTCCCAGGCCTGTCAGTTTTCTATCTCCCTTAAACGATGAACCGGTATGTCTGACTTGAGCAAATGGAAATGATTTTGATAAATGACAATTCGTAATATAACAGTTCTTTTTCTTGATAGTTTCAAAGTTCTTGTATAAGTCTTTTTATTCTATATTCCCTTCGTCATTTTCTTGTAATAACGGTACGAGAAACGCGAAATAATGAAGTAATATTTGAGGTCAACCTCATCAAGACACTTATCACGTCTTTGAATGGAAACATAGAACGCAGTGAAGATATTTTTGCGGGTATGAGACATATTTTCAACAATAACAAATTTGAGAAATCAAATTATGTAACATATACTAACGGGAAACGCAATTATAGCTGATTTAGGCTTTTTTTCACGATGGGCATGCAATGAGGCGGAGGCAATTCCGAGACATTTTTCAACGCATTTCTTCCTTTCTAAACCTTTTTAACATTTCACCCTCCTTGTTTGAAGTCTTCGGTATGACGATAAACGACATACGACAACAAAACCTCTGTTCGAGAAATTCGTCGTTTGAGGAGCATGAAAACTTCACTTAATTGCTGTTTTTCCGAAACCCGAGGTAATAGCACCTGTTAGTGTCCCAGCTATGGGCAAATAATCAGGTGCTACTACAGTATGCGGTCTGCCATGCTATGAATTTTATAACCTCACCTCTCATGACGTCCACCTTCAGTCTACCACGATAAATTCTATCATCACTTAACCTCACCGCTTATGTGTTCTGTCCATATAAAAGGAAGAAAATGGAGCACCCACATGATACTCCCCCTAGGTTTGAAACCGTTAACATCAGGTGGGTAATCCCCTTTGATAACGTGGTAGACAGCATACTACAGTAGCACCAATAATGAACTCCCAAACAAAAGAAAAAACACTATGGAAGTATGAAAATATATTTCTATAGTAAATAATACCAGCAATACCTTTTTATATAAAATAATTACGAACAATGCATATTTATAGCAGAATTACAAAAATGCGTATAGTAAAATTACCAACAAGACATATTTATAGTAAAATTTATCAACAATATATATTTATGGTTAAATTACCAAAAAATACAATTTTAAAACAAAATGATCAGCAATATATTTCATAGTAATATTACATACCAATACATGTTATATTAAAATGACCTGTAATACATTTTATCTATAGTTGAAGACATACAATTGCGTTCAAAATATATTTAGTTGATACAATAAAATAGTGTTCATAAAATTAAATTTCGTCATTAAATGACCTATAAGGAAGTGATATGCTAACAAACAAACAAATCAAATCAAATTTATGTGTTTGACGTTTAGAGAGTGGCACATGTTGCGGTAAGGTTGGGTGTGGCGACATAGTCCGGTGCATGGAGAAATTGTCATACCACAAAGACACAAATTTTCTCTTTAGTCCAATTAGTATCTTCCAGGAGGGGCCAGAGGAATACGCCGGAGAATTATTCCACAAGTTGAAAGTTCCGCGTCGGTGGTGTTTCCATGTTCGTTAGAGTAGTCTATTGTAATATTCCTACCGGCTAACCGCATATTTTGAACCATCAAGTAGTACAAACCTCTACGTATTGTAAAAGTCACTGCCCTCGCGATACATATCAGGTGACGAGGGACACATAGCAGGCAACAGAACAAATGCAATCCTAGGAACGAAGATAGGAATCTTTAGAAAAAAATTACTTTGGCAGAAATATGAGCGCCTGGATCATTAACCTGATTTTCAGTTTCGCCATAAGAACATAGCAAATGTCTGTAGTAGTCCATCTTCATAGTGCTACCTAACAGTCCAGGCTCAAATTCAAGGTGAACCACATCGGACTTAATGAACACTATGATTAAGCTTGGATTTTGATTAATCGGCTGCCTAATGTTAATAGACCGGAAATAAGGTGAGAACATGTGGCTTTGCTAAAACAACACTAGAGCAACAAATATCATCTGAATGATCAAAATGATATCGGAGAGAGAACAATAAAAATACCGAAAAACGTCTTCTATCGCGTTTGTTACTGAAGATGCAGAATATTTTCCGTAAACAAAATTTTAAAATCATTTTATTGTATTACGTAGAAAATTTACTTAAACCGAACGAATTTTTTGGCCAACCATAAACAAAGAAGGAAGAAAAAATGACAAAGTGCTGAATATAGATTTTACAAAGAGAAGCCTACATGATGAGTTGAAAATATGGATTACATCGAGACAATAAATAAATAAGGAACAAATAATATTTTGTCTGAATTTCTGGCATGTGGAGTTATATATATTCGGACTATTGTCCTCATCTTATTTACATTATTTATATCGGATTATTATCCTCATCATTGATGTTCTTATGTTTCGTACAAATGACAGTATTCTTCAACTATAGCAGCGTCAATTAAAACGTGACAGCCAGCAGTTGCTAAGGTTAGGTTTAAGGAGCTACGTTTACTCCTACGGGACACTGACCTACGGAACGATGCTGTTGAATTTAGAATTAGGTGACATAGTGATTGTATGTTCAATCCCTGGGTCGAGAAATGTGTATTTGTACTCACTGTAAATGGGTAAGCAACATATCTATATAAAATTAAGAACTAGATGATATCCCTAGACATGGGCAGAGGAACGATATGAGTATACCCTATTTGATTAAATAAATCAGAATTCCCAGTAGGCTACCTGTTGATGTAATACTGTAAGTGCTGTGGGTAAGCTAACGAAAGAGTCAAGTGACATACAATCCTCTCCCATTCACTGAAAGGGGGATCCACCGTTAATACAGAAATATATAGAACACTACGAAAAGAATAGTGAGAAAAATGCCATCCTGGAAACGAACTGATTGAAAAATGTTCTTAATATTTAGAACGGTGTCTTCACTGCATAAGAGACAATCGAGCGTTGTTCGTTCTACAGGCAAACGACAATTTGTGAGAGCACAACTTTAAAAATATGACATGTCTGCCTCAATCCCCTAACCACTGAATTAGTATGTGATGAATTAGAACAGGAGAGTTCAAGAATGCTTGGGAATATCTGCCATCTATTTTTGTTTTAAAGACTGTTGGAAAGAATGAAGATAATTCTCACAAGCATCACTGCTCGCTACAGAGCTCTCATCAATATTCTAGGTGATCTATTAATGGATAGGTATAGAACGGCGTTGCACTGTAAATAGAAGTAAAGATCATGGCATGTGATACTGTCGTTTTTCTGCAAGTAAAGTATTTCCAGTTCTGTCAGCTGATATTTCTGTGTACACATTTGCTCTGTAGATGCCGCCGTCATCCCCTACTATTCACAGGCGTCGATCTTCGTGATAAAGTCTACTAATTACAGTATGAATCAATGTCTGAAGCAGAGGCACAGACAATGCATTCCGTAGATATTAAGAACTTATCAAATAGTTTAGGGGTTTGTTTCACGGAGAATTTAATACCTCCTTGCAAGCATTTATGCCAACCAGATATCTACATTCAGTTTATTTCCAACAATATATATATATATATATATATATATATATATATATATATATATATTTATATATATATATATATATATATATATATATATATATATATATATATATATAGATAGATAGATAGATAGATAGGCTTGCCTAACGTCTGTCCGTTTCACACACCTCCCCGGTTTTTTAACAGGAGGAGACGCCTATGATTAGGATTTGGTTTTTGCTTCTTTCTAACATCCTTTCCATTCTCTTTCACTTCCAGTAGCCACTTATGTCATAGTGACATTATAGCCTTGCTTGAAGTTACTTGATTATATATATATATATATATATATATATATATATATATATATATATATGTATGTATATATATATATATGTACACTTATAGAAGTCAGGTGATCAGTTTAATCCTCTACATTGTTTTCAACCTTACGCTATAATCGAGTGATTTTCATCAAATCATCTCTTCACGCTTTATTTATAAAAGAAAAAAAAATAATGAACGCTCTATAATTTTTTTCAAAAAGTAAATAACGATGTTAGGTGTGATGGAAAGGGAAGCGGAGGAGGAGGGTGGAATAAGAAGAAGAAGAAGAAGAAGAAGAAGAAGAAGAAGAAGAAGATGAAGAAGACCAAGATTTATGGCGTTTTCTCTAGTATTGTTTCAAAATTACTAGTGTATCTGTAGCTTAATTTAACTGTGTTTGTATTAATTATCTTATGTAATTCTGAATTTTTGGGGAAATGTTTAGCAAGCAACTTGAAAAATAATTTCCCTATCTTTAATTTTCCTCTGAGTGCGTGTGCGTCTTTTCACCACAGCACGAGACAGAAAATATATATATATATATATATATATATATATATATATATATATATATATATATATATAAAGGTTTCTTTCGGCAGAAGAGATTGTTTCAAGCATGTTCTGTAAATAATATGGACAAGTTGCAAGTTCTGTCTATCATTTTTTTTTAATTAAATTTTTGAAATTTCCGAATAAGTTATTTTGAGTTACCGATAAATTTACCAAAATTCATATTTACTTTTATTTTATGTTATTTTTTTTACAAAATACATTCGAATGTTGTTACATTCGTGTTCATTCGTTATTCGTGTACTTACGCAACTGGAATCTCATTCCGGCGTTCTCACGTCTGATGGAACCAATATAAAATCAATTGAGTTGGTTTCATATAATCGGTTAACCTAAAATATCTATGTGTGTGTGGATGTGCGTGTTTTATTAAACACACTTCAATATAAGAAAGAGAAAGACACCTTTAATGTTGGTTCGTTCGCATTTATTACAAAAGTCTCCAGAATTTGGAGTCTTTCTTTGCACTGTGTTCCGTATAAAGTGTTGATGATGTCTACTAAAATTTGTCTAATGCCTATTATTCTGTCTATTTGTCAAATATTCATCTACATGTGCGCGAATTGTACTAAAGTGTGACAAATGACAAGTTAACCTACGAGAAAGCGTGGTGCATGTGTGCTCAATATGAAATTTAATGTTGTTCGGTGATTGTTTGTGTTAGAGTTACCATCTCACAAAGGACATAAAAATCCATAAACGGCATTATTTTTACTTAGGTTACATTTTCCAAGGTGAGAAAATATTTCGGTTTTAATTTTTTTATAATAGATAATAAATCTTCGGTATTTTTTAGTATTAATAACTTTTAAATAACAGAAGATTATAATGTTAATAATCTTTTCGCCTTGTTTATAATTAGGATGCATCTGGTAACAAAAACAATGTAATGCTGTCTTTTTTTTCTATCAAGTTGGTTACACATATTTTTTCTAATTTTCTTCAAAGCTAATCTAAATCATTAACAATACGTGGTAAGATATTTATATCTACAAACAAAAATGAACCACTATTCGCTTCCATCTTAATCAAAGTATTAGGCTAACATGTGAGAAACTGAAGTTATTAGTGACAACTCTGAAGCAAATGCATTTTAAAGAGACGTTCGAAAGAAAAATTAAAAGACAATTAATAATAGAAATCGAATGATTTCAACAATCGGAATATCCTCCAATAATGGTAACACTTCTGACCGTTATTTGTTTTACATTTTGAAGACCTTTAGAACAGAACATTCCTCTAACTCAACTAGTGAGGCAATAGTGAAAAGGGAAACAAACAACAGAAATTCAGGATTCCTTAAGCTTTAAGGAAAGTGCCGACAGAAAAGAAAAGAAAAAACAAAAAACAACACTTTTACTTCAATTCAGAGTGTCAGTTGTATTTCCTCGATGACAAACTGAGCAAAGGGAACTTCGAAATATATAACAATCAGAGGACATATTGAAGGCAGGAAGGTTAAAAGCAAACTGGTGTAAACGTAGAACAGAACAGAGAGCGCGGCTGGTAATAAGAAGACAAATATTACATCCTGTAAGAACATGGTAGATGTTAAAACTTTTTTTTCTCATATTCCTGGCTTATATTTTATCTTCATAAATTTTATTATCAATATTATTTTACCTTTATTATTTTTACCTTCATACTTTTCTTATTCCTTTATCATCTTGCTCTATTATTATTATTATTATTATTATTATTATTACTCTTTTAATTAGTTATTTGTCTTTGTTATGTTTTTATATATTTTCATCATTTTATTTATTATATTTATTATTATTTGTATTATATATTTTTAATTTTAGATGTTACCGATTTACATACATTTATTTTTTTTAAAACTTCTTAAATGTTAAATATTTTCAAGTAATTTTTCTTTATATAAACTATCTATTTATGATAATTAATTTTCTTATTTATTTTTTGAATAATTTGAAATTTTTGTTTTTGCTTCAAAATCGAGAAAATATTTTTATTTTGTTTTTTGGTTTATAATTAATATTTACTAATTCCTGTTTTAATTTTTAAAATTGTTTGAACTCGTGTATTTAATTTAGTGATTATTCTCAACCTGACTTGGGATATAAATATTTTTAAATATAGGTCAAGACACTTCCAATTCTGGTCCCATGATATGGGGTTTTGGTTTAACATAATGTCTCCCTCTTCCTTTCGTGTCTTCTTTCTCTCTTTCTTCTTACTTTTTCTTTCTTCTTCTTCTTTTTTAATTCATTTTTGAAATTTTAAATTTTAAGTCTCTATTTTATTCCTTCACACTTCTGAGTTGACAATGCCAACATAGGTCTTCTTGTTCGTTGAAATAGCTATGAGGTAACTTATATATATATATATATATATAAATATATATATATATATATATATATATATATATATATATATATATATATATAATGCTAAACGTAGTCGGCAAGCATTATGCTTTGCTTTGCTCGACTATTTGTACAGGTCATTGATACATTGTGGGTATTATATGGTATCGCATTGTGGGTACTCTGTTGCATTATTCTAACGGTTGTTGTGTTTCAGATTATTCAAAGGCTTATTCAGTACGTTTTGGGGCTAATTATAATGCAGTCAGTTAACTTTTTTTTATTTATTATTGCTTATATAATTCTGGGTTGTTATCAACATGTGTTCGTGTGTTTTTTTTAGCTGTGTTTATATGTACGTACGTGATTGTTAACTTGTAATCAGTCATTTGAGAAGACACCGGAAGTGTTAAAACAAAATGGCTATTTTTGTAGCGATTTATAACATGTTTATGCGCTAATTTTTGAATAAATAATAGTTGCTCTACTCTGTATTGAGAACTCTTTTAAGAATGCTGTTTTTGGTTACTGGAATTTTATTCCGTCTACACCAATTCTATAATTGTATATATATATATATATATATATATATATATATATATATATATATATATATATATATATATATATATATATATATATATGTACGTATGTATGTATATATTAGGTTGGTGCAAAAATAATGACGTAATAATGTCGTTTTTGACGTATTTTTAACGTCAAAAAACGACAATATTACGTCATTATTTTTGCACCAACCTAATATATATATATATATATTGTAGTAATCTTTAGAAAAATGATTTATGATATGAATTCAAATTCAGTATCTCTGTCATCTTGTGAACATCATGTACCAAATAGAATTACAAAATCATGGCCTTATGTCCATTGCAATGTTTAATCGACTGAAGTCTCCCCTGAACGATAAATGGCATGCAGTAATGTATATGATGACGATAGGGTACTTCTTCTATTATCCACGACGTAAAAGTATCTGGAATGATGCCTACGTCTTGCTCACTTCGTTTCTTACTTTCTTTCCTACAATTTCTTTTAAATTATCCTGTATAAGTCTTAACTACATCCTCTAAATATTCAAATTTGTATATTAAACGTGGCATGAGGTGATGACCGCCGGTCTGTACTAACGTTTTTTCTAATCACATGATAGCGAATCAATGAGGTAAAGAAGACCAGGAATTGCAAGCAACAATAACAAACAAATAAAAACGAAATAGGGAACAATGAGAAAGAAAGATAAAATGGCCAATTTATTGCTAGAACAAAAACGCGGGAAAAGGAAAATAGAAAAGAGTTACAGCATTAAGAGTAATGGCTGCTTTAAGTGGTCAATACAAGACGAGGATGGCCGATCGATGGCCGCTTGTAGACGGACGGCATTTACACAAGATGTTCGTATTCTCATGGTGACTATTTGGCAGGAAGCCCAGCGGTCACTGGTCAAGTTTATGATATGGGTATGTTGGTGGAAACAAGAAAGGGAAACATATTGGGAAATTTTCTTGAAAGTTTGGCACAGTCATGTCAAATATCAAGAGGGAAATGACATTGATAATAGGAAAGAAACCCACACACACACACACACACACACATATATATATTGTAAAATCTAAATAAAATATACAACATATCTGCCTCTGAGTATGTTGGATATGTATCACAAGTCTGAATGATTTGATGGATAAGCTGAAAATTTAATTTGTTGTTATTTTATAAATTTCAGCCGGAAGCAGTACTGGCTGCTCAGTCAATGGATATCTAATGTTTTCTTATGAGGAAACAAGTAATATCCCCATTACTATTATCTTTTTTCTTTTTTTTAAGCATTATGCCCCGAGCAAGGCGTGAAGCCACTAGGATGCAGGGGGTTGCAGAAGATTTGGAGAAAGAGCAGATAGGAGTGATAGAAGAAAGGATGAGGAGAAGGATAGTGTTTAGATCAAGGTAACTGGAGATGTCGATTGACATTACATTTGAATAGTTGGAGATTATAGCTCTCAGGGAAACAGTAATTGGGAAGGGTGTTCCACAGGCGAGAGGTGCGAGGTATGAATCTACCGGAGTAGAAGAGACGGCTACATTTAAAAGTTTCTACAGTATAAAGGTGGGAGCGGGATGCCAGCCTCGTAGGGCGCTTGAATTCATGGAGTCTGGGAACCAGTGAAAACAGCTAATCGGAGGAATTACCATGAAAGTATTTGTAAAAAATACAGAGAGAGGCGACGACGCGTCTGTGAGAGAGTGACTGTAGACGAGACGCCACATCAGGGCCAATTATATTACATATCCGTCTCTGGATCTTGTCAAGAACTCCGAGGTAAACAGAACGTGCCCCAGACTATATATGGCAGCAATACTCCATGGAAGGACGAATGGTTGATTTGTATATTTGAAGTATCGATTCTGCGGCACAGAAAACCAAGTTTCCTCGTGGTGGAAGAAGCAATTGATTCAATGTATTTGTTCCATCTCAGGTTCGCAGTCAACGTGAGACCGAGCAGACACAGGGAGTTGCTCTCAAGAAATTGACTATCAGACATACTAATGGGGTGCAGGGAAAAATATCTATGGTGATTAATAGAGAGTAGTTTAGTTTTTGAAGCGACCAGCCAATTCTTGCCCCAATTAACAACCGATTGCAGGTCTATTTCAAGACGCATGGCAAGGTTAGTTTTGTAGGATCACTGCCATATATGATATATCCTTTGATATAAAGCGCTTTAATGGCTGTTGTAGTGCCCTTCCTCTAAATAGTCTATGCTTGACTCTTCCGCCTACTATAAGATTAGTAGGAGAGAAGGCCTTGGGGAACAGTCTTTTAGATTGAACGCTAGGTCAAACAACACTAGTCATGTAATACACTTCTGTTGTACTTATTGTTTAATATATGATATATCTGTAACACTAGTTTTGTTATTTCTTTAACCATTTACTTGGTCACAAGAATGACAAAGAATACTTACCGTAAATCATTATCTTCTCTATTCACACTCTATGACCGCTTTTTTTCGTTTAACGTTTTTCGTTATCTGAAACCTTAATGTTGCTTTTAGTTGAAATTATCTTTCTAAAATGATGTAAATTATTAATTTTCACTAATGAACTAATTTATTCTCTAATAAACGAAAGTCAGTAATTTTTTACACTATTTACCTTGTTCAGACTATTGTCCTCATGTTTGTGGCCGTATTCACGAGGTCTCGGCTGTTTTACGCTTTGGCTTCCTTCAGGGGATTGGAATTTCGAACTGAACCCTTTACTTCGTCCACCGGTGTCGATTGTTCTAGTTCCACGTGTCATGCCTCTTCTGGTTGTCTCAGTTGGCCAACGCCGTGAATATGGCAACAAAGATGAGGAAAACAGACCGAAAAATTTAAATAGCGTAAATAAATACCTCATTACAGAAATATAGACATTATGAAAGTTAGTAAATGTTAACTTTTAAATAAATGTATTTATTTATATATTTAAATATTTTAAACGTCTTTTCGCTTTTATGTATATTGGCTTGGGAAAGAGCTTTTTCCTTTAAGAATGAACCTATTCGAAACACACACACACACACACACATATATATATATATATATATATATATATATATATTTCAATTAAAAGGTGCAAATATAATTTATAAATTCATGAATCATTCATACAAAAAAAATATAGAGGTTAATTATTTAAATGGCGAGAATACATCGTCGCAAACTATATAAATAAGATACAGCAACCCCGAACCTGTATATGAATGATATGATCCCCGTTTATAAATTCCAGTTGCACGTTGGATCAGTTATTTTAATTTCAATTACATCGCTATTTTCGTTGCCCTCTTATTACTGAGAAGTAAAAACAAGAACAAAATCTACTTCCATAACTTATGATGTCTGTAGGAACAGACGAAAGCTTGTAAAAAATTAAAAAGACCTTATGCAACGGAAATTTATAAACGGGGATCATATCATTCATATACAGGTTCGGGGTTGATGTATCTTATTTATATAGTTTGCGACGATGTATTCTCGCCATTTAAATCATTAACCTCTATATTTGTTTTTTCTATGAATGATTTATGAATATATATATATATATATATATATATATATATATATATATATATATATATATATATATATATATATATATGGTGATTTTAAAGTAACTCTCTGTTTTATGTATGAATGACCAGCTAGGACACCTAACTTAACAACATGTGACATATTTCTCTGAGAGAGGGGTTTAAAGAAGCAAGTATACTACACCAAACCAAGTCTTTGGAAAAAAATTAAAAGGAAAGTACAAGAACATATGTCTTCCATGAGACAAGAATTCCTGGTGAAATCAATTGACGCTATTCATGGGCGGCTCGAGAAGTTGTTAGAGGAAATTTGGACACAAATTTTTTTTTAATAAAACTTCATTCTAAGTGCTTTTCTCATACACCCATTTCTAAACTATAAAACTATAGTTAATAAATAAATGATAAGCATTTTAAAATGGGGAGTTGCTTTTCAGTCAGCCTGTATATTATTTTGGTGAGAATTTATGACATGGGTCGGATAGATTATCTATAATTTCTGCCATTTCATTACACACCCAAATACTCAATTGTTCATATATATATGTGTGTGTGTTTGTGTGTGTGTGTGTGTGCGTGCGTGTGTGTGTGTTTGTGTGAATTACAATTAATGAAATCCAAAGTATTTACCTCATGCAGATCATCATTTTGCCAATGGGAAAGTAGTTCTTCCTTGGACTTATCAATGCAAATACATTTAATAAAACGAAAAAAAAAGTCACTTATAGCGTCTATTAAAAAAAAATCACTTACAGGATATATAATATAAATTATATATTTTGTGGATCTTTTTTAACATTTTATATTAATAGGATCTTCTTGTATTACTTACCCATGAATTATATATATATATATATATGTATATATATATATATATATATATATATATATATATATATATATATATATATATATATATATATATATATATATATATATGTATTCATAAGTTTAGTGCTATTTTATTCTTGAGGAATAATGATATACTTCGACCCAGAGTAAATTTGTAGAATGATGAGTATTCTGAATAAAATTCTATTGGTGGAAATCGGAAAACATAGATGAGATTCTCCATGTTGATATTTAGGTAACTATTGATACAGGTTGACTTCAAATTATGCTGTTCGCCATCAAATATCGCCTAGCAAAATTTATTCGAAACACCAGACCCAAAACCAACAGACTTTTTTGAACGCAAATCTAAAATAAAAAATAACGCCAAAATAATGCTCAACATCATAATCGAGGATTAGTCGTACATAGAAAGTTAGGAGCCGAGTAGTAGATCAGTGTAAGCAATAGAAAAACACTGTGCCTAGCACTGTGCGTCACATTCTCAAGAGAACTGATCATTTTCTTTTAAAAATACCCAAGGCATTGTCCATAAGGAATCCATCCTCTCTGATGAAACTGTATAGTTTACTGAGCGAATCTGAAAAGCTTACGTGAGATTATTTGGTGCAAGTATGCAGCCAAGTAGAACAAAGACAAATGACAACGCACCCGACCACACATCAATCGTTCTTGACAATTCCCGACACGTCTGAACATGACAGTTATTCCTCATCCAACATTTCGCCTGATGTCAACTTCTACGACATTTTCATGTTCCTCAAGATGAAATTTCGACTGAAAGGATATCATTCTGACGTGATGGAAAAGATCTAGGCAGAATCACAAATGTACAATAAAGTCAGACGAAGGCCGTTTCACAGTTAAGCATTAATAAATAAGTATAGCATTGGATGTGCGGATGTTGTCAGGGAAAAGAAAATCGGTATGCCACGTTCAAATTCCGGTAGATTCAGTTTATGTATATTTGATATCAGCTCACTCTACGAGTGTTACTGGCAACATGTAACAAAATATTACATATACTGCACAATCATTCAGCATAGAGTACTTGGTTACATGTTTATCAGTAAGATATGAGATGATATAAAAATAAAATTTTTAGAAAAAATAATTTCTAACGTGAGGATTAATCTATAAACTGAGCTGAACAAAGCAAGATATTTAAGCAAGAAATAAAGTATTTTTTTGTTTAGGCTCAAATCGGGGATTTTAATAAAATACGCAAAACAAAAGTATTGGACACGGAACAATGAACTGCATTTAACATTTAATACATCGATCAGATGTTAAGAATAATTTGAAATAAGTTTCTCGCTGAAATTAGATCCAATTTTACTGCAGACTTATTGTCAAATCACCTTAAAATTACACAAGTTATGGGTATTCCTCAGACGAGCTCTAATTTTAAACTCTTTCCATCGATTTTCTATGGAATTTAGGTCAGGCTACAGATTTAATGTGTTGAGTCTCTGAACAAATTTCGACTTCAAAATGGGGCTCGCATAGAAAATACATTGCAACTTGTCCAATCGAACAATGTTATTCCAGTCTTTGAAGGCGTTACTGCTTCATTGTGAATAAATAATGAGTATTACTTTCAGACAGTCTCATCTAGGTGTGCACACGTGCATATATATATATATATATATATATATATATATATATATATATATATATATATATATATATATATATATATATGTATATATATATATATATATATATATATATATATATATATATATATGTATATATATATATATATATATATATATATATATATATATATATATATATATATATATGTATATATATATATATATATATATATATATATTGATCCTTTGTGCAGCAATCCCTTTTTATGCAGGTTTCATTAAAAACGTCTGACAAGGTGCTGAGTTTTTTTATTTAATTTTTCTTTATACTTATAATTTTCTACTTTTTCTGGGGATAATTTATGTAAAAATTGCCTGAATGTTCTGTATGTCCAAGTGCTTTCGGCTATATATTATGCTATTATCAAGGATAATTTTATTTTACCTCCTTGGATTGTTTTATGAATGTTTTTAGAGTTTTATGAATGTTTATTTTCAAAATAATGTCAGAAAATAGTAGGTGTGTTCATAGTTGATGAACACAATATATATATATATATATATATATATATATATATATATATATATATATATATATATATATATATATATATATATATACTATTCGTTTTCCGAGTGCTCCCGTCAGCTTGGCGACAAGCCAATTTTCTTTTGCAGCCGCTTCCTCATGCACATTTGCGTTTGTTCAACAACGACACTGAGGAGCATTAGTTACCGTTTTTCGGAAAGAGTGCATAATCTGACGCGATCAAACGTTTGGACAATGCCAGTACGCTCAAACCCTCGGCCACCATGGTTTGTAACTTCGTACTATCGCAATCAGCAACGACTTTCAAACAGTACCGTTCACCCATTTTAAGTCATAGGGGTTGTGTCAACACGTATTATGGATTTCAGTCACTTTTTAAATATACCCATGTCGATAACATCAAGAAGTTAACTTCCTGAAAAATCAGACATTATTTTGAGAACTGAACCCTGGGTTTAATTTTCGGAAAATTATATATATATATATATATATATATGCAAACTTCATTAAATATGATTGACAAGGTACTTTGATTAAGTTTTGATATAATTTCTTATATGATCGTATAATATTTATAGATAAATTATACAAAATTGTCCAAATGTTATATTTTTCCGAGCGCTTTCGGCTATACATTTAACCATTTTCAAGGATGAAATACCTTAACTATTAACTATTTCTAGTTAACAATTAATATCATTCATCCTTTAAGATTTTTTCAATATGGCGATTTGAAATTTAATCTATATTGAGGCCTGAAAATTTCAGTATGTAATGATAATGGTCAATCTATATAATTGATATTCACTACCACATTTGGTTTAATGATAATCCATGGGATTACGTGAAAAAATAAACTAGATGTGTGTGTGTGTGTGTGTCTGTGTGTCCGTTTTTGTGTGCATTTGTGTATGTATTTATATGTGAAAATGATGGACCAGTCAACTTGTAATTTGCTAGATCAGAACTCTAATGAAAACTTATATGCACTAAATACTTTTAAAAAGGTAAATGCGTACACAAAGTTTTATAATTCTTGAAAATCTTTTAATACAATCTCGTCTTTTCACAGCAAATAATAGTCTATCTTAATTTTGGGGACTTGGATTTTACATGTATTTAACAAAAAAAAAACGTATGGTACCTCGTGTGTGGTGTTGTCTGATAACATAAACGAAAAAACGTCAATTTAAAGAAGATGCAAAATAAAAATATATTAATCTTTTATATCCTTTAATGTTTTAATGACTGTGGCCCAAATTTTCGGATGGTGAGCCTTAAGGGGCTATCAATAGAAACCTATATTTAATATAGGATTTCTGTTAGAACAGGATTTTATTTTGATATTTATAATTAATACTCAATCATATTATGGGCAGTGAGGGATGAATTAAACATGCGATAACAAAAGACTACTAAGTATTTAGTAGGTTAATAGATCCCACTATCTCTGTATATATATCAATAGAATGTTTTTATATATTTGATAACAATTCGAAATCAGACATTTTCGTATTTAATCGTGCAATTTCTTGCTGTTGCCTATGCGACGATCCGACAATCAATAGATACTTTCTCTGTCGATCACTTGCTCTCTTTCGCTCTCTTGCACTCTCTCGCTCTCTCTCCATTTCGCTTTCTTTCTCTCGCAATCTTTCTCTCTCTATCTCTCCGTATATATTTGTTTTATAAGTATATATTCACATGCGTCAATAAAAATTGGACTAGTTCAATCCGTCTTCAAAATTTTAACGGTTGAATAAAATTATTCAGTTAGGAAACTATAGATAGAGAGATATATTGATGCATAGATAGATAGATAGATAGATAGATAGATAGATAGATAGATAGATAGATAGATTGTATTAAATAAAGGTTTACAATGCTGAAAAATTATTTGGACAAATGACTTCGAATAATCAGTGTTTCACTGACCGAACCTCAGAATTTTGCTCAGTGTTTCTTTTTTTTTCTATTTTGAGTCATTCCAACCCAAGCAAAACGACAGAAACCACGAAGATGCAAAGGAGTACTGAGAGTGAAAGAAAATGAGAGGACAATAAAAGGACAATAAAAGAACAGATTTCAAAGAAACAGAAAGGTGATTTACATTGCAGTTAAATTTCTGGAGATCGTGCTTGACAGGAAAGCAGAAAGTTGGAATAATGTTCCACAAGCGTGAAGTGGGAGACAAAGAATTATTAGCCACGTTGACAGTGGAATCTAACTGCTAATCTAGTAAACTGAAAAAAAAAAATAATAATAGAAAATGCGCTGTAATAATAATGGAAGAAGTTGGACTACTCCCCCACACCTGGCGATAATCACAGGCGGTGAGCTTTTGATTTATGACTCTCTGACGATAAATAGAGGCGGCGCGGGATTTGAAAGAAATTCATCTCTTTCTCGGTGACTTTTCATAGTGAAAATAAGTATTCTTATCGCTCATGCAAAAATTAAGTACCTCAACTACAAACACAATATTTCTTTGAATTGTTCACATTTAATTTCATTCCTGATTTTACCTTTTACAAAATCTTCTATCAATATTTCTTCGTTCAAATTCTTATTTCACATATATTCTGAATCCTTTTTATTTTTTGGACTCATACGAGTCCGCCAAAAATTGTTTGCGATTCAAATGTACCAGGAACATAAAATTTTCATCAAAAGTGTAGAAGCCCACATCATAGCAAAGGGAAGCTACCTTATGGCAGTGGGGATGTGGCTGGAGCCAACATACCAGGTCGATAACGTCGCATATTCTTCGTTGGATCTAGAATTTGACAGCACCACCCAAAACGTGGCAGCAACATTCAACGCATAAACAAATACAGACTAATAAATGCGTAAGATAAATTTTCTCGAATAAAATTCTCAAGTAGAACATAGTTAACCGACTCTCCTAGTAGCGCACTTAGCAACTGATTCAATATAACCATTCCCCTTTATCACATTGGGAAACGGGAAACGATGAAGGCACATTTACTTGTTCTTTTGAAGATTAACATCAGTCATGAAGATGGAAGATAAGAATCTTATTTAAGGTGATTAATTAGAGGGGATATTCGTTTAGAAGCGTTAAAATTAACTAAGCAATTATTACCCCTGCTAACAAGGATTATTTGAACAATGGCCGAAAATAATTGTTCGAAAACAATTATTCGAAATATATTTATTCGAATTGTAAATAGTTTGAATGAAAATTAATCGAAAGAACAATTGTACTAAATTATATTTATTTGAAATGCAAAAGACTTTGTTACAATAAATATGTAAAAATTAAAAGAAGAAATACACAAATAATAATTATTCGAAATGTAAGTAGCGTTAATAAAACAATTTTGTAAGAAAATAGTTATAACTTACGTTATATGATACTGCACGTAAATAGTCCACTACTGAAGAGTACATGTTAAAGGATGCCATTAATTTTCTCAGTTTTTTTTTTTTATTTATGTCGTGGTATTTCTTAGCGCTCTTGATATTGTTGCAACCTGATTGGTGCATTACACATATTTGGAAAGTCCCGTTCTCTTTTAAGAGCGTCTAAGAATTTCCATATTATGTGATGATGAGATGACACTTGCTGCAAAAATTACCATTTAGTATAATTGTCTTTTCAATTAAATCAATCGAAAATGGAGATTAGGTGCCAATTTGATTTTATCAAATCGTTCTGACCTACTATTAAAATAGAAGTCTAAAGCTGTGTCATCAACGTCGATACTAAGTCGGCTAGAATTAAAGAAATATTACAAAAGATATATCAGCCATTTTAAATAGCAAGGGAAATAGATGAACTAGTATGTCTTTTTCATAGGTTATTCATTTCTTGGTTGTGTTGAGAACTTTTCAGCACTTCCTCATAAATATCCTCTCTATAATATCAAAATATAAGGTTATCGTCGTATTGGCTAATGAGAACACGATCTAATTTTGTCATACGTAACATTTTTGTTTATTCAAACTGGATGGCCACATTCAATGCCTCGAAAACCTAGTGATGTTCCATCATCACTGAGAGTACCATGAATTTTTACCTATCTCAGTGGAAAAAGTGTTCTCTCAGGTAGGATGTCCCCTCAAGGTTGAAAATAACTCTTTCCTCTTGATTTCCTCTAACATTACAATAGCCAGATTACACCGAAAGTGATGTATGGCTGCCATAGATAGGAAGGAGATGGCCAATCTTCACTTTCCACTTTTCCAAGATTTTGCTGCCTTGTGGGTAATGAATTATTTTCTATCCTAGATCTTCTTTAACACAGACGACTAAATGTTCAGGCGAACCACATTCCCAAGTTACATCTACTCTATGCTTCACGACTAAGATCCAACACGCAACGGGCATTGCAATGAACCATCTTTGTCTTTTTATTTAATTGGTGTGATGTAAAGTTCACTCGAAGCGCTTCTTTCCATGAACTCAGGCCTTTTGGAACCATCTGCCAAGAGGATGCTTCTCCTATCACTTCAATCTTAACACTGTTCAATGCTAGGTTTAATTCTTATCTTCACTTAACTTCATAACCTTTAACTCTTATCCTTAACCCGCTGCCTCGAGTGGTTTTGGTGTCTTGTACAGGGTGAACCTTATTTCCAAAACAATCCGAATATTATGTTAGGGATTGTATGCGTCACATTTAAGTGAGGATATAAGAAACTCTGTTTTTCTTTCTCTTTGGTTGGACAGTTATATATTTCCCTGACAACCCGTTTTCCCACGAATGTTCATCGACATTGCAGCTGAGTTTACCAATTTATTACATACTGGATGCTGCCATTGACATCCATTGAGGTGGGTATCACATGGTATGTAAAAGACCACTTTCTTTGTAAACCAGCCGATTAGTACGTCTTCCAAAATGTGTTGGTGTAAGATAGTGCAAAGTTTATTTTCGTATCATCTGGTCTGTGTCCAGTCAATATTGCAGTCATCACTCAACAATCGCTTCTGGAACAATGGACGTTAAATTCAATTACAACCATCCGGTTAAACATTATTTTAAATTACTTTGACGTTTCGATAATGATTTAGAGAGCATAAATTCTGGATACAAGCTTCATGTTTATTTTACAGTTATAGACATAGCTATGATTATAAATTTATTTATATTTGATATTATTAAGTTTCGTTATATGTCATTTTTGTATTTCGGGTTCGGAGAAAACTTTGTGTTGCGTTTAATCAGCGGATCCGGATGTCTACCCGCCCTGCAAACCAAGCACCTCGGGCAGATCGCATTGGAGACAATGGATATCTGTCGTTCTAAACAATAACAAAGTTATACGGCGGTGCTGTTTCACTGGTCGGCTGCAAATCAGTTCTCCGGACAACCAAATCTCTGTAGAATTTGCATTCTTAAGCATGCAAAACAACAGAACAACCTCTCACATACCGGCATTCAGACTAGAAACCCACCTGTTGATATCGACCTGTGATCGTCATCTATTCTAAAGTGTGGATAGATGACATATTTCCATTCCCCAGGTTGTAGGAACAAAGCTTGAGAGACTATGTTCCCGAGTTACACTTGCTATTATCAGTATAAATGAACAGGGTACGAAGACAATCGCAACTAATACGGTGAAAATTCAGGGTAAACGGGAAGATTTGTAATTTTTATTGTTATGCTGATAAAATAATACATCATGAAATTTTATCTTATCTTCCCTTTATCTAATATAAAGATTATGTTTCACGAGTTTTCTGTCATGAACAATATTTCTCTGTATTCTAGGATTTTAAAAAAGTTCTGACTCATACAACATTTTTCTTGCCATGTCGATTTTTTAAGGCAATGTCGACCATGACTCTTCATAGATTCCTGTTTCCTTATAATCTGTGAATTTCATGATTTCTTAAGAAACTTATTGGCGTGGGGAGGTTTCCTTTTTGCTTTTATATTCATAACTTAAATTTTTACTACCCAAAGCTAGAGAGCGCAGACCCCTCGGTTATATAGCAGATAGCTCGTCTTTGGATCCCATATCACTAAGTAAGTTTAAGTTTGTTGTTCATGATGACGGTCGTCTTTGAGGTTAGAATCCAGAGGTTAGCAGTGAATATTTCGAAAACAGTAGGGAAGCGTAGTTCAGGTTAGCAGTGAATATCCTTGTAAAGTAGCAGAGCGTAGTTCAATAGTTCTTCCTTCTGTTCCTCTTCGCCTGACAAGCTGGCACTGGACATTCGGATAGAGTAAACAAAATGGCCGCCTTTATACACGACGGATTGAATATTCTACGTCTTCTGATTGGTTAACCCTTCTCTTGGTGGACTATAAAATGAGTCAAGTCATGTGGGCTAGCTCACTAGTACATATATACACAAAAAACTGCAACAAAGTTAAAAATAAAAGTAATTAGTTAATAATAGTGGATACATTTAAATTGTGTAGAAACAATAATAAAATTTCTTTCTGCATTCATGCATTAGACAGGTGGCATGTGTATAATTTGGAGACATTACTAAGTGAAATGGTTCGCTGTTTCTGATCCAGACACAGAAGTAACCATTTTTTCGCATCTACAATCCAAACGCATCTCCTCCTGATACCCACGTGGAACTGTGCTTATATTGTGACTAGTTCAGAAAAGACAGGACAAACGGTGCTCATTTCACACGACTCCACTCACAGACGCGAGAACAGTTAAACATTTTTTTTTTGTGGTTGTTTGGAAATGATTAAGCGAAATACAGACGTTAGCCTGCAGTGGCTACACAGACATGTTTAATATGTTTTCGCAGTTCAAAGTTGCTATTTTTTTCGCCACCTTCTACACATATTCGAAATGAGAACAAGATGAATATTATCTAGCGTCGTGATTTTGTCTGTCTTTGTACGCATAGGCTTCTTCGGCGATCAGATATTCCTTGGCATGTGTTGGGCAGAGAATGACCTCATGTACAGTTGGAAAGAGATCCATGATCGACAGCAAATTCTTCCCTTACATTTTCAAAAGGGAATAAGGATTGCAATATTTGTTAGAAAATAAAAGAGAATTTATTACTAACAAAGGAAAAAGAAAAAAAAAAGCATTTTGTAAAGAAAATAAATAGCAGAAGACCTAATAAGTTTTACGCATGCGCCAAATTTTGATATTGTCATTTCTTTTAAACGAATCAAGTGCATTAATGTAGCAGCTGACATACAAAAATAAAAATCATGTTTGTGGCACTAGCCAATAAACCACGGAACAAATGAAATTAAATAAAGAGATATTTAGTTCTTGGAACACAAAGATATGGAAATTCTTGAAAGTGCCTATGTGAACAGGTAGTGTAAAAGTTGAGACTGCGCGGATACACGGGTGCTACCGACAGTGATGACCACCAAGTCAATGAAGATGCTGTGTAATATGCGCAATAAAACCCATTTAAATCCTATCCACTTTTTCAGGCAGAAACATCAGTGTACTAATTTCTGTGATCGTTAATATAAAATTAATTGATTTTATTTCTACTTTCATACAGATAGACCGATAGATCGATATTCTATTTTTAATCAATTCACCCTAAGCAAGGCACTAATGCCATTAAACCTCAAGGGGTGAAAGAAAGAGACAATATTATAAATTATTGTAAATAATATATACATCTCTACATCTGTTCAAAAGAACGGGGAGGAGTGTGAATCTGACAACAGACGAACCTACCATTTTTAAGCCGAATTCCCGCTGGTGTTACCAAAATTCCAAATAATGGCTCTCAAGTCGGGTAATCCAAAGCTGTTGAAATTATCGTGTTTTTGATTTACAGACATGGTATCTCAAAGCAGGTGGGCGAATATTAGGCTTTTAAAGTCGGATCTGGGATTTTCTTAGATTGGTTGCCAACCCGAGTACACTTTATAACCTACGCTGATATTTAACCGACAGATGGGCGGGAGAGAATTGATGGATACATACATTTACAAAGGGTATTTAGTGCGAAAGTTTATATAATGAATACGGTCATATTTCGAAATAATCCCACCGATTTAAAATTCTGAGTCACTAACCATTGTTTCATTTTTCGAATAGACATTACGCTTTTACAAGTGATAAGTTATTGGAAAGTTTGTCTTCAAAAAAAAAAAAAAAAAAAAATGGGAAAACTGTTTTTACAAGTAACACCCAATTAAGGTAATATTAGTGTCGTCTCCAAATTGGGTTCCTTCCATAAATATTATGCGGGGAGATTGCTTTAAAATGAATTCCTTTTCATCTACTGAAGTAATATTTTCGAATTATACACGTCTCGTGAAGTGTGCACAACTCACAAATGACAGGGAAATCTACATAAACGACTGGCAATAACATTAGCCCCACCAAGATCTATTGGCTATACTGTTTTATTTCTATTTCTATTGGTGAGGGTAAGGTACATCGCTCTTATTCTGAGTTACTCTTAACTAGATACACAAAGCCTTTAATCCTGGCACCGAAAATCAACGAGCAAAAATTATAATTACATACAAATAAAATATCGACATTAATAACAAGAATAATAATCGACTTTTATTTTTCTGATTTAATCGACTATAGATTAAGTAACATATGTATATAGATAAAAAGAATCCGTAACTTTTGAAATCGGAATTTGGTCTGAAACTTCCACTGAATAATGTTGGGCATATCTCATGGATATATACTCAATATTACATAGTGGCATTTTCAGGCCAAATTCAAATTTCAAAAAATACGGGTGTAGATGCAGTTGATTAGTTGACTTGACAGGGAAGAATATTATATTAAAAAAAATTTTTTCTAGTTCAAAATACATTAATTTTCAAAATTAGTATACGGAATTATAGGTGTACCAATATATATCTCATTGAGTATCATCAAAATTGCTATTTATTAAATGTTTTTCCTATATTAATAGTCGCCAAGGAAACAAAAATGGCAACAAATTTGAGGTAAGAAAAAATCATTAATCTAACTAAACTCTTCTAATGTAAAACATAATAAAATCACCGTCGGATATGGTAAGCATATTATTTTCTTCAAGCTGACTCCCTTATAGAATTAATGAACAAACCATTTTTTTTGTTCAGACAGTTACTTGGTTTTCTCAGAAACAAGACAAGAGTGGCATTATCTAAAATCTCAATTTATACAAATCGAGACATCGTCAACAAAATTTGGCGATCGACTTAGGCGCCATTTTTGCTAGCACAACCGATGTCAGCGCCATCATTGTTTTGTTCTTTTGATATCTCTCCATTTCCGTGCCAAATCCCTGCAGACGACTCACCATTAGGGACAGCCACACATTCAATCACATTTGTGCTTGTTTTCGACGATTATATTGTATCGCCATTGAGTATTTTCGAAAAAAAGGCAAAAGAATGCCGTATATTAAATATTATTTGACACTTCGTTTGTTCTTGCTCCAAATTGGAAACATAAAAAAAGATAAAATCATGATTTTATCACACAAGAACACACACATCACAACAGAGACGATTTTATTTGGTGTTCGATTTCTCCGATATGTCAATGTGTGTATAAGTAAGACGTATATGTGTCCCCTATAGATACACACTCATACAAATATATATACATATCATACGTATGTATGAATATATGAATGTATATAGTTATCAATCAGCCATTTTATGACTATACAACACTCAAGTTGTTCTAGAAAGATAGGATTATCGAATTATGAATGCACACTCGTGCGCGCACACACATACACACACACACACACACACACATATATATATATATATATATATATATATATATATATATAGAGAGAGAGAGAGAGAGAGAGAGAGAGAGAGGGGGGAGTGTGATTGAGAGAGAGACAATCAGACAGAAACACAGAGACATAAATCCTTCACTCAAACTTCAACAATATGAATAATTCAGGCGCATGAAGCAATCAAAAATGTTCTATTGTAAACACACCCACGGATATAAGACACAGAAGTAATATTATTTACCCTGTGCAACTGGATATAAAGCATTGGCTAGCACCCGACTCGTTACCAGTCAGTGGTCTCTTATATTTTAGTATTAACAACTATAACAAAAAATGAAAAATAACCCTTGACGAAGATATTTCTCATAAATAACGATTTATGGTTAGCAGTTTTATAATTAGAATATAGCAATACAGCCTTAACAGTAACACAAAATTAGAATATTCGCTTGTCTGTCCCTGCTATGATTTTTGCGCTTGTATCTACTCGTCAGAGGAGTTTGAAGTAATATTGCATTTATTTTTTATAAATAAATTCAATTTTAATATGAAGTGAGTGACGAGTGTATATAATTTCTGCGAAAATTAGATTAAGTACAGATAAAGGAATTTTGACATTTATTTTTTACTATTTTAAATGTAAGTATGAGGGCCTTCTAATAGAACGCACACCTAAGTCTTTTCTCCAGTTAGTGCCGTTTGTGGAATTAAACAATGGGTTTCGGGGGGTCTGGATGGATATTTCGAAATATTGTTGCGCGTTTTGAAATTAGCTCATAGAAGGCTCTTATATGAAGGCAGTATTTATCAAATGAACGCCAATTTTCAGATAATCAAGTTTGCACAAGCTTATCATCTTCGACGTATTCCTAGTGCAGATGTGGCGTACTGTATATTTGCAGCACAGATCACTAGAAATGTGACACCAGTATTGTCAACAGAAACAGCAATATCATTTTTGTAAAAGAATAAGGATTCTTCTTCATTTAAGCATAATTCATTACATTGGTGTCGAGGGTGAGCAGCTTTAGCTTTCAAATGGCACTCTTACGAGAGTAAATTAAACCTTCATTAATATGATTAGATTTTGAATTTGTGATGTTTTCTTGGACGGTGACGATTTTTGAAATGTATCTTCCAGTTATTCATATACCCAAACTGGCAACATGGGTTGCTTTGTCTTAATTTATAAAACGCCTGCAACTTTTTTTGTTTGTGGCACGAACACCGAACAGACATGTACGTTTATATTGCACGGCTCGTTCTGCGCACATTCCTTTAATAGGAAGGCGATATGCTTTTGTAAAAAGATAATGCTCACCTCCAAGATACTACTCAATAAGATGTTGAAACATTTTCTTGATCGGTACGATCACCAGACATATCCTATAATCATTTGACCTCAAGCAAGGTGATAATGCCACTGAGGCACAAGAGATTATTGTGAAAGAAAGAGTAAAAATGTTAATGAGGAGAAAATACAATAAAAGAAGATTCAGAGAAACAGAAGATGGTAGTCGATATTACATTTCAGTTATTGAAGATTGCATTTGTATGAAATAAAGAAGTCAGAAGACATACCAAGGTGAGGATTGTGCAAGAAGAAACTATGACAATAGAACATGGATATATCTAACTTTTACAACAGTGAAACCATGAAAGCTAGCTACCAATCTGGTATTACGCTTAAATTCGTGAAGCTCACGAGAACATTAGTAAAATGATGAAAACATAATTGCTCATGTAGTACTACGCTTAAACCATTTATTGGACTCTATTTCGCAAAATTATAACCATTACTGTATAAATGAAAGAACTGTGAAATAATGTACCGCGGTATAATATCCAACATCTTCACAAACATACGCATGCAAAAATGCACACCGTGTTTAGTAGGAAGTATAATAAAATGGAGTTTGAATACTATTAATATAAAGCTATTTTAATCCTGTGTACAAATTGAGCTGTAGATGTGGTCATACGCAGTGAGTCAGTTACATTTCTTATATAAAACCGAAAGCTGCAAATTAAATTTATTAAGAATGCTATTTTCCGTCACTTCGCATAGAAAACACCCAAAGAGATTCTTTCACAGATGTTGCTGTAGTAACTTTACTTCTCTCTCTCGATATATATATATATATATATATATATATGGAGAAAGTAATTATTCTCGAAGGTGCCGCTAACGCCGGTTTTTTTTTTAAATATTTCCATTCCTGAGGGAATGACTTCCTTGAGTACGCATAACACAGTGGATAAAGGCGTTGGTTAGATCCAGTGACGGGACCCAAAGAGTGTGAGTTCAATACCTGGTTAAGGCAATGGAGAACTTTCAGAGAGAAATTAACAACTGATAATTGACATCCATTAAGCATGACACATGGAACTAGAACAGTCTACCCCAGTGAAGAGTTCAGTTCGACATTCCAACCACCTGAAGAAGGCCGGAGCGTACAACAGCCGAAACTTTTTAATAAATATGGCGACAAAGATGAGGACAATAGTTCGAATAATGTAAATAATGTACACAATACCTCATCTCAGAAATATAGAACGTCACTTTGCATTCTCCATAATTTAACTGGTATTTAGTAAACCTGATGAACGTTTATGAGCGTCTGTTAAATTAAAAAAAAAAAAAGAAAACTACGACATTTTTATTTTGATTATAAATGCTTGTTGCAAAATAAAAACCTCACATTATTCTATTGGACAAATGTCAGGGCTTAATGGAAGGCAAAGTGACTTAAGGAATCATCCACGAAAATATCTCTTGCATCAATTCTGCGTCAAAATGGTGATACATAATAGAGATCGGTCATGAATGAAGACATAGCGAATATCACATATAGCTGACAATAAGGGGCAACACATCTCGTCAACATTTATTGTCAAATTATGTTATTCACTTTCACTCCTTCATCAGTGAACTCTAAGTACGATTTAGAACTATGACAAACAATATCAGTCAAAACTATGATGTTAGTTGGATCACATCGCTTGAAAAGGGTTCTGAAATTTTGAAAATGTTTCGTGATGACGTGGCGTAAAACTTATTTGTTTATCTGACCGCAATATCCACAGCATCCACATTGTAAATCCTCCTGATCGATCAAACGAAGACTTAACATATCATTCCCTCAATTAAACCGTTTTCGTTTGGAAACACTTTAGAGCAGCTATCGTCGTTGAAACTTGCATGTTTTTATCCCTAAAACTTTTTGCCGCCTTAACGAACTATCCGAAATAAATAATTAATTTTCCATCTTCCTAATGCTTTTTCGTGGATATTTCTTCATCCTATTCTCGACGGACACGGCGGAGACTCTATTGGTAAAAAACTGAATGATTTATTTCTGGAGTTGGATTGGTAAGTTTGATACTTTTTTTATACATATAAATCAGTTATTTCTGAAAAGATTAAACTATTCCATCGCCTCACTATTTTTCCAAAACCAGCCGCTTTCAATGTGAGAATTTCATCACGTTTTTGTATTTGCCTTGTGCATCACCTAACATTAACTTAAAACTAACCACAAAACTGTATAAACATAATACGTAAATTTTAAAACAGTTTTTCATACTTGGAAGTGGGATCTCATGAACCAGCTAAAAGCCACATACCTGAGGAAATAAATTATAATCAATGGACCCTTAAGGTTGCCTGTTTTCTAATTAAATTGAATTAATAATTGAGCTCACTGGATTACATCCTCCTTGGGATTATCTATACGGATTACCAAACTTTTCATTACTATATATATATATATATATATATATATATATATATATATATATATATATATGAAGAAAAATATACGGAAAAAACAAACAAAAATCCTTATATGCAATTATGCTGTATTCACCGTGCGAGATGGATATTATTATTATTATTATTATTATTATTATTATTATTATTATTATTATGCTTGCTTCATAAATCCTCCTAAGATTTTTATTATGAATACTAGACCTGGCTTCTTTAGTATTTCCCCTTTTCTAGCGAGATTAATGTTCGACAAGCGTACATATAAATTTTAGATCAAAATAGAATTCTTTTCATTTTTCATTTTTCATTCAAAATACTCAAATTTTAGGAATACGTTTTCACAGCGTCACCCACGTGACGACAACGTGACCCTGTTTAAACGGAACGCTGATCATATACAACTTTCAGTTATCTGTCTGGATGAGTCCTATTCTGATGTCCATCGTCTTTGTCATGTTGAATTGATAATGTTAATTATATTTTAAGAATATGTCCTGAAGATGGTTTATTAGACCGAAACGTCCGACGTTGACATTATATTAACATTAAAACAGCATAATTGTATATAAGGATTTTTGTTTGTTTTTTCCGTATATTTTTCTTCATACTGTCGAATCTATATCCATATATTTGCTTACATATATATATATATATATATATATATATATATATATATATATATATATATATATATATATTGGCTTAAATATATGCTGTGAGCGTCAAAATATTCTTTCCTCATTATGTTTCTAAGAAATTTCAACTGTTTCTTTCTGATTCTAAGTAAAACCGTACATTTTCTTTCCATTTATTCTAAAACTTCCGCGTTGCTTATATATTACGCCCATGGTATCCTCATCATTCTTCAATAGAACCAGGCTTATATTACCTCCTGCCTTCTCTTCATCTATGAACAGATTGTCTAGCATTCACTGCCATATGGTAGGGCATTTTTATTTGCTTTTAATGCAGTTGTTTTCCTTCGTAATACATTTTAATCTTTTGCGTTGATTGATTTTGTTTTTTTACGGGTTATCAACCTTTTGCAGTTTATTTAATGCCGGAAAATATATTAGATTGTAAGAAACTTTTTAAGATAATAATGAGTCATCGATGCAAGTATTATTAATTAACCTACAGCTGAAGGGAAAAAAGGTGGGTTCATGCCTTCCGCAAGCATATTTGCGCTTAAGTGACTATAACAAAACCGACTGATTGAAATTCGGCTCTATTACACCTCTTACGTGTACATGCTTACAGCACCTGGTACACACAAGCGGTCACCCATCTAGGTATATTTTTTTTAAGCTTTTCACCCCAAGCAAGGCGGGAAGCCACTAAGACGCAAGGGGCTACAGAAAATATAGAGCGAGATGAGATAGGAGCGATAGAAGAAAGGATGAGAAGTGTAGTGGATAGATCAAGGCAACTGGAGATGTCGATTGACATTACAATTGAATAGCTGGAGATTATAGCTCTCAGGGAAACTGGAATAGGGTAGAGAGTTCCACAGGCGAGAGGTGCGAGACATGAAGCTATTAGAGTAGAAGAGACGGCTACATTTAGGAGTTTCGACAGTGAAGTGTTGAGAGCGGGATGCCAGCCTCGTAGGGCGCTTGAACTCATGAAGTCTGGGAACGAGCGAATGCAGCTCCTCGGTGCAATTGCCATGAAAGTATTTGTAGAACAGACAGAGAGAGGCGACGGCGCATCTGTGAGAAAGTGACTGTAGACGAGATATTCAGCAGAATCAACGTTGCTTAAATATTTATCATTTGAAAGCTATGTTTGCTACTACAATGCTACTTCGGATATTAGGGTCACATATCTACCACCTGATAAAAACACTTCCTAGTTATCTAAATAACTACTACGTGTACTGTATTACAATAATACATTATTCATAACGGACGAATATTCTTTCATTCTTTTCATAGGTGATTGTAATAAACTGCGTGAAATTGAAACAGAATTAATCTCCAGTTAAGTTTGGATTTTGCAAGCATACACTAGAGTCTCTGTCCCCGTCTCCTTGGCAGCTGCCTAATCGAGAAATTGCATCCCCAACATATATCTTTCCTTCTTTATCTTTTCCGAACATCTGATACGTTATCATCTTTATTTACCCTCACAAGAAATATAACGAGATATATCATTCGAATTTCAAATATGTAAGTTATTATTAATTTTTGACTTGTATTTCTTCCTTCTTATTTTCCTTGATTTCTCTCACTACTCCCCGTCTGTCATACTGCAATCATTAATGAGTACCGCCTATCAGGAAACAAAGAATGGGCGTGTCAGTTGTCAAACTGATTCTGTCTTTGCAGAGATTGTACATTCATATAAGTCATTTGTCTATGAAATATAAATGGATTTCGACGTTTTAGGCTGGTTTCAATTTTAGTCTCCATTTACAATACTAATGTTAATATCCAACCAAATTTTATAGTTTATTTATTACTCTTTTCTAGATATAAAATCCTCTGGTATAATTATAAAAATTAAACTTAAATTCCAGAGTTTCTTTCCATTGTCAAGCAAAATTAGGAATAACTTTCTAAGAAATTTACTTAATTTATAACCACAGACAATCTTAATATCTTGAGTTATGTTTAAGGAAAATTCATTCAATTTTGATTAGGGGTGGTTGGGCTTTAATTTCCCTGAACAACTTATATATCACATATAAATATATATGTATATAACATATAAATATATATGTATATAATATATAAATATATATGTATATACCATATAAATATATATGTATTAGGTTGGTGCAAAAATAATTTCGTTTTCTAAGATATGTTACTATGTGAGAAAACGAAATTATTTTTGCACCAAACTAATATATAACATATAAATATATACGAAAGAGTGTCCCGGGTACATCCATTTGAAGAGACAAAGCAGAATCTTTTTTCTGGTAGGTCATTATGATATCTAGGCTGGTAGACATGGAGTTCACTGTTTAAAGTATATCTACCCAAAGGCATGTACTCAGTAAACATATAGTTGTAAGAAATAATGTCGGAGTAAAAGTAATCCAGTAATTGCCTAATAATTATACAAACATATATATATATATATATATATATATATATATATATATGGCAATATAAGAAATCATGTCTCGCCTCAAAATCGTAATTATGTGTGATCACATTTTTAAAAGAAAGAGTATACGTAATTATCCTGTTCAGTATCAAATGACAGGGCATTAACCATTAAAATAAATAAAATAATATAATGAATGAGCATTTAATCTTATTTACTACAACTACTACTAGTACTACTACCACACACGAACACACACACACACACACACACATAAATATATATATATATATATATATATATATATATATATATATATATATATATATATATATATATATATATACACACATATATATATACCAGGTGAAATAGCGAAATGTTCCAATTATTAGGTCAATATTATTTGAACCGTTGTATCTTACAAATGAATAAATTTATCTTATTGGAATTTTGCGATGTTTTATAACTACTGGAGTCTACTTAGAGCAATATGAATGTATATTTTTATTCCAAGGTTAAGAGAAGAATCATAATGAAATCAAATTTCAACGAAAATTACATGTTCATCTTTAATTAATTATAGCTAAGGATCGAAAGCTCATGAAGGATTGAAATAAAGTTCAAACACACACACAATATATATATATATATATATATATATATATATATATATATATATATATATATATATATATATATATATTATTCCAGTATGTTTTTTTCCAACTTATTCAAGATGTTGTCGACCTCTCTAACCTTATAGTTTTCTGTCTAGGACCTCTCTAACCTTATAGTTTTCTGTCTATGGTACCTCACATGTTTAAATTACGATTTCATTGTCACGTCTATTTGCACTGCTCTTTGGACTGTCATAGCTGAAATTCCTCTCTTTCTCATTGATCTCTCTTCCTTTTGTGACCTCTTAACCCAATTATTGTTCCCTCTTTTTTAAACTTATTCGCCGTTCTCTTGATAGGTCTTGAGTGAAGTTTGAAGATGGAAGCCAGAGTATCAATGATGGTACCACTACTGAAGGGCAAAATGTTATTTTCCCTCTCATCATTACTAAGTTAGGAAGACAATAGGACTGACACGAATCGATTTTAACCTGTTCTCTTTCAAGCTGAATAACTCAAAGGATTTTTCATTGATTCTCACGACAAATGGTGTCAAGATGGTCAAACATGTTATCTAAAAACCTGGCAAAATGAAACTCAATGGTTTTAGTGATTTTTAGATATTAAACATTTTGTAGGATGAACGATTATGCCGTTACACCCAGTATATATATATATATATATATATATACAGTGTACCCCGGATATAAGAGACCAGGATATAAGAGAAACTTGGATATAAGAGAGATTTTCTCTGGTCCCAAATTAGAGCCATACTTACCTAAACAAAATAGACCAAACCCGGATATAAGAGAAAGCCGGATATAAGAGAATTATTCTCCGGTCCCGGAAACTCTCTTATATCCGGGTTACACTGTATATATATATATATATATATATATATATATATATATATATATAGAGAGAGAGAGAGAGAGAGAGAGAGAGAGAGAGAGAGTGAGAGAGAGAGAGAGATAGATAGATAGATAGATATAGGTCTTCCCTAAAGTCTAGACACATAGGTAATCTCAACTATATTTTTTTACCCCCACTAATTAAACATAGTTTTAACGAAAGAAGAAAGAATTGAAATGAAAATCACAGATGCAATACACTTGGCTAAACGCATAAAGTGTGAATGTGCTGCAACTGACGGCAATGTGCAGTTATTGCATAGATTTCACGCATATCTTGCTACCTCTGCATCATAAATGATGGAAATCATATTGGATATGTTATTTGCTAATATTCTAGTTCAATAAAATGTTGTTGCTAATTTCATTTCTTGAAAATATGCGATTTTGCCTGGGACCAGACTTTAGGTTCACCCTGGATATATGTAAAATTCTTGGAGATTTTCTAGCTTTGTAGAATCGAGTGGGATGGAAGACATGGAAAGCATTTGCAGTCGAGATGGAATATTTTATTTCAGACTGATGTCCAAATGAAACAAATATTTGGCTTTGGCAAAATATGGCGTTACCAGTCCTCGAGCCGACTCTGTACGAACGACTGGCCACGTGTAATATGTCTTTCTATACATCGCCCCGATTTCAAGTTTGCTATTTGTATGGGTTCACATAAAGCATATTATCATCGACATCCCCATCTTTCCCATCATTCAAGGTACACAAATTTGTTTATCAAATAATCCCAAGTTTAACAAAGTGATAAATAACTCATTAGCAATGACTTGTAATATGAGTGTTTATTTGAAAGAACGTGTCTGAAGAAATAGAGAAATTAATGATAAACCCGAACACACGTCGACAATGAAGAATTCTCTATTTTTCTATATAGCCTAAAGTTTGGTGTCTTGTTAGGTGAATTAGAGTCTGGCGCGTGTTCAAAATCTCTCAAGACGTTTTCTGAAAAATACATAGGACCCAATCTCTTATGGGATTGAATACAGCTGATATGACGGTATAAAATATTACACGCCTACCAAAATTCCTAAGAATAATCAGTACTATAATAGAAGAGACAGCACGAACAAACTTGATTTACTTTTGTTGTCAGAAATTCATCTAAATGTTCTATTGATCTCACATTAAAGTAAGGGTTTAGAACGTTGATTTCCGAGGCCAGGTGCCACAACCTATCTTACAATTTGACACAACACACTCTTCCTGACTCACCATTATATGGAATTTTATCAGTCGAAAGTATTACCAATCTATATTGTTTTGTTTAACATTGCTCTGTGTCGCTCTTTCTTCGGATTTAGGTATTTCATTCTATCATTAAGAAAGCAAAGACACCTACAAAGTTTATGTAATAAAGTGTATTTGCTTCCGCGAATGTGTATGCGCGTGTTTTAACATGATATTTAGAAATGTATATATATATATATATATATATATATATATATATATATATATATATATATATATATATATATATACATATACATTTACAAATATATATATATATATATATATATATGTTTACAAATATCTATATACATATATATATATATATATATATATTTGTAAATGTATATATATATATACATTTACAAATATATATATATATATATATATATATATATATACATACATTTACAAATATATATATATATATATATATATACACATTTACAAATATATATATATATATATATATATATATATATATATATAATGCATACATTATTTATAATGTATAAATGAATGTCTAATATAAATCAAATGTGTACACTAAGGAGAATTAGACAAACAAATATTTCTAAATTGGCAGAATATAAAATACAAAATTTGATTTAATGTAAGGCTTTGTCTGAAATATTGATATTTGGCTATGCCAAGAACTGCAAAAACATAAAAAAAGACTTAAAAAATTATCTTTTGTCGGTTTTGCTTTCATTTTAAAATATATTCATTATGTCTGCTTATTGCTAAATATCTCTTTGATTTTTGTTTATATAATTCGGAAACTTGAAAAGGAGAGCTTCTGGGATATGTCAAACGAACCAGTTTAGTAATTCCAGGTATACTGAATATTTTACACACACACAAACACACACTCTCTCTCTCTCTCTCTCTCTCTATCTCACACACACACACACACAGACACAGACATACACTGACACAGACATACACAGACACACACATATATATATATACATATAACGATAACTTATTTTCGGCTTCCCACCGTTGCCAACGACGAAAAAGGCACACACACACACACACACACACATATATATATATATATATATATATATATATATATATATATATATATATGTGTGTGTGTGTGTGTGTGTGTGTGTGAAGTTGAATGTTGAGTAATTTCTGAATTTGCCATTCAATTGCTGTGAAGAATTTTTCATCATACCTACTGATCATATGTGGATGCTAAGAAGAAATTTGGGCTTTATTAATATACCCTTGTTTTTCTAGCAGTGGCAACGTACAGAGTTTATTAAAGAAAAAATGTTCAATTTTTCTCTAACACAGACACATACAAAAATATATATCAGAGGCAAAAGGCTTTGAACTTGGTTAGTCTATTCTAATCCCCCTCCACGTAACCTGACTTTGCACCAAGCTAGTATTAAAATCTTTGATCACTACAAAATGATTTGAACATAAAAACTTTCTCTAATAAAAAAAACAGATCATGTCGAAAGTTTTTCACATCAAAACATTTGAGATTATTAAAAATATTTTGAAGAAATTTCTGATAAGTTGAAAGAGGCCACTGCAAATAATGGTGAATAAATAATTGAATAAAATTCAATTTTTCTTTATTATTTTAAAGAAAATGTTTGCTCTTTAAAAAAAAGGAGAAATGTTTTCTTATTTTACAAGCCTTACAAACAAAAATCCTCAATCCAGTTCCAACCTGTATTCTATCGAATATAAAGAAATTGTGCTCAGCAGTACCTTTGTCCAACACCTCAACATTCTACAAAAAAAAAAAAAATTAACCGAAGAACTCATGTTGTGCAATAACCCTGTCAGATCTGGCCTCCCATATTGATGTCATACATGGTGTCCAACCTGTTTAGAAATATTTACACTATCAGCTATATACAACTGCTTTCTCACATCTATGATTAAAAATGTATTCAAGTGAATGAACCTTATGTGTTTTAAAGACTTCTTCGTCGGATCTCGTAGACTAACGCTACCCAATCACAAATAAAGAACTTTGCCAAATAACAGAAATCACATCTTTTGAATAATTCATGAAACCTGAGAGAAAATTACATAATTCTGACTTTCCATACAACCTTAAACAAAATGTTAGGAAGAAATCAAAAAGCGATATCAGTTGACTTGAGAGGAAATTTTTCTGAAAGTCGTGATATTAAAAAAAGATTTTATAAAGTATAATCGACAGTAATGCAAAGAACACCGATTGTTTCCTTATAAGGGAACGGTTAATTAAAAAAAAGATATAATTATTTTTTACCGTGATTTGATATCGCCAATAGTCATTACTAGGAATAATATCTTCAAAATAAAAATATATATGGTAATATCTTCTTTATTAGTGTTGTAAACATATTTTATTTTGTGTAATGGTTAGTCCATCACTGCTTTCCCTAAAATAGCTTCTATGATCATTTGTAATTTTTTAAATTCTCTTGAAATGTAAAATTCATGCAATCACTAATCAATGTGAAATAAATTAGAGACCAAATATTCAAGATCTTGACGAATATGGCTCTCCACAACATCCTACCATTTATAGCATTAAGTAATGTGTGTCTTTTTCTATTCATCCCTATGCCTGTATCGCCAAAAATTCATTAGCTTGATTATTTCCAGTTTATTTTTCTATTTATTTTAACTTCAATGCGTCCTCTGAGTGTCAAATTTTCGAAGCCTTTTTTTCTCATAAGTGCCAAAGGAAATTCGTCTTTCTGTTTCTGAAATTAAGTTTAAGTCTTAGATTTTGTTTCCATTTTCGTTAGCAAAAATAAAATTTGATATCTGGCTACGCCAAATAATTAATTTAAATAGCTTGGTAGACATGTCGATAATATCAATGAAAATTTCTATAAAGTTTAATA
>OZ010584.1:51058880-51206380 GCA_963932145.1 Acanthosepion lycidas
TCACATTATCAATTTCGCCACTTCCGCAGCGAACGCTAGAAGCTTAACTTCTGCGCGAATTACCATCAATTTGATTGCCGTGTAGCGTCTCTTCTCAACTGATAAAACGTTTGTTACATGACGGAGTCGTCGAGTGGGCTTCCTACGATATATACTCCCGCATCGTTAGATGAAAATTAAATCAGAACACGAATTGTTCAGCGTAAATGATTTAGATTTTTTCTAATCAGTCATAATGGCAAGCATTAGCGGATGTTGCACAAAGTCGTCTGCTTCTTACAGACCTGTCATTCACTCTTTTCTCCACGATTCTTACCGAAAAAAGTGGATTGATTTTGATCATTGATCGCCGAAAATAACGTCATTTTTTTAGCTTTTTATTTAGTCAGTCGACATGTTTTTTTTCTACGTCGGTCGAGAAAAAGAAATGAAAAATGGACAAAAAGTAACAACGTGTCAGAATATCGTACGCTTCTATCATCAAGGGAATTTTCCACTTTTTTACATAGATTTATGAAGTAAGAAGATGTAGCGCCAGCAGGAAAGCGTTTCCTATTTTCTGACAATCGTCTCCCCAAAATCCTGCCAAGTGATATCAAGCATTCATATAAAATGATTTTGACGGAAGTTTATCGTTAAGTTTTGAAATTTCCTTTCCCTTTGCTTTCACTTTACTTTTGATATATATTTCCACAAAGTGAGTGTTTTTTTTTTTTTTTTTTTTTTTTTTCACATAGATTACTTGATTATGCATACATGTACACATTCAGTACCTTATGCTCTTAATTTATACCTTGCCACGTTATTCGCAGTCCGTCGTTAACTGGGATAAAAGGTGACATTTTAATTTTAACGCCTCCAGAACTAAACTTTAATGATCTGAAAGACCGCTCTTTACATTCCATCAGCATGGCAGATGCTAACCTCCAGGAATGTAACTCGTTACGTCTTCTTGGGATAGCGTTCTCGGATGACGTAAAATGGAAAGAATATACTGAATCCATTGATAGGTTAGCTGCTACAAGATTTCGTTCAATGTCTCGTGTAGAGTTGTAGAATCTATATTGCATATCTATGTTTATTATTATATATTTTATTCTATTTTATTATAAGTAGTTAGAATGTAACTGCTACATGTGGTCCGATGCCCCTTCTATTTACGTTGTGCTCCAAGATAAAATCGGAAGAAGAATCAGCAATATTATCGGTCCTGACCTGGTAGCTTGGCGTGAAGAAGAAGAAGAAGGAGGAGATGAAGAAAAAGAAGGAGGATGAGGAGGCGAAGAAGAAGAAGAAGGGGGATGAGGAGGGGAAGAAGAAGAAGAAGAAGAAGAAGAAGAAGAAGAAGAAGAAGAAGAAGAAAAAAACATGTCTGTTATATATCATCAAACAACTCCAGAAGATGGCTTGTAGTGTTATATTTTATATCTTAATTTCAAAATAAATCAGAGAGTTTTCATTTGTCAGCATTTGATTATTAATTATACTTGAGAACGTATATTCTGTATCTATTTATGTGTGTATTAAGTCTGTACCTATGAAAGAACACCCCACTATCTATAAATAATCCCACTTCATGCGTTTTAAATAACCTTTCATAATAAGTCCAGCTTCAAACCGGAAGAGTTAATGCGGACCACGGGCGTCTCCTAGCCCGCTGGATCGGGTAGAAGGATCTCGTCGGGTTTGTTCCACCATTGTGTTGGAAAACTCTTAAATCTCCGCTGAATTGCGGTCATATCCAAACACGGAAAATGACATGGAAGTAAATTTGAAGGCGGTTGTTTGTCAACGCTGAGAACCAACCAACAACTTCTGCAACGAAGCTGTCTCCAAATACAATGCCCTATATTCCTTTGTATCTTGTTGCTACAGGTAAGAGGAGGGTCACGTAGTCTGTGCAGCACACAGCTCCCAAATACCATCGCACAAAGTGGTCACTCCAGTTTCATCACCAAAGGGCAGAAATTTAGCCAAACAGGGCACTGCCTTTATCTGGCGAGGTATACAGATGCCAACTAAGATGTGTGTGCGAACATAAAGACGTATGCTCATGCAAGGATACTGGATATAAGTTAAGAAATTCTTCTGGGAAACATTAAACACATTTATCTATTATACTACAAATAAGCTGTCCGTACCCCTACTATTGCGCGTTTTAATCACATCTTTCCCGAAGACATTAAATATTTATGTCTCTGAAAATGCCATCGATTTTCAAGACCCATTTTTTCTCAAAAATCCCGAACAGAATCCATCTAAGTATTTGTGTTGACGAATGAAATTATTTGTAAAATAAAACCGCTTCCGTATGGACATCATATTTATTGCATTAAAGCATCATTGATTTTCAAAACCATACAAAATTAACCAACAAATCCAATATGGCGAATAGCCGATTATATTAATATAAATGAGATTCGGAAATAGACAAAAGTGAAGTCCGATTCGCACTCCTCGGAAAAATTGCTGAATATCAGTTTCAAGTCAGTTATTTATCAACCTGAATAAATTAAGGATATTGTGTGTTTGTGTGTGTGTGTTTGCGTGTGTTTGTGTGTGTGTGTTTTTGAGAAGCTTAATAAAATTATCGATTTAAATTTTATGATTAATTTCAGGCGGCTGAATGAAATGTTTCTCGCTTTAAAGTTACAAATTCGAAATAACAACTATTAGAGCCATTAATTTTGTTTTCAATGTTAGCAGAAATACATTGAACAAGTATACATTTAAAATGTTCCAGAAAATGAACCCTAATATACAGATTATTATGATAAAGTGATTGCCATTTATTGCGTTTCGAGTTATTTACGTGTAATTAGGTCAATGAGCAAAGGTGGAGTATGCCAATCATCCGATCCAAAATACTTATAACTATTTACATAGGTGGAAACAAGCCCATCGATTCGTTTTATGCAGTAAAGTTTCTACACAATCAGTAAGAGAGACAAAAAAGAGAGAGAGACAGAGAGACAGAGACATGAGAGATATACAGATTAATCCCGCTTACAATTTCAATAATAATAATAATAATAATAATAATAATATTATCTCCTTTGATTTATGTTGTATACACATTTCCTTCCGGGTCCCAACAAGAGACGTAAGATCAGAAATGGCTTCATGACTTCCATTTTTCATAGATCATTTTTTTAACCAAATATATCACACGCATTTAACGTAGATAAAACCCTTTATAAATTGTGAGCCGTACATATGAGTACATTTTTTTTTGTATTTCGGTAAGACATGGGCTACCATGAATCCCTTCAATGTGTCTATCGGGCCCTTTTCAATCAATCCAACTACAACTCGAATTATTCATTCCCTAATGTGCTACATTTTTTAGATTTCCACTTCAAGAGCCTTGTAGTTTTTTATAGTTTTTCGAAGATTTTCGAAGAAACATTACAATTTGCAGGGACTAATATATCAATAAGAATTCTTATTATTATCATTATTATTGTTGTTATTATTATTATTGTTGTTGTTGTTGTTGTTGTTTTTGTTGTTTTATCCTCTCCGACTCCTAGATGTTTCAGTCGTATGATAATGGCTATATTTCAGTTTTTGCTCACTGTTTAGAGACGGAGCATTTTGTTTTAGCACGTGAGCATTTCAGATTAGCTTTGATGCCTGCCCACTCCCAATGATGCCAGGTATCATCAAGATATCTTCTGAGGCAGAGAGTTTTCTTGAGACGATTTTGCCAAAGAGAAAAAAAAGCTGCTGCTTGGTATCAATGATCAAATTGATTAACTTGTTAATATTATTTTGATCATTACCCCTGCATAGGAAGGTTAGGCTACCTTCACAATTCCCATTGCTAGTACAGTTCCTCTCTGATCAGTTACCCTTGTAATTAATTTGGTTGATATAGGTTTTTCTTTCCCTGGTTATTATCATTATTATTATTATTATTATTTGGGTGTTGTCGTCAGCGACCTGCACTGCAGCTTAAGTGCCAACAAGTGAAGTAACTTTCTCAATAGTATATATTAGATTAAGTATGCCTTCGGTTAAATGGTTCAAATTCTGGTTGCCAGTTCCAAGAGTTTTCTTCCTAGGCCATTGGGAGTGCTATCCAGAACTTCGATAACAACTGGCTCCACTATTACTTCCATGTTTCTAGGTTTCTCAAATCTTTTGGAAAGGTTGAGGTACATATGTATATTTTACGTTTTTCATTTCTACACTATTCTGTTAGAACAACCAAATCCACTAGAATATTTTCATTTCTTTTTATTACTACAACTGGATTCAGTTTTATGTCGTGGCTTTTGTGTCGTGTTTCTTTTGACTTCCAAATACCCAAACCTTTTCTATCCCTAAAAGAAATTCTGTTCTATGCATTGGTTTTATGGGCAAAATGCAGTCGCTTGAACAGTTTCCATTGGAAAAAAAATAAACTAACGCCCATTCAAGCATATTTTTCTATTCTTCCAGGGTCAAAATTAATACATTCACTGAATATGTGGTATATTTTACCTTTGTTTCCCTAGAGTCTCTGATCCACCCATTTCCACTTGTTCGATCAGCGATGTCAAGCCTGGTCAATAATTAGATTCAGGACGGCTTAGGAGCGCTGGTAATGCAAGCAACCCTGTAATAACCAACAACGGGTTGATAAGCCGTAAACATATACATAAATCAATAAATTACTATATTCTTGTTTTATTATTTCGTTTCATAAGTAATTTCAATTTTGTCAAATAATTTTAATGACAAATGTGTCATCTTAACTAACGCTAATTTAAATTTTAATCTAAGGCGATGAAAAAGGTATTACATGAGATAATGTTCAAGGAAAAGGGAGAGGACTGACAAGGGTCAATCTATAAAACTGCACCCCTAAGCTGAATGTCATGGAAAGAAATGTAATGTTAATGGTGATGATGGGATCAGCATGGTATTATTCCTTTAAGGATCATAAAAAGCAGTGAAAAGTTTCATGGTTTTTTATTAGTAGAGCAGCTGCTAAATCTCCATAAATATTTGATCGAAAAACGAAAAAATGTTCTTCTTCATGACAACGCAAACAAACACAAAGCATGAAAAATATATCGAACTCGTGTGTTTTGCTCAATCTAACTCACCATACTCCACCTGACATCACATCCAACCAATAATTATTATTCTGGTTGCTTCAAAACACTTTCATAAAGAAAACATTCACTAATAAAAAAGAAAAGAAAAACAGATTCAAATGTTCGGCTAACATTTTTTCACACCGACCACAGTAGAATTTTATTCAAAATCTACCGAAAAACTGCCTGATGAGTATCCAGAAATCATTGTACATAATAGTGAACATATACTTTTATACATTTTCATTGTTCTTTACTCTGTATATAATAAATTTGATAAACTAAAAAATATTATTTATTATTCAACCTAAAATATGCATAGGCTTTTATAAGATTGTTTCCCGGTTTCATTTTTAACAATTCATAGAATTAAGTTCTCTCTTAAAGTTTCTTCTACGTGGAAGTGGCTATGTCACTAGTTCATTTTTAAATTTTTCTCTATAATTGTTATTCTCCCTATTTTTGTGTTTTTGTCTTTGTATTTCCTGGTTATATGTTCATTTGTCAGTTCCGTTTCATGCCTTTTTTAGCTATACATACTTTTCTTTCTTGTATTATCATCTGTAGTCTTCAGATTACTAAACTGACGTGTCGATGCTGCCATTATTTCAATTATTAACTAACAGATTAGCACACCAAAAATTATAAGGATATCCCAAAGCTAAATATACATCACGGACTATTGTGTTCGATACATTGACAGTTTTTGATAAACAGTGCATAATCTTGCAGCTTTGGCCGAGTTATAAATACCTTTATTTCAAGTAACCCAGTCCGCTTAAACAGCCACAGATTAAGGATGTTCCGAAGTATCTACAGAGACAATTTAAAAGTAAATAGTCATTCTATTTTCCACTTTCCATCTCATGTTAATTATATTATCTGTCTAATCTTTATTTTATTTTTCCATATTCAATGGTCTCAATCTGTAGTGAAATAGTAGAATTGTCAAGTTTTTTAAGTGACATAATTGTTGGAAGAAGGAAGATTCAGTCAGCGTAAAATCGCAAAACAATTTAATATTCCTCTTATTACAGTGAACAGAGTCATTGTTCAGTTTAAGACGAAAAGATGCATCACCACGTTCTGGTCGGGGTGTACCTTCAGACAGGCGTTTCTGAGCTGTTTAGTGGTCTGTTTAGGGCAAAGCAAAACTGAAGTCGTCCGACATATCAACGGAAATCAATGTGAGTCGCAAAAACAGCTGTGCAGAATTTCCATACAATTGTTTACAAGGGGAGACTTTTGAAACACATGGCTTTGCGAATCTAATCCAACATTAAGAAAAGAAGGGAATGGGGTAATAGCACGTCCAAGTTGAGTTCACAGTTTTCCCAAGCTGTAATATTCTCGAACGAATAATCCGTGGCGCAATTCTCTGCCAGTGGCTGTTTCTGGATCTGAAGAAAACCCCGTCAAGAGTATTACAAGGACCGCTTGTAACCACCTGTCAAACACACTGGATTTTTGGTGATGGTTTCTGGAACAATATCAGTCATTGGATGCCTAATAATACCACATATTTCATGCAAGACAGTTCCTTGTGCTAATCTTCAAAAGTGACTTGAGTTTCTACCATTGGTAAGCCAGTAACCGAACAAAGCCTAAATGGGTTTTATTAGACAGATAAATACGTAAGCAACGAGGGAAATCTGCTTACCGCAACGAATTATTTAAACTTTTGCATTCAACTTTGGTAGAAACTCCCCAGTTGAAGATTACAAACCTTGTCACATCTTTGCCTGACAAATTGTAGATGCACAATATTTGATATTAATCTTAGTTTGACAATTACGTTTGTTTTGATGTGTCTCTAAAGATATGCCTTTCGAGGGGCCTTGTTTCAAATGAACAAACAAATATAACTTCAACATCGAGTTCTGCTGATGAACAAAAATGCATCAGAATGCCTCAGATTCTAAGGATTATATCCAACTTGTTAATATCTGTCAATTTTCAATAAAAATCTCTGGGACTGAATGGCATATATACTCTAGTTTATCTTAATCCCCCAAAGACAAAATACGAACATATTAACGCCTCAAATCAATTAATATCAGAAGGTATCAGAGGCATGCCTACTGTAGCAAGAAGGGGTTTATTATTAATGTTGACTTTCAATTCTGTTTTAGAAACATTTTCTTTCCGGGTCCTAAACAGAGACCTAAGGTTAGAAATGGCTTCATGACATTTTCCTCTAATCATTTTTGTAAAAGAAGCCCACAAAGCATACCATCACACATATTTTACAAAGACAAAACTCTTCGTAATGTGTGAGCTGTACTTGTGAGTACAACTTTTGTCTTTCTTTAAGGCATGAACTACCGGGAATTCCTTCAATGAGAACACCGGGACCTTTCCCAATCAATCCGAGATCTCCAACTACAACTGGAATTATTGGTATCCTCCTGTGCCAAATATTTGTAGATACATGTATTTTGATAGTTTTTTGAAAATCTTCAAAGATACATTGCAATTTGCAGAGACTGCTATGTGAATGAGAAAGCACATTTACTATTATTATTATTATTATTATTATTATTATTATTATTATTATTATATCAAGTTTTAGTTTTACTTAATTTGTAACATCAGTGTCTCAATATGCTCTACACTTTGCCTTTATTTCTAATGGTAAAATTCGCAGTGATCACAGTTATGAGCAACTCAACAATTATGATATTTTTAACATTCCTTTTATCTTTGATCGCGAGTATGTGTGTCATCCCATCTAAGCTGATTCTCCATTTTTGATGGTCAAATGCAAATATCATATCAATTCAGTTCCGTAGCTGTTTACTGTGCAATATTCTCTGTGTGTGTTACCTAAACCATCGTTTCCTCTCCTTCCTGTTCTTTTTACTGTGATCTGATTAGTAGTTATTGCTTACGCTTAACCAATATCTTAGGTCGCTCAAAATGTTGATAATCAATGGTTGTTAGTTGACCCTTCGCTGGATGTTCTCGTTTGTGATTCGGTCAGTTCTTTTAACACCCAGTATATATGTTTAACAGGCGGTTGCAAACGAGTCCAACATATTCACAGATTATAAAATTACTGTCCTAGATTCTGGATTAAATATTCAGAATTTAACTTCTATTCAATGGATGGTGAGTTCCATATGTTCTTCATTTGCAAAACGTTTAAAAAGGGTTTAAAAAGAAAGTGATTTCTGATCTTTCAATTAAATTACTTTGCCACTTCTTAATGTCAACGAATACTGGTTGACACTTTCGTAATGCTTGTTGTGGTAGAGACTTTGTAATCGCAGATACAACTATAGTAACGCCGTTGAACAATACTGGTGTCAGACGCCTTCGAATAGCAATCGCACTAATAGTACTTGCTCGATAATACTGGCTCGAACAGTAAACCGTGTAGCGCTCCGAATAGAGAAATAGTAATCGTAGAACAGAGGATAGCGGTCCGTATAGTAATAGAAGATAAAATAGAATTAGAAGATCAATCTAGACGTCACGCGACTTCCTATATATACGTTTCTTCTATGGTCAGGTGGTCTACTTAATTCAATAATGGGATCACCTGTGTTTGCTCAATGTCCGATGAATGTTCAAACTCAAGTGTTGGCAGCGACAATTTCTTGGTATATACAATATAAAACATTACAATGCTGAATTTCGAACCTTAAATATAACGAGGTACTTTCCTTAATTTTTTGGTATGTGGTCCTATACAATAAAACATGGTATAATACATTATTTTTTTTAAATTTATACTGATTATAGTTCTTATCTTATATTCATAGCAAACAAGAAAACGGGTGGAAAGCTTTCATACATACAGTAATTATAAAAAATTTTCAATTTAGAAAGTTACAGAATTGTGATATATGGATATGTATTTAAAGCCGCAGATAGCAATACCTTGTACCAACGAGATTGACCCTTTCAGTCCCGAAGTAGAACTTAACCTCTATTTAATAATATTGATCTTTTAAACCATTCTCTGAACTATGGTTTCCTCTCATGCGAATACGAAAAGGTAAAAAAAAGCGTCGGACATTTTGATGTTAATGTGAATATCAATATGTGCCGTTTTCTTGATTCTAATATTTGGCCACAAGGGATCCATTTACAAGACTGTATCTTGCCATTGGATTAAGAAATCAGCTTATACTCTGATTCCAGAATGTCATATTAATGATATGCCGCCAGTTTCAGTAAAATCATATTATGTACTGGTTTGTTCCCCCAAGATATATATATATATATATATATTCTTTTTATTGACCATTAGCATAACTTCGAGTTTCATGCAAAACGCAATCTTCAGGTGATGAATCGACCGTTAAAGAATTTAAATTTTGTTAAATATATTTAAATAACAATATCCATATAAAAGATGAACTACCCCATTCTTGCGATAATCCGATATATTTGATCAAAATTAAATTATTAAACGTTCTGAAGAAACTGAATATTGCATTGTGCATGAAACACCGAATCGTGCTACTGGTGAGGATAAAAATATATATTTATTATTATATAATTTATGACTATGTTATATTACATCAAGCCTTTTATCTATCTATCATCATGACGTCTTGTGAAAAACGGTTAAACGAAGCTTAAACCACAGGCTTAAAGCACATAGAGGTATGCATATACACACAGATATTATATATATATATATATATATATATATATATATATATATATATATATATATATATATATGTGTGTGTGTGTGGGTGTGTGTGTGTGTGTGTGTGTGTGTGTGTGAATAAAAAGAGACAAGAGAAAAACTGTTCTTAGCCGACACCTTTCCTCCTCTGTGGGACTTTATCAGATTATCAAGGCAATGTAGGATTTATTTTATTGCACATGCCTATATATAAAATCGAGGGATGCCATTGGTTTATCAAGGTTTTTAAATTTGAGAACGTTGATGAATATTCAGTAGGTGATTTAAAAGTCAGTCAAACCATTTGGGGAACACAAAGTCAAATTCAAAGTCTGATAAGACAAAAGTAAGCGAGTAATATTCAAGAATTTTTTTTTCTTACTTTAGTCTACGTACCTCCACTGAAAAACAGCATAGAATAATGAAAAAAGGCCCATAGCAAAGTTTTATCGTCAAAATCTTTGTTATTATTAAGAGGAAAGTCCAAAGTAGTTTTTCATTATTGTTTGAATGTTTTTAATCATTTAGAGCACCTTCGAAATATTGGTTAAAAATCATGTTTTGCTTACGTCAACGATCTACGTAAGAATTACGATTAGCCTTTTTGTACTTATTGTTTGTGAAAAAACATTGATTAGAAATTCTTGCAAAAACCAAATAATTGTTTTTTATTTTAATGAAACATTAATGATGTATTCATAAATGAAAGAAATTAATTTTGAAAATTATTTTTAGAACATATAGGTAAAAAATATATTTTTATTAGGTTTGTGCAAAAATAAGGACGTAATAATGTCGTTTTTTGACGTTAAAAATACGTCAAAAAACGACATTATTACGTCATTATTTTTGCACAAACCTAATAATATATGTTACCACCCACTTAATTTCATGAAATTTTGAGAAATTTAATTTATAAGACTAAAATTTATTTTATTTGTTAAAAGGAGGACTACTTCCAGAATTCTTTTTGTAAAACTTTTATTCCAGTCGACGAAAATATTCTTTGAATTGTAAAAAAAAAAACAACAGAGCAATGAAAGCATGACATTATTTAAATAAAAAAGATTTTAATTGCTTTTATAAATAATATTTACTAAGGACACTATTGACTGAAAAAGAAAAAAAAAATTCAATGAGCAATTCATTTTTGTAAGAATTGTTTTCATTCTTTTTTAAATTTTGATTAAATAATTTATAATATTACAGAAATATTTAAAATTCTGCAGTACTTCAAGGCGGTTAGGCGACTTTGTTATTAAATGAAAGCTACATTTACAAATAAAAAAATTGAAAAGCTCATTAAATGTCGTTTAAAACCAATATTAAAAAAAAAAATCTGTATATGTAATGTGCCTTTGATTGAATGTATAGTCACCATACACGACATGATCAGAAAATAAGTGCGATAGGTATAGTAAATTTAAATTCAACGTTCCTAAAATTAGATTATGGAGGACATTTTCAAAAAAAATTAAGATTACTGTGTAATTAAAAATTATATATAAAAAAAACTTCACCCGCCATTTTCTTAAAGTATATTTTAACAGATAAAGTTTCCTTAGAACAATAATAAAATGTCTGCACCTCGTCAAGTGATCTACGAAATGTTGACAAGCACTTAATTGCACTACTGTTCGTTTTAAAATCTATTTCCCTGATATTTTAAACTTAATGTAATTTTTTTTTCAAATCAGATTAATTAAGCATTAAATCAGGTAAGCTTTTCTAGAAAAAGTTTTAAAAAATATATTTTTGGAAGAATTTTAAAACCTAGAATTAAATTTTGTTTACAAACTTGTCAAAAATGGCTGAATATAGACAATTTCTGAAAGCGAGAAAAAAGTTGAGATCCTAATAAATATATATTTTTTATTTGAAATACGAGTATGAATATTTTGATTAGTAGAAATAGTAAATGTAAGCATTTAACAAAAAGTATGATTTTTCATTTTAAACCATTGTATCGAAACCTACTTTTGTCTTATCAGACAAAACGCCTCGGCTTAAAATAGTTTTCCTCTTGTCATTTCATTCATTTTGTTTTTGTAGCGATACACTCCATGTGAAAATAATTTCCACACACACACACACACACACACACACACGATATATATATATATATATATATATATATATATATATATATATATATATATATATAAATCCCCTCCTGTAAAAATTATAGTTAGACGGGAATTTCAACCATATATAAAATAGGGAGTTACTTCTCAGTCACCTTATATATATATATATATATATATATATATATATATATATATATATATATATACACAGTATGCTCGCAAAATCGGCACTTCATGGTGACCGGCATATTGAGTCCTTAAGTGAGAGTTTATAGTTGTTCCTTGTTCCAAAGAGAGGAAAGTAGATATTTTAAAGAGAAAAGAGAAAGTGCAAACGTTTTTGGTTATAATGTAGTTTGTTTTATATATTTATTTTCCATAAATTTTCTACACTAGTTTCGGGTCTTGTTTGTTTTCCGCATATTATTTAAAGGATTTTTTTATTTTTTAAATTAAAATGTTTTCCTCTGTTTTCATATATTTAACAAATGTATTTTGTGTGTGGTAGTAATCCAGTTTTTTCTTGAACTGACGGAGAAATCTTCATTTAATAATAAAAAAAATAAGGATTGTTCAGAAAAAGTGGGAGGAATGACGTCTTCGTTTTTATCTTTTTAAGTCCTCTCCTCTGTATCTTTTTAAATCTTTCTCCATTATTGTGTATTGCGCGTGTGTTTATGCTCTTATACACACACACACAGACACACGCACGCACGCACGCACGCACGCACGCACGCACGCACGCACACACACATACATATATGTGTGTGTGTGTATATATATATATATATATATATATATTCCGTTTTCGGTTCCGTTCATATATATATATATATATTGTTTTTATAGTGGAATAGTATGTATAGACATATTTAATGTTTTCTTGGGTTTATATAGTGTGTGTGGACCGTCTAGTGTGTTTGTTTTTACCAGTATGTGTGTATATATTCCTTCTCTCTCTCTCTCTCTCTCTCTATACATATATATATATATATATATATATATATATCGTATATTATATTTTTAAAAAAGAAATCTATACAGTCACTACACGTATTTGGTATGGTGTGTGTGTGTGTGGTCCAATTAGTGTGTTTTTGCCACTGTGTGTGTATAGCTTGTGTGTGGCGGGTTACGATTTGTTTAGTTCTGCTTCATATTTGTCTATAAATTTTTTCTTGTGTTTTTAGATAAGAGTAACCGTCCGTTTGATATGTTGGCATAATTTTAAATTTTAAATTTGTTGCGTTTCTGGATGTGTTGTAACACAAAGAGTTTTCTGTTGTCTGGTAATTTAATGTTGCTTTTGCTAAGGGAAAATCTCTTGTTTAGTTCTTGGGGGATACCTATATATGACTTGTTGCATTTGGTGCACCTGAGTGAATAAATTGCATTTTTGGAGTTGCAGTTCAAGTTTTACTTTATTGTAAATATAATTGCTGGGTTTCTTTTTATAATGATATCACAGTTTCGACATCTTTTTTGTTGCATTTTGTGACCCTTTGTAATGTGAGTTGATTAAATTTGGATGAGGTTAATATGTGCTTTAGGCTTTTTGATCGGCGTTTCTTTTAATTATTTTTTAATTATTTTCTTTCATTTTTATCATTATTATTAGTATATCTTTCATTTTTATCATTCTTGTTCAGTAGGTTATTTTCTTATTATTTCTGTGGATTATCTATGTTGTATGTTGAGACGTATGCTAGAATTTGTTCGTTGTTGCGTGTCTTTGGGTTTTTTAGTCGGTGTAAACTAATATTATTTCTGAAAGTTCAAAACTTTTATTACTAGTATGGGGTTTCTTCATTTTTAGAGAGTTTAATGTAATTCTAGGCGGGTTTTTCGGAGGCGTTTATCGGCTACTATAGTGCAAATCCTACGTACTAGGTAATAGGGGATGGATTTCAAACAGCATTTTGGGAGATGGCTCTTGAAATGAAGAGTCTGTGGGTTTGTAGTAGATATATCGGATAATATGGTTATTTCTATTTTTGATGAGTATATCTAAGAACGGCAGTTCTTTATCATCATGTTCTTGGGTGAATTTGATCTTCGAGTGTAAGTTTTGGAGTAGACTGTGTTTTTGGTTAATATCGTCCCATGAGAATTTCCAGAAGTTGAAGTAATCATCTAAGTATCGTTTTGAAGATTTAATGAAGTGGGTTTTCATATTTTCCCCATATATTTGCTCTATCTAGTCATAGAGTTTTTCCTCTACGTAAGCTGAAGTTAGGGTGGCATGTGTTGGTGCCATTTTCGTTCCAATCGCGTTACCTAGTGTTTGTTGCCAAATTCAAAAGTGTTGTTGTTCAGGTTTAGCTCTAATCTATCGATAATGACTTCCTTGGTGAAACTGTTATGTAATTTTTCTGGCGGTTTTCCAGTCTAGAATGAGATTGCTTGCTTACCCAATTCATAGGTCATGTTGCTATATAGACTAATAATGGCAAACGTAGCCATGACTGTTCCTGGATCTAATTTCTGTGGTATGGAGCTAATGAAGTGTATGTTATCTCTGATGTAGCTCTGTTTAGTAAATGGTTGTACTATGGTGTGTATTAGGTTACTGAGTCAGCTAGTTGGACAAGCTGGTCCTGCTACTATGGGTCTGAACATAAGGTCACTGGAGTTTGGGATCTTAATACATCCAGCTTTTTGTGTCTGTATATCGGCTTTTATTTCGCCCGATTTTTGAATTTTCGGTAGTTCGTATTTATTGTTCGTTTTCGGGATGAATTTTTTTAGGAATTCTTTTTCTTTTATTAGGTTAGTGCAAAAATAATGACGCAATAATGTCGTTTTTTGGCGTATTTTTAACGTCAATAAACGACATTATTACGTCATTATTTTTGCACTAACCTAATATTTTAATATATTATGTCCTGTGCAGAATTTTGTAATTTGTATATAATATTTTGTCTATGTTGGTGTCGTTTAATTTATAGATGTTCTTATCTGCTAGTGCCATTAGAATTTTTGTTATGTAGTATGTTTTGTTCATGATGACTATAGCGCTGCCTTTTTCTACTTCTTTTATAATTATGTTATTATTTTTCTGGATGTTCTCTAAGTCAGGTCTTTATATTTATGTCAGGTTATTGAATGATTTGGATTTTTCTTGTAGGTTGAGGTTCCAGAGCTTTAAAAAATATGTTTAGTTTATTTGTACTTTTGTTTTTCTTTGAGAAGAATTTGGATTTTTTTTCTTTTGTGTCATCTAAAGTGTTTTTTCTTTTATTAAATGTTTCTATTAGTCTTAGTTTTCGGTCAAATTATCTTTCTAGGTCTGTTATATAACGTTTCGTTGCAGGGAAGAATTTTAGGACAAATTTTAATAGGTTAAATTAAGTGAATATGCAGATAGGTTTATTATTTTTTGTTTTGTATTATTTAAACTGGTCTCTTTGTTCGGACTGGTATTTCTAGAAAATGATTATTGTTTTTTCCACACATTCCGGGTTTTCTAAGAGATAACCTCTCTGTACATGTTTTGTTTTTCTAAACAGTGAGAATTTCTCCTGGTAAAATTGGCGCTGTTATTTTTAGATGACCCTATATACATGTGTTTCTTTTTATTATAAGGGGAGTTCCGGGTGTATCGTGTTAAGTGGAGATTTGTGTGGAATTTTGAATATATTTCTTGATATGAGTAGTAGTTTTTAGGTTTCTTTTGATCTATTAGCTGATATCTGAAAGTTATGGTTTTGATAATTTGTGTGTATTTTGTTCTATGTATGGCTGTGTTATGGTATAATGACATCCTGTAAAGATTTGTTTATGTGGTGTTAAGTATATTTTAGTAATTGTATGTATTGTGTGGACGTGTTTGTAGGTGGTAGCATGTATTTGGGTTCCTATCTCTGTTCTGTGTTTTTCTCTGTATTTGGTGGTGTCGCGTTTAGTTTTCTGAGTCGAGTATTGTGTTTTTTTGTGAGTTTGGTTCCTGTTTTTTGGTTTTATCTGATTTTTCAATACTTGGTAATGTTTTTAGTCAGGTTGTTTTTCTTTCCAAAATATTCCGCTGATTTTTCTTACTCTTTTTTGCAGTTTGACTGCCATAATGCTAATTGGTGAGATTCTTTAGGACATAGTTCCCTGAATTCATTGTCAATCTCCGTGAATTTTTTCGTAAAAGTATTGTTTTGTTTTCCAGTATTTCAAGTTGGGCTTGCAGTTTTCCTAGACTCAGTATATCTTTTTATTTTTTCCGTTTTTTCGTGTCTTATGGCGTCGGAAATTCCTCGGGATAAATTTTTCCTCCATTTGTATGAATATTTTGTGTATATATATATATATATATATATATATATATATATATATATGTGTGTGTGTGTGTGTGTGTGTGCGCGTGCGTGTGAGTGTGTGTGTGCGTGTTGTGATAATATCGCAATAATCTCCTTGGTAGTGGCAAATCAGTCATATCGTAACGGTGAAATCTAGGCTGCCGAATTCACTTCTGCCTCGAATCAGGCCGTAAAAATAAAATAAAACACGGTCATTCGCTGACAGCTTTAAGAGAGTTGTATTAAGATGAGTAGAATAGAAGAGGCAAAGATTGAGGAAACTAGCTATCTGAGCAAGCATACGATCTCTGATCAAAAAGTATCTGGACTGACACTATAAAAAGAAAACAACACATCCATTCGGCATTCAATTTCGTTGGAAGTAGTCTCTTCCTGAAGCCGCATATCTAGCATCGTTTCCATTGACGGAAGAATTGCTGGAGTTCCTTTTTGGGAATAGTGAGCAGTTGCCGCGTAGCATACATTTGAGGTTCCTCATGACGTTTCTGATTTGATTTTTGAAGAGTCGGAATGAGTGAGATATAGGAGAACGTTTGTCCAAAACTTTTGCACGCCCCATGGTTACTCAGTGATATGGTGAGACGTCCACACTCTACACACTTTCCTTTTAAGTACTGCTATAAACAACGGAATAGAGCGAGAACGTTATAATTCAGTGTGTATGCACGACAGAATTCAAAACCAATCTGCGCCAATCGATTTCTCTCACCCTGTTTACCTTAGCTTCATTAACATAGCAACAAACCCGATAATTTCTGATTAGGTCTCGTATAGAGTATTTTGTGATTTATTTGGAGAGTTGAATGAGTAAAATAAATACAGTTTATCAGTAGATTTCTGTACGTGTTTATATGCCAAACAGAATTTATTCTGAACTAGAAAAAATAGTGTAGCAACCCTCAATAAAAAAAAGATTTGGTCAAGTAATATTTACCTAGTCTCCTCACTGAGACGGGGTGTGACTCAAGGTCGTATTTAATGAGGGACACCCGAGCGCGTACACGAAGATTTGCCAAGCCCGCACAACCGTCGATTGCGCTGTCATCGGTATAACTACCTTTCTAATGCAATGAGGGTTACATCCGCGGGCAGCTGTTCTCCGCGACCGGACACCTCTCATTATTCCATTTTTTTCATAAGCTCCATCTCTGTCTGCGGACAGAGCCACAACTGAGTTGCATTCTGCTCGAGGAGAGAGACGCAACTTAAATATGACGGTGTATTTAAATCTGTTGATACATATTTGTATTTGTCTCCTTTGTACCGATGTCTTTAGGATAATTATGGCTCCTGACAACTTCCTATTTTTTGGAGCTTTTAATAATATTTTTTTCTTTTTACGAGGATGACCGTTTGGGAATGTCGGGTGCTGTAAGCATGGAAGCGTGGTTGTTTAATGGACTACGTCTCTGAATTGGAAATCAGAATGCTGAGTCCAATTCCTATCGGGTTCCTTATATTCGCTTACACAAAAATACCCTTGGCAAATATAGGGATCCACCTCTTCTCCTGTATCTATGGGTTAATGAATTAGTGTTAGTAATTCATTATTTATCCTAAAATTTTCATACAATTTCAAATAAATAATCGACCGTAAACTGATAAGCCGTGAAAAGAAAGAAATCTTTTTAAGATTACCTTTCTGATTACAAGTATGAGTGTCTACTTGTTTTCAATTTTTCTACAAACTTTCTCGTTATTTAAATACTTATCCCACGGTATTCTCACAATTTCTAAAAAGGAAAAATATCTGATATACTTTGAAGCAAAATAGATGCGTTGAGAATAAGATCTACTTTGCTTCAAAATATATATGAAGGTAAACTTTATAAGTATATAACATAGCATCGTGTCTGCTACGACAGAGATAGTCGTAGATTTCTGCGAAATTGGTCTTTGATAATAAATAAAAACTAAATTTCAAATACTTATTTGAAGAACAGATAAGCCTTCTCTCTCAATCTCACTCTTTTAGGAGTTTGGCGTAACACAATCTTCTCGTAATTTTCTTCAATCTGGAATTGTGCTACACAGGCAGAAGCATAGTAAATGTTAAAATAAATAGGTAGTTTTTTTGTTTTTTTTTCAGGCACTGGGGCGCCTATAAATTTTTATTATAATACAAATGACAATAAAACAGTTACATGAGTATTGGAAAGGCAATTTGACTTATGGAGCCACCCAGTTTACAAATATCAGATTTGAAATGAAGACAAGAACAAACAAAGTAAATATAAGAATAAAATATTTTCTTATATGCCAGAACCGATCGCAGTGGAGGATAGAGAGACTAGCCAAAAAGGTTCCAGACATCACATTTGATTTTTGTGCCATTGCGCTCTCCTTGGAATTGTTCCAACTCCATTCCGTCTCCCGGTTCCGTGCGTCGAGTCGGGGCAGAAGACAAAGAGACGCGTGCTATGTTGTTTTACGTATAGAGCTGCTGATTTCGACTTTTATTTGCGGAAAGATAGACAGCACGCTCCGCTTAATTTTTCAATTTCGGGGGCCGGGGACGATTGCCAGTCGTTATCAGTGACCATCTTGAATCGTGAAAACCTCGTTTTATTTATTTATTTTTTTTATTTTTTTGCTTCCAATTTGAGTACGATATTTGTGTCCAGACAGCGATCAGCCACGCTACTAAGAAGTGAATCTCTGTTGATTCACACCCTTTCCGGAAATTATACTTTACCTAAGAAACACGAAGATAACATTTCTTGTTCTGTTATTATCAAATATAAGTTGACACTGGTAAACTGTGCAAAACTGAAAATGCAAAACTGAAAATGCAAAACTAAACAAGCCATTAACGCGCAACACACAAAAACACACACTCACGCATGCACACACACATATATTTATGTATATTTTTGCAGCAAACTTTCATTTAAACATTTTTCGTTAAATATGAGAGAAAAGAAAAAATATTATTTTTTTTATATAGTTATTCAAGCGTTCTTACATTTTACCTTATGGTGGGTGTAAGAGAGTGCGAAAATAGTCTAAATTGTTTGTTTTTCCAAGCACTTTCGACCACTTCTTTACCCATCTTCAAGGGGGGGGTGTTGTAGGTGTTTTTAATCTCTTTTCATGTTTTGACAGATTACGTATTTTATTTTTATACTGTCACCGCCCACTGTCACTGCCCACTGTCACTGTTGACCTCAGTGTCCACACACACACATACACACACACACACATGCATACATATATATATATATATATATATAAATATATATATATATATATATAAATATATATATATATATATATATATATATATATATATATATATATATATATATATATATATATATGTGGGTGTGTGTGTGTGTGTGTATGTATGTATATAGTGTGTATGTGAGTTTGTGAGTGCGGGTGTGTGAAATTGTGTATTTGGGCAGGAATGCCTCGATTTTAAAAGTTCCATTGAAGACGTCTGACAAGGTACGTCTGACAAGGTACTGTCTGACAAGGTACTGTGTAGCTTTCTATTAAATTTTTCTTGCATTCTTAAAAATTATTTTCTTTTCGAGACATAAAGTGTGTAAAAACTGTTCAGATGATCTGTGGAACCAAACACTGTACGTTTAATCTACTAACCATTATCAAGTATGTCTTTTTATTTAAGTGAATATGAATTTATTTTTAAAATGTATATATAACGATGTATTTATTTTTAAAAATCCACCTGCTTCCCTGCCGTGCGCCGACGGCTTAGTGGTAGAATCTCCGGCTGATATCAATTCAGTCGGGCTTCGATCCGAGCTAGAGGCACCGGATGTCTATGCACATTGATGAGCTGCGGAACAGTCTGTCTGTGGATGACGTTATATATAATATATATATATATATATATATATATATATATATATATATATATATATATATATATATATATATATATATATATATATATATATATATATATATGAGCATGTGACGTTCCTTGTGGTAGTTTTTAGAGACCTGTAGAACATTTTTATTAACATCTGTTTAGACACAGAAGTAATGTGTAAAAAGCTAAAATTACGCTCTCTTGATGATATTTAATCTGAAATAGAAAGTTCCCTTTTTCTCTTTATTATCACCAAAATACATTCCTGAAATTCTGCAGACGAAATATCATTCTGCAATACTTAATCACAGCCATGGTGAATCTTTTTTGGCACTTAGAGTTCACCTTAATTAATATTTAATTTGTTTGATTGTTTTGTTTTTTAGCGACATTCAAACTCCTAATGGGTCATTTAATAACGAAATTTAATTTTCTTGGGCGCATTAGTAATCTTTCGGGGTTAACTATTTGGTCATAGCTAGGAGCTTAACAGAGTCTAATAGTGTAGCAACCCTCTGTTGTTCCCAGGTATAGTGTAGCAACCCTCAATAAAAAAAAGATTTGGTCAAGCAATATTTACCTAGTCTCCTCACTGAGACGGGGTGTGACTGAAGGTCATGTTTAATGAGGGACACCCGAGCGCGTACACCCGCGCGAAGGACAAGATTTGCCAAGGAAACAACACCTGGGAACAACAGCAGTTAATATGTGATTCCGCACTCCTCCAAACCACCAATCACACGACCAGAGGCACTGCAGCCGGGTGAAAGGTTTCGTCATACACAGTTTAATGGCTAAGTAACGTTTTGCGGGTTATTTATAGCCATAGAATATTTTTATAATGTAAGAATGTTTTTGGAGTTAATGATAGTTTAGTGATACAAATCATACTAATTAGCCCAAAGCTAGGGGCTGAAGAGGGGGATTCATACCATTCCCAAGGGGATTTGCACGTAAGTGAATATAATGAAACCGATTCGAATTGGAACTCGGCTCTCCAATTAAAAATTCCTTACCACTATCAATTACACGACCAGAACATACAAGCTTAAAGTAATTGGCATTCCCAAGCGGTCACCCATCTAGGTACTGACCAGGCTCGATATTGGTTAACTTCGTGATCGGATGAGAACCAAATTTTCAGCGTGATTTGGCCGTAAGTCTAAAATATTTTAGAGTATTCCACGATTCAATATATGAAAATACAGTTTTATTTTTTCTACGATATTTCTATATATATAGGTGCAGGTTACTAAATAACATTTTTACACTTGCTTTAATAAAGTTCTTCAAGAAACGAAACGCGTTGTCATAAACGTTTCGCCGTTTTCGCTTGCTGCCAAAAAGAAACTTTGGCAGCAAGCAAATCGAAGTACAAATAAAAGTAAAAAACGTATTTATCTGAACTAGGCCAATTCCCATAATATATATATATATATATATATATATATATATATATATATATATATATACACGCGCGTGTGTGTGTATATGTATGTATATATGTTTAAATAAAGAGTAATGAACGTATATTGCTATAGTTCTTTCCTTATTTTTTAATATTTTCTACCATTTTGCTGGTTTCAAATGAAAATTTGAATATAAACTATGTAATTTAGGAATACGTCCATTTTTTATAATTCATTATTAAAAATATTATTAATAATCTTGTATACATACCTATATACTAATACTATATTAGTACTTATATATTATGTATTATATTAATACTATAATCTTGTATAGGTATCTATATACTAATCTTTATACATATTCTCTTCTGTGTTGCGTTGATTCATTATTCAAATATCTAGAACCATTACTTTAACAACTGACATCACGCATTGAGTCGTAAAAAAGAAATTATATGCAGAATGGGAAACTATTGAATGCAATCGAATATCTCCAAGAAAATAACATTTCAGCTCATAGTTGAAAAAGAAAATAAGGATCTCTGTCATAAATGGACATGATATTTTAAATTAAAATCAATAAACCATCAAACTCATCAGCGACAAACAATTAATTGTTCATGGGATTTCCTTAAACAACGGATCCTTTTCAAACGGCCCCGAAAAAGCCATGTACAAGAAGTATTTATGATAATATTAGAGAAATGGGTTAATGTAGGAGGACAATCAAAAAGGAACAACAGAAAATAGGAAATCGAATGTACTGTGAAAAAATATGCTCGAGACAAACGCGCATCGTGCCAATGTAAGAAATTGTCGTCTGATTCTCTTTGATATGCCTTGTAAGGCATATAAAACTTACATATTAATGATGAATATAAACCTGATTAAACAGGCGCATACTGATAGATTTATTGCGTGCGTGTGTGTAGGTAAATCCGTTTAATAATATACTTTGTGTTAGTAAACATGGAAAACGAGGTTGCGATAACAGATTAAATATTATCTGAAGTTTCTATGACTGGCCATCCGTGACTACATCTTTCTCAATCAACGCCTGTCTGGCATATACCGTGTGTAAAGACAAAAAATATCCAAAGCCTGTAACAGCGTAATTGTCCATCCCAGAAAATGTTTAATATCTAAAAAAAAAAACAACTAAACTAATCGAGTTTGTTTTTGCCAGGTTTACCCATCTTGACACCATTTGTCGTAAGAATTACTGAGAAACCTTTGGGCTAGAAAGAGAACATGATAAACAGGATAAAATCATTTTGTCTCAGCCTCACTGTCTTCCCAACTGAGCAATGGTGAGAGGAAATAACTTTCATGACTTCAGTAATGACACTAACATTCATACACTGACCTCCATCTTCAAAGTCTATTAAAGATTCATCAAGAGAACGGTGAATAAGTTTTAAAAAGCGGGAAGATTAGACAGCAAGACTGGGCCAGGTTGCAACAGGAAGAGGGATAGTCGTGTCAACATGAAGAAAAGATATCATTTAGAATGGATCCAACTCAATCCAGAAGACATTTGGCACATAAGAATGGAGTTTCAACTATGGCAGTTGAAAGAGCAATGAAAAAAAGTCTTGAAAATGAAATGGTATGCGAAACGTACTCCAAGACAGAAAGTTTAGAGAGGACGAAGATCATCAGGAAAAGTTGGAAAATGATGCTGAAATAATAATAATAATAATAATAATAATAATAATATATATATATATATATATATATATATATATATATATATATATATATATATATATATATATATGCGATTCCTGATAAATGCACAAATGATAACTGTAATGGTAATAAGAGCCGTTTCCATACAGAAAACATTCAGAATGCATTGATTAAAAAGCTACGTTACTCAAATATAGTACTCAAATTGAAGTACGAAGTTTTCCCGATTTAAGATGGTCACTGATACAGACTGGCAATCGTCCCCAGCCCAAGCTCCAGGCCCCGAAATAGAAAAATTCATCATGAAGTTTATAAAATCTTTCTCTTAAATTGTTTTCAATAAAATGGGTGACTGAAATACACTATATTTATTTCAATTATTGATGGGAGTTTCCTTCATATTTTTTTACTATAGTGTGAAACGACATCTTTATTTCATTATTTTATCTTTTAGTTACATGAGCTATTTTTGTTGCTGCTGCTTTTAGGAAAGTGTAAATGATTTTTGTTATTTAGTAAGGTTCTTTATTTCGGGTTTAATATACGCGGTCTGCTGGGTCTGACGCAGTGCAGTTCTCCCTACGACACACAGGGCCCATTCTCTTTAAGCCATTTTTAATTATTGATCTGAGAAAACGGTGGTATATAGCTGATATAGTTTAGACTTTTCTGAATGAGCTGAACGCCACACATTCTCTACATAATAAATAGTTTAAATAATATGAAAAAGGGTAATAAATTTTATTTAGTTTTAGATCAGGATAACATGATGGCGGTAAGTGTGGCACAGAGATCCGAAGACGCATTCGAATACCAAAATAACAAAGTAATAAGACATAAAAAATTGTCAGAAACAAATGTATATATAAATAAAAAGAAAGAACAGTAAGATATATAATCCGGTGTTCTTATAGATATTTTTATTTTTACAAAATAGTGCTCAATGTAAATTTCAGAGCATTAATATTATAAATTAATTGATTTAAAATATGGTTTTTCCGCTACACAGTTCTAACCATGTTTCAAAAATGGAAGGTCCGAATTTAATTTTGTAATTAAATTACAGACATTAGTTCCATTTGAGGAAATGGAACTAATGTCTTTAATTTAATTACAAAATTAAATTCGGACCTTCCATTTTTGAAACATGGTTAGAACTGTGTAGCGGAAAAACCATATTTTAAATCAATTAATTTATAATATTGAATATATATATATATATATATATATATATATATATATATATATATATATATATCCTCTTGTGACGCATCTATAATTTAAATCAGAGAGTGGCATTTTATGAGGAAGTCGGGCTTGGAAATTTTAATACTCCCAAGACGTATTGAAGGAAGTAGGTGTAGTGAGAAACGAAGACTTGTTTATGGCATGCACCTGAGTGAATGGATGACATATTAAGGGAAAGGAAAGTAAATAATTAAACGTTATAGTGGTGGGAAATAGGGGAGAGCCATATTATTCCTGAAGAGTCACGGCATATAAATGATGATGATTCGTTGGAAAAATGATTTGGTAAACGAAAAGATTCATATCATTTCCCATATTTAACAAATCAAGTGCGTGTAGCATGGTGGTTATAACTGGAGGGACGATTTCAAAATCTAGACGAGGCTACTGGGTTCGCGTTTGCAGAAATACCCCTGCGAAATGTAAGAATTCATATTTTCTCATCGCTAGCAACATAGATTGGGGTATTTTGGCAACCAGTCTCGACAGCTTTAAATTCAAAACTAGTTCGATGTATAGGTAGTAACGTCATCCCCCCAAAAAAACATTTTCCAACGGAAAACACACCAGCAACATTACTGTGGGAAGATAGAAGATCTATAATCCCCCCTTAAGAGTCAACAGGGTTAGTATACACACATACATACTCATATTTAATAAATATACTTCTAAGTGTGATACTTCTTTAATAAATGAGAATATAAACAAAATAGCACACAATACTTACACGCACACTTTGTGGTAAGTGAATTGCAGATAATTATGAAATATAATTGGATGCTCGGTAGTCTAATAATTATTAGGTTGGTGCAGAAATAATGTCGTTTTCTCACATATGTGAGAAAATGACATTATTTCTGCACCAACCTAATAACAGCTCGGAATGAGAACTACGAGAGTAAAGTTCGAATTCCAGTCGAGTTCGTTACTTTCAATTACGCGCATATAACCGTGAGAAATGTATGAATCCATTTTTCTAGCCAATCTATGGGTGACTAGGAGGGAAGACAAAGCCATACAGCCTTGGTTTTCAACCAGTCTAAGAGAAGGAAAACCCTGATTTAAAACCAACTTTGAATTGGTTGTTCTACGTAAGGCTATGTTGCTCAAGACTTCAAATTCACCGCTTCTTCCGTTGCTGTACATGCGGTGTCCTTATCACCTTAATGGATTAGGGGACACGTAATCATGATCATGACACATATACATTATAATAAACGACAGAAACATGGTACTACCTAAATTTTGCATATATCTGGTTCTATATATGACATTTCTTCTATATACCGTACACATTCAGGACGTTGGCAATCATGGCTTTCCACAATTTCCTGTCTTGCGTAGCTCTTACTAAATTTTGACTGTTTTAATTTCTAAACCGTGTTCAGTTAACCATTCACTCGCTAGGTAGGTTATTTGTTGTTTTCCTCTTTTCCTCTTGCTTTCAATATATCTTGTGAGTGTCAAATTCTTCGAGCCCTATTTCCTTATTATGTGCCCTAGATTGGTCAATGGCTTTTTTCTCATGCTAAGTATAAGTGTCCTTTTAGTTTTCATTTTCTCTAAAACTTCGTCTTTCCTCGCATGCTCGGTTCATGGTATTCTCAGCATCCTTCTGTAGAATAACATTTGTTGGTTCAAAGTTATTCTTCATCTGAGAGGAGATTGTTTAGTATTCACTGACATATAGGATGGATGATATGACCTCGATACTCTTCTTTGTTTCAAAATAATTTTCTCTTTCTTAATACTTTGCTTAGATTTTGGAAGTCACCTTTCGGAATGCGATTTCGGATTTCGATGTCGCACTTTTCGTCTTCTGTTAAAATGGTTCCTGGATTCATTTTGCTATATTCAATTTGTTTTTTGGGTGTTGGGCTGTTCCCATTTTTCTGAAAATGAGTAATTCACTCTTCTCGCAATTCATGTTTAATCCTTTTTTCTCACTTTCCTTCAATGCTTTCTTTAGGAGTTCTAGTATTTATTTTTCTCTCACTACCACCAGCACAATGTTCTATGCATATCTTCTGTTCTTAAAATTGTGTCCGCCAATAATCAAGTCCGAGGACTAATTCCTTCAGTATCGACTCACTGTATATGTTGAATAAGTCAGTTGAGAAGACACATAATTATCATGCACAGCTCTCTATTTTTGTATATTTACTGAATTAATTTCCAATCCGTTTACTTCCAGTATATGTTCTGTATTATTATAATATCTGTCCAAAATATATAAATGTTACCTAGCAGTTACAACACTTCTTTGTGACGTGCTTTACACACTAAATCATAATGATATTTGTCTATATAATAACTTTCATTCACATACTGCCGAAACATATATTTCTGTCTTGGTAGACATCCACATTCACATTATTTTCGGCAGAGCTGTCTAGGACGCATACATCATCTATTTGTTTGTGCAAGGTCATTTTAAAAGAGTTGAAATCAAATATTGATCGATTAATTTCAGTTTGCTGAATATAAGCCCGAATAAGTCCTGCGGCCAACTGAGTTGTAAAGAATAGAATTCTTATTTTATCCTTTACTCAAATAACATGTATAGAGATATTTTATGTATATAGGCACGGAATCCACTCATGAGTTTGCTTTACATAACAATATCAAAGTTGATGAAACACAGCCCTTTCTTGTAATTCCATAAAACAAAGTTTTCTGTTATTCATAGAAATGCCTTTGACTTTTAAAGGCTAAATTCTTTACGTAATTCCTTCTTTTAAATGTACGACCTTGGTCCAACCGCCAGAAAACGTTTCCATTTGCAGTAAACAATTGAAATTTAACACTCTGATATGAGATGGATGTATTGCATTGTATTAGAAAGCATAATGTTGAGGTCATTCACTAGTTTAGTGAATTATAACTTGTATCAGACTAATTTCAGCATAGCAAATATTTCCTCAACATACGTATAATTATTGCATCCTTATATCAGGAAGAATTAAACTTAATAATTAATAACTTTTGTCCTGTCTCGTACCTGAATTCAGAGCCTATTTCACAAATGGTGTTTGTGGTTAATGTTTACGACAAATCCAGAATCTTGAGAGATTCTTTTCAATGCTGAAACCATATGATATATAAAGATTAAAATATTTATATAGCATATGGTTTAATTTCATAGGCAATACTAGCTATTACACCAGGGCTTTTATTGAATATAGTGTGATGAGAAATATTCCAAAGTATATATTTTCTTTTGTCGTAACGGTCGCTTGGAATTTATATAAAAATTCCCACACTCTGAAAGTTGCGAGGATTTTCCTAAGAAAATGTTGGCAACCACACTGATATTATCTAGTTCTTGATCACGGTTGAGATGGCCGAAAATTCTTGAACAAAGACAGAACAAAACATGATCTTCGGAATATGCATCCACAATCTTATCCCTGGAAAAATCAATAAAATAAAAGCAAAAAGAAGACAGAGAGAACTTGTCGGTTGAATTTAGTAAAACTTCTTTTACCACACACACACGCGCGCACACACACCACGCACACACATATAATTATCCACTGTTTCGCTGTATCAGAGCTCATCAGTGTGACTAGACATCCGATATATATATATATATATATATATATATGTGGGTGTGTGTGTATGTGTGTGCGTGCGTGTGTGTGTGTGCGTGTGTGTGTGTGCTAGTGTAAGTAAAGACTGCTGAAATTATGAAGGTTTCAGCTATTCCACTAAATTTATCTATCAATGCTCTAATAACCACTCGTAAGACTGTTTTCTTCCTGTGCTCCGCCTTACTCTGTTTTGGTTGAGATAAATCTGTTTTTTTTTTTTTCGTTTTTGTTTTTTTTGTTTTTTTGCTTTTTTTTTATTATTTTCATTTGAACTCATTATATCTCTTGCCAGAACGGGGAAATACATGACCTGGCAATTTATGTTATTTTTACCAGAATTATTATTACATTTATTATTAATTTTTAAAATATTTTTTTTAAATTTTCTTCTGCAACTCTATGAAGAAAAGTCGTTTTTTTTTTCATATTTTCATGCATTCTTTTTTATATATATATAATTTGATGGACACAGATATACTGTCGAAATACTGATTAACATTGAAAACATTGTGCCGTTTCTTTTTATTTTCTGGAAATCGCGTTACTCTTGAAAGATTGTAAAATATTGGAAGACTTACGTCAATCATTATTATTATTATTATTATTGATTGATTGATTGAGAGAGCTGTCCCCCAACAAACTGATGATGGGGGACAAATATATGAAGCGAAATATACCCATCTTGACACCCAATCTGATAAGGATAAACCAGGCACAGGCATCATTGTCAATTGTAGGCGACATAGTGAGATGATTTTAATAATGAACCTAATTAGAAATACTTTCAGATCAGGTAACCCGATTCATATAGACGGTCACAGCATAAGAGTGTTCACAGATCTCTAGTTTTTTTCAATTGCTTTAGCTGCATCATCCTCTGAAATTAAAAAAAAAACACTCTATCCACTTGACATCTATCATGAAAAGAGTTGCACAGTGCGTTAGTTATGTTCAAGGGACATCGAAAAGCAGATCTGTCGAATTGTTCTTTTAACAAAAAAATCCATTTTCTTCTTATTATTAGTTGCAGTCATAATTGTCATTACCTACGTCTTTTTCCTTTTTCTCATTTTTTTTATTCAAATACTCACTCTTTTTTCATTCTTCAAATTCACCTTTTCAGTAACTTTTTCTCGCTTTTTCTTTTTCTTTTCACAATTTTTCTTCATACATTTTCTTTACTTATTGTCTCTTCAATAACCCATCCCACTTCTCAGTATTTTACCATTTTTCGACAAGTCTGTCGTCTGAATTCACACGATTTTGAGTTCCGCTAAACATTTGAATAGTTTTTTTTTCGGACTGTTTTTTTTATAACTCTGATAAAAATGGCTCGAATTGTACTTTCCGTGACCCATACCTTCCTCGTTCTTTACAAAAGTATTCATTTTTTTATATTTATTCGGTGAACATTTACAACAGCGATATTCATATGTGGCATGTTGTTGACGAGTACTAGTATGTGTGTACTTATTAGAAATATATTATCTATATCTTCGAGGATTTGATTAACGACCTTCCCGTTGTCACTAGTTCTCGACTGATGCTACAGTTATGTACTCGTGGTTTAATATTAAGTCTTATAGATTCGATAAAGTTAAATTGGTAGCTGATCTAAAAATGACGTACAATCTGTTGTTAAGTAGGTCAAGTTTTGGGTTGTTAATTATACCCCAATCAAAACGAAACTGCTCATTTATAAGGGTTTTATAGGGATCTTTTTTTTACCTTCCATCAGCATAGGTAATTATAACCTCCAGTAGATTAAATTATAGAGCTAAAGCTTTCCACTGACATGCAGTGGAAAAATTTATATTAAATGAATTGCAAGATCTGCTGCCAGGTAAATTGGTTCACTGTGTCATTCCAGACGATTTTTCTCACAAGTAACTTACACCTTTGTAAATCTGCTGTTACATCTGGTCGGATGTTTCTGCTATGTTTCTTGAAATTCTTGTTAAGATTCTGAAATGTTACTAATCTTGAGCGGGCATCTCGGCTTCAGTTACTTCCCTACCGTTGTAATGTATTTTTCTTGTGCCCTTTTAATATTAGCTTGGTGCAAAAATAATGACGTAATAATGTCGTTTTTTGACGTTAAAAATACGTCAAAAAAACGACATTATTACGTCATTGTTTTTGCACCAACCTAATAAATATATTCATGTTCTGACGAGCTTTCCTCTGTGGCACGCAGACTTTATTCGTTTCTGCGCAGTATTAGAATGTCAGCTAGCTCTCATCATTTTACTATTAAATGGCTTACATGTAACCGTAACCTTTATGCTAATAGTTTGTTCTCTCGCAGTTGTCGTTTATGGAATTTTCTTGTGGCCTCTTTCTTCTTTAAAATTCAAATGCAACGTCAATCCCCATCATCTGTCTTCGTAAATCTTGTTTTTGTTATCCTCTTTCCTTAATCTGATTTTCTCTGTATATTTCATTCTCACTAACTGCCATTGCGTCTAAGTCGCTTTCTTGCTTTGCTTGGGCTGAAATGTTTAAAATACATCATGCTTCATTCACTCAGGTTCCAATGTAGACGTCTACAATTGTTCATTATGGAACATCTTTCCAACTCAGGCCTATTCATATGTTATTTCTCGACTAACTTGCTACATACGTTGATAACGGATTTCACATATATTTACTTCCACGCAGCCTATCTTTCCTCCTGTGTTTTATTTATGTTTCTCTTTATAGAGTTTCTTCTTATAGTACTGTTTTGTGCCACTATTAAGAATGACACTTTTTTTTTTCTTTTTAGAGCTCCCGACGTAACCATACCCATATCGATTTATCAAGTATTCCATCGATTTATCTTCTGAAATATACCTATAATTGTTTTTCCTTCCAATTTTTATTCTTTGTGTTTCCTGGGTTTCTCTTCGCTTTTCCGTCTGTATTAATGAAGCTCTTGTCTATTGTTAGTTTTCTACCATTGATCTGCTTCGTGTTGGAATGTCGTAGAAACAGAGATAGCGGATCAAACGGATGCTAAGGAAAGAAAGACATCACTCTGAAGCATGTCGAAATACTGGCTAGGCTGAAGAACATTTCACAATAGTTTCGGTGGGTGAGCTGAGAAAATTTTCGCTTTCAATCGTTGCGTGAGCATGATAAATGTTTTAACAAATATCATCAGTTTTAAGCAATATCTTCTTCATTTTTGCTAAATTCTTTCTCGCTTTACCTGCCATCTTCATGCGTCTGGACGTGGAAGCGAATATTTAGAAGTATGTTGAGACGCGAAATTTCAGCACAGACACTCAGCCACAGATATATGGCCACAATTTTTATATTAAGTTTCCTTGAGTACACAGGCCGGTAGAAGAAATTGTGTAATGGCCAACAAGCTTGTCTCGCTAGGTAAATTAAACCTGAATACTGAGTTGTTCGATTTTCACTGGGTGTCCAGTACGTTCCTTCTTGTGCTAAGGCTGTCCCTACAATCGGAAATGTCTCGAGCTTTAAATAACCCATAACAGATTTATATCATTTAAAAAGTTCAGCCAATAATACCATATCATCTTTTAGTTTTTTTGTTTTCGTTTTAATTCTTTGCTTTTCATCTCTTGATGATTTTACCGACTTCATTTACGAATTAATTGTACGCTCCAGCCTTCTTCAGGTGGTTGGACTATCGAACTGAACCCTTTATTTCGATGGCTGGGGTAATTCCACGTGTAGCCGTCACGCCAAAATGCACCTGCTGGAACAGGGCATTCGTTTCTCGTCGTCCTCGTCGGCTCCCTCGAACTCGAATGCCAAAGCCTTCAGACACCCTCATCTTATAGACCATGACGAAGCAGACGATTGTTTGAGTGGGAGAGGTTTACATATGCGTAGGTGCAATCCATTAATTCTCTCTTCCTTCAACTGCTCTGCGACACCATACGCATGCAGTGCGTGGGTGTTTTCGGGCATGATCTCGCGTATCTTGTTAACGACAATCACACCGCGTACCCTATCTAATGGATAACTGCCTTAACCAGGTGTTGAACTCACAATTCTTCGGATCCTGTCACTGGATCTAACCAACACCTTTATCCCCTCTGCCATGTGTCCTTATGGAGTTGTCAGTTCAATACCTGGTTAAGGCAGTGGAGAACTTGGAGAGGGGGAATAAACATAAGATAACTGACAACCGACATCCATTAGACATGGCACGTGGGACTAGAACAGTCTTTCCCAGCCAGCGAAAGAAGGGTTCAGTTCGACATTCCAACCACCTGAAGAAGGCCGGAGTGTACAACGGCCGAAACGTTGTGATAAATATAGCAACTAGATGAGGACAGTAGTCCGAATAATGTAAATGGTGTACATAATACCTCATCTCAGAGATATAGACAGATAATTTTTCTCTGCACTTTTTTTAAGGCAAGTAGTAAATTTTGCTTGTATACATTCAAATGTTAAGTGATGCTTTAACATGCATATTATTTTATATTTTTTTTACACTGATATTACTCTCCGAATATAAGAACTATCCCCAACGTCAAATGTTTTGTGTCTATCAAATTAGGATACCAATAATCTTGTTAATGTGCCCATTATTGTAGATATAACATTAGCTTTATTGTATACGGGTTATTGCACTTGACATTCATAAACACCATCGCTAGGGGACGCTCCTTAAGCCTATAAATAGGAAATGATATTCTCACTCATTATCTTTCCGTTTTTTACAACTCTGGCTATAAGATGTAGTCGCACGTGAGAGAAAAAAAAAAGTCCCCCGCTGGGGAACGTTCATATTCAATGTCTAACTTTTCTCTTGTGACGCTTTGTACACTTTTGCACACGTTTCTATTACGTAGGCCTATACAAACTTCACACACGCAGACAAACAGTCTCTAATTTAAAGACTTTATGAAATTATCGCTTAAATGTATTCATCGTTTATCGTTATTGCCATGACTTTTGTTAATACCTGCATTGTAGTTTGTTTTATATTGCTTTGCGGTACTCGATTATTACTCGGATGAACATTCGAGTCTGCAATAATTGTTACAGGAAAAATAATACCAGGGAACACGTGTTTTCTGCATAAGCACAACAAGGATTCTCGTTAAAGGCACCATATTTCTCTATTTCAAAATCACTATATTCACTTATTTTATCATATACCGAAGCAGATACTTCTTTAGTTGAGAGCACTAGTAGATCTTTGAAAAGGCATTTTTAATTGTGCATTGAATTACATTCTTCTTATTATTATCATTGTCGTTATTATAATTAAAATAATTATTATTCAAATTTATTTCTGCTTTGCGCAATGGCGTTTATTCAGGCGTGTTTTCACACCAGTTCTTCCTATCAATAATTTATATGTGTTGTTATACACGGGAGTTCCGATAAGATTTCCGCTGTTAGGACCATTTCTTTCTTTACTTTGCTGTTCTGTTATAATTGCACGAACTTTTTATTTTCGTCAAATAAATGAATTTATTTTCAATTCTAAAACAAAAAAAAAAAGAAGAAATAAAATGTCCTCTCAAGGGAAGTGAAGAAAACTAAACGCTTTTCATTTTTATTTCCTTCTGTTGAATGCCGAATGTGTCAACAAGAGGGACATTCCTATTTCTTGATCATTTTGTTTTACCAGAAAAATATTCTGAAGATTTCAATATGATTCTCTAAAACTGAAATGTCTGCAAGTAGAGGCCGTGTTTTCCAGAACTGTAGAACTATTACAGTGATATATTGACATATAATTCTACTATTTAAATGCTAAGTTACACACACAAAATTCTACTATTTAAATGCAAAGTTACACACACACAAACACACACACACAAACACACACACACATACATTATAATTTATTTATATAGACAAAACAATTTATTCACTACGAATGTGCAACCTTGTTTCGGTGCATTTAGTTGCACCTGGACTATTTTGTTTCACACTAGTCAAGGTGGAATAAAATGTACAGAAACATTGTTGCATCTCTGTAATGAGTAAAGTGTTTTTCGTCTATAAGAAAAAATTATAATAAATAATTATTGCTCTACTATTGGTATTGAGCCCACCTTTGAGTTAATGCTGTGAATATTAGAATTTAAATATTATTTTCTTTATCATTACATATGTGTGTGTGTGTGACTGTGTGTGTGTGTGGATTTTTTATTTATTAATCCAAAACATTTGTATTACTTAAATGTTATATTTAGTGAGTATTCCTATTTGAGAAGACGCTTATTGTTCATTTATTAAAGAGTATATTTATTTATTTTCGTTTGCCGGCGAGAAATTTGCTTAAAGAAAAATAGCGTATATTTTCTCTAATAAAGTCATCTCGAATATTCAGGTCACTAGACGAACATAAATAAATCTACTGTTTAATAAATGAACGGAACATATACACAAATACGAATACCCACTAAAAATAACTTTTAGGTAATATATATATATATATATATATATATATATATATATATATATATATGTGTGTGTGTGTGTGTGTGTGTGTGTGTGTGTGTATGTATGTATATATAAATGTGTGTGTGTGTGCATATTGTTTTAAATGTTACTTGAGTTGGTATACCTGTTTGAGTAGCTTACTTCCCCTTACTTATAACGGTGAAATTGATATCCACCGAACTAGAGCATCAAAAGTCTTAACTTGGTAACAATCAAAACATCATTCATTTTATTAGGGAAATTAGGCTTCCCTTTATTTTACATTGTTAAGTAGATTTCTTTTAATACACAGCTTGCGATGAGTAAATTGTTGCCATTTTATATTTTTAATTTCGCCGATGCCTAAATCAAGTGTTTTGAGGAGTTAATGATGTCCTGGGTCAAGAGGGTGGCTGCTGGATACCTTTATGTCTGGTAACAGGATTCTTCATCATGCCACACAAGCAGGAGAACCCAGTCATATCTATCGGGCAATTTCTGCGACCACTTCATTCCTTACATCTGGCCACCTAACTCCCCAGGCTGCAAACCGACTTGAGTGGAGCGCAGTTGAGAGAGAGATCAACAAAATTGCTTGTAATACCAAAGGTGAACTGAAGGAAAGTATTATGGCAGCATTTACCAACTTAAACAAGGAGACCGTCCAGAAGAGTTGCAAGAAATTCCGAAGTATTCTGGATATCGTGATTGAAGCTGATGGCGATTTTATCGAATAAATTGACTCTGTGTTATTTCAAGATATTTTTGTGTAAGTTTTGTAAATATATCTGTTAAAATATGATGTCAGAATTATTATCATTTTTACATAATTTAGATGATAATTTATCCCTGTATATGTATATATATATATATATAGGGATGGAGATATTTTTTGTTCAGTACGCTGTGGGCGTTTTCATAGTTCTTATTATTGAGAGTTGGCTTCACCTTTTTTTTATTATTAAGGCTTCCATTATTTTTAATTGCTTTTAGGCATGTGAATGAGTCTATTATATTCGTATTTTCCCCAATTATGTTGCGGGCAGAATCAAATTACGATATTTCTCTCCAAAGTAAGACACAGTAAGACTGATCATTAAAAAAAAAGACAAAAAAAAACAATATAAACATTTTCTATGAAAATCAAATACTCTTTAATTAAAAGTAGGACGAATGTGCCCCCAGAAACATTATTAACAAATACAAAACCCTAGTCGTCAAGAAAAAAAGATTAAGTTAATTATATATTATATAAAATTTAAAACAGACGACCTCATCTCCAAAAATAAGCAGTCACCTCAAAAATCCAAATTATAGTGGATAAACATTATTTATGAATTTATATGCCCTTCAAGAAACTTTGGTACAAATGAAAACAAATTAATGAATGATAATTACATCAAAGATAGCATTACATGCTTATTAAGAAAACTTTAAATCTCTCAAATATGGCTCTATTAAGAATCATTTCAGTACACACCCTACCAAACACTGTCTACCTAATACATACCCATTCGTGAGTATATATATATATATATATATATATATATATATATATATATATATATATATATATATATATATATATATATATATATATATATATATATATTATATATATATATATATATATATTTCAATAAAGGTGCAATTAATTTACAAATTCATGAATTATTCATACAAAAATAAAGTAAAAACAAGAACAAAATCTATTTCAGATCTGAGGATGTCTGTAGGAACAGACGAAAGCTTGTAAAAATAATAAGATCTTATGCAACTGAAATTTATAAAACAGGATCTTTTCATTCAGAAACAGGTTCGAGGTTTTTGTATATTATTTGAAATTTTTCGCGAAGATGGATTTCTCGCCATTTAAATCATTAACCTTTGTATTTGTTTTTTGTATGAATAATTCATGAATATATATATATATATATATATATATATATATATATATATATGTATACTCGCATATCATGCAACCTTTGAAGACCTAATTTTGAAGCTAATTTTAAGAGAGACCCATCGTATGTAGAGCTGACCCTTGACCAAATTATATATCCATTAACTGGAGTCAAAAAGTACAGCTGCAATATTTACATATTAGTACCGTATTATAAAATACACACATAGCAAATATGCATTTTTTCGATTGCTTAGGTTTATGTTAAGCTGTTTCTCGTTCGGGTATTTATGGCTGAACGCGTTTACGCAACGAGTATACCATTACTAACTATAGTCTTATAATTCTCATTTATTTTTTAACTTATTTAACTTGAAGATGGGATGAAGCCATAGACGAAAATAGGTTAGACTATTGTAACAGGATCTCGCATGATACAAGAGATAGATAATAAAACAATTTTTTATAAGTGAAAATTTGTGGGGACGCACGTTACTCGAGATTGTGCGTTATATGAGTATATACAATATATATTAGGTTGGTGCAAAAATAATGTCGTTTTCTCACATATGTTACTATGTGAGAAAACGACATTATTTTTTGCACCAACCTAATATTTTATATTTATTTAGTTAAACAAAGAGACATCCTTGATAGTCGATAACAGATTAGTCGAAAACACTTGGCTGCACAGATTATTTGGACAGTTTTTACACGCAACGTTCATAAGAAATACTTTGTAGGAATGCAAAACAAATTCAATAAGAAAGCTTAATTGCAGTGCCTTCGTAGACGTCTTTATTGAAACTCGTACATATGATAAAATATAGATCTAAGTTATGTCACATTTATGGGGGAAATGCTCAATATCTGGAATAGAGCTTAGCTAAATATAAAAGTAGACATTAAGGTCAACGCCAGGTGTCAACATTCTATTTCATACTTGAAAGCAATCTTTCTCTCTCTCTTTCTCTCTTTCTATCTTCTCTTGATGTTTAATTTTTTTCTTTTTTCTTCTTAATATAATTTTTTATTCTTTTTTTCTTTTTCTTCTTTTTTCTGTCTTTTTTTTTCCCTTTCTCCTTTTTATCCCGCTGTATCTGGCTGGATGTATTGATTCTATTTCTTTAAAAATATTCGGTGTGAAGAGGTGAATATAACAATATACATTAAATAAACTATAACCGATATGGAATTTTACGACGTTTTCTTAATTTATCGTTATATTTTGTTCTGTAATTTGCATTTTGGTTTCATTGGAATAAAGTCCCCCTTGGAGTAATCACTACCAATTACAAATTGCTAATATATATATATATATATATATATATATATATATATATATATATATATATATATATATATATATATATATATATCAAATTCAAAAAGCAAGACGTATAGCAATGGTGCTGTAAATAATAATAATAATAATAATAATAATAATAATAATAATAATAATAATAACAGTAGATATAACTGTAGGAATTCCAATGATTGTCCACTACAAAATAATTGCCTAGTAAGCTCTTTGGTTTATTTTAATACGATTTCTACACTTGGAAACCCGAGTATTAAAACATTCTACATTGGAAAGATTAACAATTCGTTTAAAACCACATGTTATCAACATGTACAATCCTTCATCAATAGTACTTATAAAAATAGTACTTTGTTGTCGAAGTAATTTTGGAGTTTAAAAAAGAAAGAAAAAACTACAGTTAAATGGAAACTACTTACGAAGGTTCCAAATTGTAATTCTCTATACGCACCATGTTATCAGTGTCTTTATAAAAAACAATCGAAATTATTAAATTTAAGTGTAGCATTAAACTCTTAAACCAAATGAATTAACTTAGGTAACTATAGACATATTTCACGCTTACCTTGCATGATAAGTAATAATAATATTATTAATGATAATATAATGGTATTGTAAGTTAGTAATATTATTATTATTTGCTGCTTATTTTATTTTATTTATTTTTATTTATTTTTTTATTTTATTGATATCTGACCGCTGACGTTAATTACAAACTATTTACTAGCGTTTTAATCTGACATAAACAGTTAATTTAATATTGAATATTTGTGAGCGTCTATGCATTAATTTTACATATACTCAGATATCGTTATTGTTATCTATGCATTCATGTGTGCATCTATGTGCGTGTGTTTGTTTCTATATCTTTTTATATACGTATGTCTATACATATATGCATATATTTGTGCATGTGTGTGCGCGTTGGTATGTATATGGATATATACATGTATGTATGTGGGTGCATGTGTATGCATACATATATTTATATATGTGTGTGTGCGTAGATATGTATATATTTGTTTATATGTGGGTACGTCTATGGGCTTGTTTACGTACATTTATAGTTGTATATATGTAGATGTTTTATTTGTATGATTCTATGCGTATATTGTTTGCACATGTGAGTTTGGTTGTTCGTATTTACGTATATTTATGCATATGTGTGTGCATCTCTATATATTTATATATATATATATATATATATATATAATAAAAAGGCTTAAACACTAATATTCCATGGTCATAATTTATTCCATTGGAATCGTAAATACGATCCAATTCATCAGACCTACAAATTCAAAAAGAAAACAGAAAAAAACCCACTCCGGAAATAAAAAAGAATTTAGAGAGAGAGTAATTATGAGAGTGTGGGACGAATGTTAGTTTATAAGAGAGGGGTTTAACAGAGAGAGTTTTATTTAAAATTAGGTGTGAGTGGAAGGGGGAAAAAGACTGTTGACGGATGTCTAAAACAGTATAAGGATACACATCGACGTGACAATACACACACCATGGCCGATCAAATCTTAAAGAAGGAGGGGGAGGTAAGGAAGGAAGTGGTGGGGAAGAAAGATGGGGCGGGTGAAATTAAAATTGCAAGGGACGCTGTGTAATTGAGAAAATTTGACAAAAATAATATCGACTGCAGGTTACAAATAAAATATTATAAACAATAAATATGAAGATTATCTAATCTGGCGAGGACCTATATTTTTATGTTCAAAACGCATGCAAAACCATACATACATGTATATACTACACACACACACACACACACACACACATATATACATATATATGCACATACACACATATACATGTACACACACAAACACATATAAATACATACACACATACACATACATATACATACATATACATACGCACACATATATACACGTATATCCACCTATACCCTATACACACATTTTCCACATACATATACATAAATACACATGCACCCACATACACATATATACATACACACACATACAAAAACCAGATATATATACGCACACACACACATATATATATATATATATATATGCATATATATATATACATATATATACATACAAAAATGTACACACATATACCTACATATACACACATACATCCATAGGCATCCACTCCTTACCCATTTACACACACTTGTACATATGAACATGCGCATAAGCATATATACCTAAAACCTTACATTTCTAACCAATTAAAAAAAAAAAAAAAAAAACAATGTATCCCTATATCTATCCGTTTAGCTATACATACATACACATATACACGCACATCTATACCCACATACACACATATATATACACATACATACATATGGGTACATATATACACCAACACATACGCACACCCACACACATACATATACATACATATATATACACATATATATACATATACACACATCCCAACATATATATTCTCCTATATATACCTACACCCACATACGTATACATGAATATATACACATACACACATATCCATACATATACATACACATATATACAAATACACACACCCCTAAATATATACCTACATATACCCGTAGTCAAGTACATACATACATACATACATACATATACACACACACACACACACATATATATATATATATATATATACCCACATACATACAAATACATACATATAAATTAGAATTTAAAAACTAAATAAGTAAAATTTCAACAATTTATATATACACATATACCCACATTCATACAAATACGTACAAATACATACATATAAATTAGAATTTAAGAACTAAGTAAAATTTCAACAATTTGGGCGTAAAAAAAAAAAAAAAAAAAAAAAAAAAAAAAAAACCATAGCGCATCACAAAAACACACAATGATCTATATAGAGATAAACAAAATAAACATAATAGTCATTCCGTTAAAATGTCATGCCCGATGTTTTGAACCAAGATGGAACTGACATAAATGACAGAAAGTTACAAAACGGTGTTTATGTTTTGAATCTCTTCTTATGTCTACATTTAGAAAATATCTCATTACGAAGATTCAACAGTTCATCTTGATTTTTATCTTTGATAATAAAAATTTTTTCCGCCAAGCACAGATCACACCGATCGCGGAAGTTATTAGGTGTTTTGGCTCTTGATAGGTATCTCCATTTCAAAATTGGGGTTAACCCCTTATCCACCAGATCCCAGTAGTGTTTGGATAAGGAAGTTTGACTTCTAAGGCATCTATATCTAAAAGAGTGTCTATGGTAGTATAGACGCTGCTTCCAATTACCGGCGGATATACCTATATATCTTTTTTTCTCGTTTATATTTTCCTCGGGAAAGATAGTTGCCTCGTATATTACATTTTTGTAGTTACATTTACCCCCGATAGGGCAATGATCTTTATTCCTACAATTGCAGGTAGGGTTACTTGATTGAGTCACATTACAATGGTAGTTTCTAAGTATTCTGCAATTATGGGAAGATATGATTTTCTCCATATTACTAACGCATGAGTAACTAATTTTCAGAGTCTTCCTATTGAAAATTTTACTTAATGGATGTTTACTGTGAAAATGCTTATCAATTAATTTCAGAAAAAAACTTCCTATGTCAATATTAGAGAGCTTGCAATATGGTGGGTTGAACCATATTACCTTCCTCTTTCTATTTTTAGATCTGTTATTGTTCTGATTTCTAAGTTCTCCGTTATAGTTTAATTCCTGTCTAAAACCACTATTTTTGAGGGCCTGATTGTATATAAATTTATTATCATCAAAGACTTTTTGGCTAGAAGATAGCTTATTTATTCTAGTATTCACAGTTTTAGGGATGTGGTCTATCACATGTTTAGGGTGGTTAGAGTGGACGTTGATATATAGGGGTGTTTGATCAACTTTATGGAAGGGTTTAAAGGTATCATTAGATAGATTTAGTGTAATATCCAAAAAGTTGACTATTTTCATGTTGGAAGATATTTCAATTTTAAGGCCTAAGTATTTGAAGGCCCTAATTATCTTCTTATGTAAGCTAGAAGTCAAGGGGCCATTGCTATTTGGGACAATGATTAGGCCGTCATCTCTATAAATTCCGACTTGGCTAAGGTTAACTACTCTACTCAAGGTGTCGAGAATATATATGCCCACCAGATCTGCAATTTGGGCGGAATCAAAGGCCCCCATAGGTACATCGAAACTACCATTATTTTTCTTCACCCAAGTAGCGTCATTGTATGCAAGAATTGATCTTCTTGACGCTAAAATGATGTTCAGATCATTATCCGTTATATCAGTATATCCTTTGGCGAAATTAAGGCTGTTACTTAATAGTTCCTCCGAAATAGAAGGGTAAAAATCCAAGATGTCAAATTGGATGAAAGTGGCTCTTCTCTTGTTAGGGATCTTTCGGAACCATTTAATCGTCTCGGCCGAGTCTTTCCAAAGGTTAGCAGGGTATTTCTCCAGGACACATGAAGTAATTTTCTCAATAATACTCTTAGAAATTAATCCCAACTCAGATTTGGAGGGATTAATTAGACGGGACTGCAAGCCATTGATGAAGTTCGGCTTATGGTCTTTGAAGAGAATGTATGCATCTTTCAAACCAAATTTGCCCATTCTGTCAGCAACTCCACATTTGTTAGCAAATTTGCAGATGTCTTCATTGATAGATGATAAGGTACTATTGTCTTTGTCTTTTTTATAAGAGCTGGTAATTTTGTCAGTGACGATTTTGTCGTATTCAGAAGGTGTAACTTTATAGAAATTTTTAGATTTGTCGGCTTTAATCCATAATTTATTGGATTTTTTTATGTTTTTAATGTCTCTACCAATTTTAGTCAGGAAGTAGTTGTTATGATTCTTGAACTTAATCTTTTTAATTAAATCGATCAGATCCCCTTCGAACGGTATAAGTAGCTTGTCACACGGTGGAGTTTTTTGGGATTTCAGGTTAAACGTTTCAGAATTTAATTCTTGGTCATTTCTAGGATTATGGTAGAAAAAAGTTTTCCACCTCATTCTTTTAATAAGGTCAATGATTCTTTCAGTAAGGCAGACAGAGAAAATGTGCAATGAAGGGTAAGGAATGTTTTTCAAGGAATAATCCGGAGTAAATTTTTCCATTCCAATCTGAATAGGTACGAATAAAAGCAGTTTAACTGGAAGTATATCAAGGAGAGCTCAACTTATAATGGTAAGGAGCAATATATTGATAATATTAGTGGTAAATATACATATATATGCAAAATCCACAGGTGCATATATACACATGTATATTTAGAATAAAAAATTCCGAGAGGATAAAATCCAGGTAGAACTCAATGTCCAGGACAGAGTAAGGATATAATAAAAAGGCTTAAACACTAATATTCCATGGTCATAATTTATTCCATTGGAATCGTAAATACGATCCAATTCATCAGACCTACAAATTCAAAAAGAAAACAGAAAAAAACCCACTCCGGAAATAAAAAAGAATTTAGAGAGAGAGTAATTATGAGAGTGTGGGACGAATGTTAGTTTATAAGAGAGGGGTTTAACAGAGAGAGTTTTATTTAAAATTAGGTGTGAGTGGAAGGGGGAAAAAGACTGTTGACGGATGTCTAAAACAGTATAAGGATACACATCGACGTGACAATACACACACCATGGCCGATCAAATCTTAAAGAAGGAGGGGGAGGTAAGGAAGGAAGTGGTGGGGAAGAAAGATGGGGCGGGTGAAATTAAAATTGCAAGGGACGCTGTGTAATTGAGAAAATTTGACAAAAATAATATCGACTGCAGGTTACAAATAAAATATTATAAACAATAAATATGAAGATTATCTAATCTGGCGAGGACCTATATTTTTATGTTCAAAACGCATGCAAAACCATACATACATGTATATACTACACACACACACACACACATATATACATATATATGCACATACACACATATACATGTACACACACAAACACATATAAATACATACACACATACACATACATATACATACATATACATACGCACACATATATACACGTATATCCACCTATACCCTATACACACATTTTCCACATACATATACATAAATACACATGCACCCACATACACATATATACATACACACACATACAAAAACCAGATATATATACGCACACACACACATATATATATATATATATATATGCATATATATATATACATATATATACATACAAAAATGTACACACATATACCTACATATACACACATACATCCATAGGCATCCACTCCTTACCCATTTACACACACTTGTACATATGAACATGCGCATAAGCATATATACCTAAAACCTTACATTTCTAACCAATTAAAAAAAAAAAAAAAAAAAACAATGTATCCCTATATCTATCCGTTTAGCTATACATACATACACATATACACGCACATCTATACCCACATACACACATATATATACACATACATACATATGGGTACATATATACACCAACACATACGCACACCCACACACATACATATACATACATATATATACACATATATATACATATACACACATCCCAACATATATATTCTCCTATATATACCTACACCCACATACGTATACATGAATATATACACATACACACATATCCATACATATACATACACATATATACAAATACACACACCCCTAAATATATACCTACATATACCCGTAGTCAAGTACATACATACATACATACATACATATACACACACACACACACACATATATATATATATATATATATACCCACATACATACAAATACATACATATAAATTAGAATTTAAAAACTAAATAAGTAAAATTTCAACAATTTATATATACACATATACCCACATTCATACAAATACGTACAAATACATACATATAAATTAGAATTTAAGAACTAAGTAAAATTTCAACAATTTGGGCGTAAAAAAAAAAAAAAAAAAAAAAAAAAAAAAAACCATAGCGCATCACAAAAACACACAATGATCTATATAGAGATAAACAAAATAAACATAATAGTCATTCCGTTAAAATGTCATGCCCGATGTTTTGAACCAAGATGGAACTGACATAAATGACAGAAAGTTACAAAACGGTGTTTATGTTTTGAATCTCTTCTTATGTCTACATTTAGAAAATATCTCATTACGAAGATTCAACAGTTCATCTTGATTTTTATCTTTGATAATAAAAATTTTTTCCGCCAAGCACAGATCACACCGATCGCGGAAGTTATTAGGTGTTTTGGCTCTTGATAGGTATCTCCATTTCAAAATTGGGGTTAACCCCTTATCCACCAGATCCCAGTAGTGTTTGGATAAGGAAGTTTGACTTCTAAGGCATCTATATCTAAAAGAGTGTCTATGGATGTATAGACGCTGCTTCCAATTACCGGCGGATATACCTATATATCTTTTTTTCTCGTTTATATTTTCCTCGGGAAAGATAGTTGCCTCGTATATTACATTTTTGTAGTTACATTTACCCCCGATAGGGCAATGATCTTTATTCCTACAATTGCAGGTAGGGTTACTTGATTGAGTCACATTACAATGGTAGTTTCTAAGTATTCTGCAATTATGGGAAGATATGATTTTCTCCATATTACTAACGCATGAGTAACTAATTTTCAGAGTCTTCCTATTGAAAATTTTACTTAATGGATGTTTACTGTGAAAATGCTTATCAATTAATTTCAGAAAAAAACTTCCTATGTCAATATTAGAGAGCTTGCAATATGGTGGGTTGAACCATATTACCTTCCTCTTTCTATTTTTAGATCTGTTATTGTTCTGATTTCTAAGTTCTCCGTTATAGTTTAATTCCTGTCTAAAACCACTATTTTTGAGGGCCTGATTGTATATAAATTTATTATCATCAAAGACTTTTTGGCTAGAAGATAGCTTATTTATTCTAGTATTCACAGTTTTAGGGATGTGGTCTATCACATGTTTAGGGTGGTTAGAGTGGACGTTGATATATAGGGGTGTTTGATCAACTTTATGGAAGGGTTTAAAGGTATCATTAGATAGATTTAGTGTAATATCCAAAAAGTTGACTATTTTCATGTTGGAAGATATTTCAATTTTAAGGCCTAAGTATTTGAAGGCCCTAATTATCTTCTTATGTAAGCTAGAAGTCAAGGGGCCATTGCTATTTGGGACAATGATTAGGCCGTCATCTCTATAAATTCCGACTTGGCTAAGGTTAACTACTCTACTCAAGGTGTCGAGAATATATATGCCCACCAGATCTGCAATTTGGGCGGAATCAAAGGCCCCCATAGGTACATCGAAACTACCATTATTTTTCTTCACCCAAGTAGCGTCATTGTATGCAAGAATTGATCTTCTTGACGCTAAAATGATGTTCAGATCATTATCCGTTATATCAGTATATCCTTTGGCGAAATTAAGGCTGTTACTTAATAGTTCCTCCGAAATAGAAGGGTAAAAATCCAAGATGTCAAATTGGATGAAAGTGGCTCTTCTCTTGTTAGGGATCTTTCGGAACCATTTAATCGTCTCGGCCGAGTCTTTCCAAAGGTTAGCAGGGTATTTCTCCAGGACACATGAAGTAATTTTCTCAATAATACTCTTAGAAATTAATCCCAACTCAGATTTGGAGGGATTAATTAGACGGGACTGCAAGCCATTGATGAAGTTCGGCTTATGGTCTTTGAAGAGAATGTATGCATCTTTCAAACCAAATTTGCCCATTCTGTCAGCAACTCCACATTTGTTAGCAAATTTGCAGATGTCTTCATTGATAGATGATAAGGTACTATTGTCTTTGTCTTTTTTATAAGAGCTGGTAATTTTGTCAGTGACGATTTTGTCGTATTCAGAAGGTGTAACTTTATAGAAATTTTTAGATTTGTCGGCTTTAATCCATAATTTATTGGATTTTTTTATGTTTTTAATGTCTCTACCAATTTTAGTCAGGAAGTAGTTGTTATGATTCTTGAACTTAATCTTTTTAATTAAATCGATCAGATCCCCTTCGAACGGTATAAGTAGCTTGTCACACGGTGGAGTTTTTTGGGATTTCAGGTTAAACGTTTCAGAATTTAATTCTTGGTCATTTCTAGGATTATGGTAGAAAAAAGTTTTCCACCTCATTCTTTTAATAAGGTCAATGATTCTTTCAGTAAGGCAGACAGAGAAAATGTGCAATGAAGGGTAAGGAATGTTTTTCAAGGAATAATCCGGAGTAAATTTTTCCATTCCAATCTGAATAGGTACGAATAAAAGCAGTTTAACTGGAAGTATATCAAGGAGAGCTCAACTTATAATGGTAAGGAGCAATATATTGATAATATTAGTGGTAAATATACATATATATGCAAAATCCACAGGTGCATATATACACATGTATATTTAGAATAAAAAATTCCGAGAGGATAAAATCCAGGTAGAACTCAATGTCCAGGACAGAGTAAGGATATAATAAAAAGGCTTAAACACTAATATTCCATGGTCATAATTTATTCCATTGGAATCGTAAATACGATCCAATTCATCAGACCTACAAATTCAAAAAGAAAACAGAAAAAAACCCACTCCGGAAATAAAAAAGAATTTAGAGAGAGAGTAATTATGAGAGTGTGGGACGAATGTTAGTTTATAAGAGAGGGGTTTAACAGAGAGAGTTTTATTTAAAATTAGGTGTGAGTGGAAGGGGGAAAAAGACTGTTGACGGATGTCTAAAACAGTATAAGGATACACATCGACGTGACAATACACACACCATGGCCGATCAAATCTTAAAGAAGGAGGGGGAGGTAAGGAAGGAAGTGGTGGGGAAGAAAGATGGGGCGGGTGAAATTAAAATTGCAAGGGACGCTGTGTAATTGAGAAAATTTGACAAAAATAATATCGACTGCAGGTTACAAATAAAATATTATAAACAATAAATATGAAGATTATCTAATCTGGCGAGGACCTATATTTTTATGTTCAAAACGCATGCAAAACCATACATACATGTATATACTACACACACACACACACACACACACACATATATACATATATATGCACATACACACATATACATGTACACACACAAACACATATAAATACATACACACATACACATACATATACATACATATACATACGCACACATATATACACGTATATCCACCTATACCCTATACACACATTTTCCACATACATATACATAAATACACATGCACCCACATACACATATATACATACACACACATACAAAAACCAGATATATATACGCACACACACACATATATATATATATATATATATGCATATATATATATACATATATATACATACAAAAATGTACACACATATACCTACATATACACACATACATCCATAGGCATCCACTCCTTACCCATTTACACACACTTGTACATATGAACATGCGCATAAGCATATATACCTAAAACCTTACATTTCTAACCAATTAAAAAAAAAAAAAAAAAAAACAATGTATCCCTATATCTATCCGTTTAGCTATACATACATACACATATACACGCACATCTATACCCACATACACACATATATATACACATACATACATATGGGTACATATATACACCAACACATACGCACACCCACACACATACATATACATACATATATATACACATATATATACATATACACACATCCCAACATATATATTCTCCTATATATACCTACACCCACATACGTATACATGAATATATACACATACACACATATCCATACATATACATACACATATATACAAATACACACACCCCTAAATATATACCTACATATACCCGTAGTCAAGTACATACATACATACATACATACATATACACACACACACACACACATATATATATATATATATATATACCCACATACATACAAATACATACATATAAATTAGAATTTAAAAACTAAATAAGTAAAATTTCAACAATTTATATATACACATATACCCACATTCATACAAATACGTACAAATACATACATATAAATTAGAATTTAAGAACTAAGTAAAATTTCAACAATTTGGGCGTAAAAAAAAAAAAAAAAAAAAAAAAAAAAACCATAGCGCATCACAAAAACACACAATGATCTATATAGAGATAAACAAAATAAACATAATAGTCATTCCGTTAAAATGTCATGCCCGATGTTTTGAACCAAGATGGAACTGACATAAAAGACAGAAAGTTACAAAACGGTGTTTATGTTTTGAATCTCTTCTTATGTCTACATTTAGAAAATATCTCATTACGAAGATTCAACAGTTCATCTTGATTTTTATCTTTGATAATAAAAATTTTTTCCGCCAAGCACAGATCACACCGATCGCGGAAGTTATTAGGTGTTTTGGCTCTTGATAGGTATCTCCATTTCAAAATTGGGGTTAACCCCTTATCCACCAGATCCCAGTAGTGTTTGGATAAGGAAGTTTGACTTCTAAGGCATCTATATCTAAAAGAGTGTCTATGGTTGTATAGACGCTGCTTCCAATTACCGGCGGATATACCTATATATCTTTTTTTCTCGTTTATATTTTCCTCGGGAAAGATAGTTGCCTCGTATATTACATTTTTGTAGTTACATTTACCCCCGATAGGGCAATGATCTTTATTCCTACAATTGCAGGTAGGGTTACTTGATTGAGTCACATTACAATGGTAGTTTCTAAGTATTCTGCAATTATGGGAAGATATGATTTTCTCCATATTACTAACGCATGAGTAACTAATTTTCAGAGTCTTCCTATTGAAAATTTTACTTAATGGATGTTTACTGTGAAAATGCTTATCAATTAATTTCAGAAAAAAACTTCCTATGTCAATATTAGAGAGCTTGCAATATGGTGGGTTGAACCATATTACCTTCCTCTTTCTATTTTTAGATCTGTTATTGTTCTGATTTCTAAGTTCTCCGTTATAGTTTAATTCCTGTCTAAAACCACTATTTTTGAGGGCCTGATTGTATATAAATTTATTATCATCAAAGACTTTTTGGCTAGAAGATAGCTTATTTATTCTAGTATTCACAGTTTTAGGGATGTGGTCTATCACATGTTTAGGGTGGTTAGAGTGGACGTTGATATATAGGGGTGTTTGATCAACTTTATGGAAGGGTTTAAAGGTATCATTAGATAGATTTAGTGTAATATCCAAAAAGTTGACTATTTTCATGTTGGAAGATATTTCAATTTTAAGGCCTAAGTATTTGAAGGCCCTAATTATCTTCTTATGTAAGCTAGAAGTCAAGGGGCCATTGCTATTTGGGACAATGATTAGGCCGTCATCTCTATAAATTCCGACTTGGCTAAGGTTAACTACTCTACTCAAGGTGTCGAGAATATATATGCCCACCAGATCTGCAATTTGGGCGGAATCAAAGGCCCCCATAGGTACATCGAAACTACCATTATTTTTCTTCACCCAAGTAGCGTCATTGTATGCAAGAATTGATCTTCTTGACGCTAAAATGATGTTCAGATCATTATCCGTTATATCAGTATATCCTTTGGCGAAATTAAGGCTGTTACTTAATAGTTCCTCCGAAATAGAAGGGTAAAAATCCAAGATGTCAAATTGGATGAAAGTGGCTCTTCTCTTGTTAGGGATCTTTCGGAACCATTTAATCGTCTCGGCCGAGTCTTTCCAAAGGTTAGCAGGGTATTTCTCCAGGACACATGAAGTAATTTTCTCAATAATACTCTTAGAAATTAATCCCAACTCAGATTTGGAGGGATTAATTAGACGGGACTGCAAGCCATTGATGAAGTTCGGCTTATGGTCTTTGAAGAGAATGTATGCATCTTTCAAACCAAATTTGCCCATTCTGTCAGCAACTCCACATTTGTTAGCAAATTTGCAGATGTCTTCATTGATAGATGATAAGGTACTATTGTCTTTGTCTTTTTTATAAGAGCTGGTAATTTTGTCAGTGACGATTTTGTCGTATTCAGAAGGTGTAACTTTATAGAAATTTTTAGATTTGTCGGCTTTAATCCATAATTTATTGGATTTTTTTATGTTTTTAATGTCTCTACCAATTTTAGTCAGGAAGTAGTTGTTATGATTCTTGAACTTAATCTTTTTAATTAAATCGATCAGATCCCCTTCGAACGGTATAAGTAGCTTGTCACACGGTGGAGTTTTTTGGGATTTCAGGTTAAACGTTTCAGAATTTAATTCTTGGTCATTTCTAGGATTATGGTAGAAAAAAGTTTTCCACCTCATTCTTTTAATAAGGTCAATGATTCTTTCAGTAAGGCAGACAGAGAAAATGTGCAATGAAGGGTAAGGAATGTTTTTCAAGGAATAATCCGGAGTAAATTTTTCCATTCCAATCTGAATAGGTACGAATAAAAGCAGTTTAACTGGAAGTATATCAAGGAGAGCTCAACTTATAATGGTAAGGAGCAATATATTGATAATATTAGTGGTAAATATACATATATATGCAAAATCCACAGGTGCATATATACACATGTATATTTAGAATAAAAAATTCCGAGAGGATAAAATCCAGGTAGAACTCAATGTCCAGGACAGAGTAAGGATATAATAAAAAGGCTTAAACACTAATATTCCATGGTCATAATTTATTCCATTGGAATCGTAAATACGATCCAATTCATCAGACCTACAAATTCAAAAAGAAAACAGAAAAAAACCCACTCCGGAAATAAAAAAGAATTTAGAGAGAGAGTAATTATGAGAGTGTGGGACGAATGTTAGTTTATAAGAGAGGGGTTTAACAGAGAGAGTTTTATTTAAAATTAGGTGTGAGTGGAAGGGGGAAAAAGACTGTTGACGGATGTCTAAAACAGTATAAGGATACACATCGACGTGACAATACACACACCATGGCCGATCAAATCTTAAAGAAGGAGGGGGAGGTAAGGAAGGAAGTGGTGGGGAAGAAAGATGGGGCGGGTGAAATTAAAATTGCAAGGGACGCTGTGTAATTGAGAAAATTTGACAAAAATAATATCGACTGCAGGTTACAAATAAAATATTATAAACAATAAATATGAAGATTATCTAATCTGGCGAGGACCTATATTTTTATGTTCAAAACGCATGCAAAACCATACATACATGTATATACTACACACACACACACACACACACACACATATATACATATATATGCACATACACACATATACATGTACACACACAAACACATATAAATACATACACACATACACATACATATACATACATATACATACGCACACATATATACACGTATATCCACCTATACCCTATACACACATTTTCCACATACATATACATAAATACACATGCACCCACATACACATATATACATACACACACATACAAAAACCAGATATATATACGCACACACACACATATATATATATATATATATATGCATATATATATATACATATATATACATACAAAAATGTACACACATATACCTACATATACACACATACATCCATAGGCATCCACTCCTTACCCATTTACACACACTTGTACATATGAACATGCGCATAAGCATATATACCTAAAACCTTACATTTCTAACCAATTAAAAAAAAAAAAAAAAAAAACAATGTATCCCTATATCTATCCGTTTAGCTATACATACATACACATATACACGCACATCTATACCCACATACACACATATATATACACATACATACATATGGGTACATATATACACCAACACATACGCACACCCACACACATACATATACATACATATATATACACATATATATACATATACACACATCCCAACATATATATTCTCCTATATATACCTACACCCACATACGTATACATGAATATATACACATACACACATATCCATACATATACATACACATATATACAAATACACACACCCCTAAATATATACCTACATATACCCGTAGTCAAGTACATACATACATACATACATACATATACACACACACACACACACATATATATATATATATATATATACCCACATACATACAAATACATACATATAAATTAGAATTTAAAAACTAAATAAGTAAAATTTCAACAATTTATATATACACATATACCCACATTCATACAAATACGTACAAATACATACATATAAATTAGAATTTAAGAACTAAGTAAAATTTCAACAATTTGGGCGTAAAAAAAAAAAAAAAAAAAAAAAAAAAAAAAACCATAGCGCATCACAAAAACACACAATGATCTATATAGAGATAAACAAAATAAACATAATATTCATTCCGTTAAAATGTCATGCCCGATGTTTTGAACCAAGATGGAACTGACATAAAAGACAGAAAGTTACAAAACGGTGTTTATGTTTTGAATCTCTTCTTATGTCTACATTTAGAAAATATCTCATTACGAAGATTCAACAGTTCATCTTGATTTTTATCTTTGATAATAAAAATTTTTTCCGCCAAGCACAGATCACACCGATCGCGGAAGTTATTAGGTGTTTTGGCTCTTGATAGGTATCTCCATTTCAAAATTGGGGTTAACCCCTTATCCACCAGATCCCAGTAGTGTTTGGATAAGGAAGTTTGACTTCTAAGGCATCTATATCTAAAAGAGTGTCTATGGTTGTATAGACGCTGCTTCCAATTACCGGCGGATATACCTATATATCTTTTTTTCTCGTTTATATTTTCCTCGGGAAAGATAGTTGCCTCGTATATTACATTTTTGTAGTTACATTTACCCCCGATAGGGCAATGATCTTTATTCCTACAATTGCAGGTAGGGTTACTTGATTGAGTCACATTACAATGGTAGTTTCTAAGTATTCTGCAATTATGGGAAGATATGATTTTCTCCATATTTCTAACGCATGAGTAACTAATTTTCAGAGTCTTCCTATATATATGTTTGTGTGTGTGTGAGTGAATGAGTGTGTGTGTGTGTGAGCGTGTATGTATATATGTGTTTTTCCTTTGCTTTTTCTATAGACCGATATGTGTACTTCAACTACGTATATGTATGCATCGTTCATATGCATGCATATATACTTCTTACTTTTATTTGTCCCTCTTTTTATCTATATGATCATTTTGGTATGTAAAACATTGATGCTTGTTTTGTGTACAATTATTGCTTTATGCTTAAGTTTATTTGATTATTCGTATATTTCTATTTGTATGTGATTGCTTGTATATGATTTTATTAGGTTGGTGCAAAAATAATGACGTAATAATGTCGTTTTTTGACGTAAACGTCAAAAAACGACATTATTACGTCATTATTTTTGCACCGACCTAATACATAGATATACATATGTCTGGCATAATTTTTTCTTTTGCGATTTTTATATGTATGTTTGTCTTAATTTTTCTTCTTATTTTATTTTTTATTATTTATTTTTATTTTTTTCCTTTCTCTTGTGTGAATATACGTCCTTGTATTCGCGTGTCCATGTATTTGCTTATATATACACACACACACACACACACATACACACACATATATATATATATATATATATATATATATATATATATATATATATATATATATATATATGTGTGTGTGTGTGCACGTGTGTGTTTTGTATTATGATGTGAATGTTTGTCCTGTCATTTGAAAATTCCCTTCCCAGCCTACCTCCTTATTAGAATTCTGACTTCTATGTATCAAATATGTGTAGCGATCGGATATACTTTCTTCATCAGCGTCCAGCTTATCTGATAAATTGGCACTTCGCTAAAAACAATATTTTTTTTTCTCTTAGTTTCATTTCTGAATAATCTTGAAATAATATTAAACTTGTTGCTCCGTTAACTTTAGAATTTGACATTTAAAATTTTTAATTTTAATTTTAAATTTAACTGTTAACTTAAAATATAACTTAATTTTTATATTAATTTCTAATTTAGTCTAATCTTAACTTTATTGAACTAATAGATTGTACTTATACTAGAATATGTTGTCATGTTAATTATAATTACCATATACTTGTATTGTGATTGGTCATCATAGATTACGTAATAAAGTTTCCCCTACTAAGAGCGTTTGGTTGGCTTTTGAACTCTTAAAACCGTTTATTTTTCATTCAACATCATCACTTGACAAGACATCAGAAGTGTCGAAGCAAAATTGCAAATTTTTTTAGTAATTTTATTACATACATATGTTATAAATTTGAATGTACACACACACAAACACACACATACACAAACATACACACACGCATATATATATATATATATATATATATATATATATATATATATATATATATATATATATAATTCCAACAAGATCTATTTGTATAATTTTATAGTTTTTTTTACCAATTGTTTAAGAATCTATTTTTCATGAAAAGCAAAACTGTGGATAATCTAGCAAAATTCCTACTTTTTTTCTTGTAAGTTCGACGCTCATCCTCTGGTGTCATGATATCCAGTGCGATATCTTAAAATATCTTACTCCTCTTTGTTTATTCATGGATAATAGCATGTATATCTGTAATATTAGTCAACTCGTCTTGTTACAATTTCTACAAGATTGCGATATATTTTTCTATTATAATTTTTATTACAAGAATTTATAATAAAATCATGTTGAAATCGCACAAAGTCTTGAAACATAGCAGCTTTTGTATAATGATTTCATCATGTTCTTATTACAATCGTTAATAATAAAAATAATAATATGTTGCTTTACTTTATATTGAGCACTTTTTTTTAAAAGCAAATGCTACGAGTATGAGAATTTTACTCCATCTGTTCTTTCACTCATTTTTATATATTTTTAGCCCAATAATACCTTCCACCACGTTGCTTATGCTACTTAATGCGCTTGATAACATTTTCAAATGATTCCCTGACCATTATCTTTGCTATACCTGACTCTTATTAAGTATACGCTGATCATTATAAGTTAATAATTTAGTTTGTCCACCTAGAGCTCTTGCTGTATCGCGTAACATTGCTTGGAATCATGTACCACAGGATGGTATTTATTATGTCCTTGTTTACAAATTAAAGCATGCTATATATAGCGTATTGCTATTGCCATTGAATACTGATAATACACATCTTATTCTGAAATCTGCGTATATATTGAATTTTGTATGTAATCATTTTCTTTGTTCTATCTTAATTACATGTACGTTTAATATTAAGAAAATTGAATCACACATTCAAGCTGTTGAAATTTTATTTTTCCCTTCATAAAGTATGCGTATGTGTGTGTGGTTATAAAGATGGAGAGTGTGAGAGATTTTGTTATTTTATTAATATAAAAATGTTACAGCAAAGTTTATTTGATGTTTTAAGAATAATTTGGCAAGAAATACACACATTTGTATTTTCATTTCAAAAGAAATCTTGAGGACAATTTCCTTAAACTGAAATCAGATTCTGTTCAAATTTCAGTAAATGAGAATTTTAAGAAACTAAATTTCGCAGGAAACATTCTTATTGGAAAATGAGATGCATGTGAGAAAGATTGAACACTACATCGACACAAGAAATTATCCTGCTCAGGTAACCCGAAATGCCGATCAACAGAATGAAAGAAGAGATTAGATAGTGATTCTTGTATTTCATTGTGCCAAACTCGTAGATGGAAACAATGTACACGGATGTCAGAACTAGAAACAGAATCAACAAATTAGTTTCGAAAATCGACTGTAGATTCATATTTTCGATGTTGCAAGGACGAACGCTGTAGTCTCGGCTCGAATTTGAACTTATCACTTCAAGCCACTAACCACTAGGCTACAGAAACACCGAATGTAATAACAATGCAGATGTCATAAACACTTCCAAGGAAATTAAATATCTTAAACACTAACGGATGCCAGTAAAAATAAAATAGGAAAATAGTTACAAATGTTTGAGAAAATCTTACAAGTAAAATTTTGAGAAAGAAACAATGCATCCCGTACAAGATCAGAAACAAGATATACTAACTTCGTTCCATGACCTCTTAAATATAATAGAAAAATATTCTACTGTTCCGATTTACAGTTGTCCGCATATTTATTAAGAACATTAATGCAATTCAGTCAGATGGAAACACGAAGCGATAATATTCAAAATCACATTCAAGATATTGAAAGTAATATAATACTAATAGACATGCTGTCAACTAGACTACAGGTAAGACATTCACGTTTGAAAAATATTCATAATCTGCGCAAATTTAGCAAAATTCCCTGTTATTTTCCAAATACATATGTCCGTTTAATTATTGCAGATAAAGCCTCTACTATTAGGTTGGTGTAAAAATAATGACGTAATAATGTCGTTTTTTGACGTTAAAAATACGTCAAAAAACGACATTATTACGTCATTATTTTTGCACCAATTTAATAGTATTCTTGAGGGTAAAAAGGGTTAATTTTTAAAGAAAAAAAACAACTATATAAATTTTGTTCAACGTACAAATACTGTATTTGTCATATAGACGGGATAATAGTGGTATTTGTTGATTTGGGTATGATACGAGCAGTCTTGAAAAGAAAAAGCCAATTTTGTTTAAGAAGCTGTATCCAGACTGATTAACACAAAGTACGAAAATACTGCCTGGGTTCATACAGAGACGAAGTTGTCAATACAATTTAGTGAATATTCTAAAATAACTGAACAGGGCAACAAATAATTCGGAGTTAATAAGAATTCAAAAGTGTATAAACGATTCTGATTTATGTATCCTATACGCTTAACCAGAAGTTTTAGAAGAGATTCCATATACAGATTGAGTATGAAATTGCAAACTACGAAAGCCTCCAAAAGGTTTTTCATAACTTGCCACAAATGGAAACTTTCAGGGGCGCTGGGAAGATTCCTAGGTGATATGCAGCTGTTTTAAGTCACCTCATCTGACTTCAGTGGGGGTTCCACAGCCCAGCTACATTGGCGCCAGTAAGCAATCTTTACAGCAACACCCTTGTAAATGGATTACCTAAAAAGTGTTTCGTGCTCAGTAAAGATATTATACAAAATGTAAAAAAGGTCCTGCATTTATATATATTTAAAGTAATGATCATATTTTTGTACAAGTACAGAAAGTACAAAACATTATTCTTACGTGAAATCTTAATTTCACCACTTAAAAATCCGCGTGAGCATTACATGACTATCGTCATTACCTCTATGTACACAAAATCTATTAAATTTTTATAAAACTATTTTCAGGGTATATGTATAAACTGTTATAAAATGTAAAGGGATATCGTGTTTATGCATGGGTTACATTCCTAAGATGCTCCATTTTATGGACAGTATATATAAATTAAATAGACCGTATTCCAAAATAAGAAAAGATGTGAAAACCAAAGCATTCTCGATCTCAAAAATTTCTTCTAAAAAATTCTCAAACTGTATTATGCTTATTTTGACCCTTTAAATTTAATAGTTAACACTCAAATTAGGTCAGAAAACCGGAGAAGTCAGTTACTGAATTTAGCCGGTGATTTCGTAAAAAAATCGACATCATCAAAACTTAATTGCATATTGAATTATAATTAACGAATATTAGAAGTGACAATGCAGGATACAGAAGTTGCGTACAAAAGAATACCGTAACTGAAAGTCTAATAAAACTATAGTTGAACATAGAAACAAAAAGACAAGAAAATATCATCTTGCTAATACAAGAGAAAAATATCATCTTATATAAGTTTGAAAAATATGATTATGAATGTGACTACTGTACCTAAAATTATTAGAGAGTCAAAATGAAATTTATTTACACATGAAGATAAGTAGAGTTCTGAAGAAGGTTTCTATATCCACAAAGTAGCATTTCCATATTAGTTAGAATATTGATAAGAGAGCAGTATCATGAAAGGAGGCTGATTTCTATCAAGAGCCAGGAAACACTTTAGTAACCCTTCTTTTAAAATACCAATAATATCATAATTATATATGTCCGTGGTCCAGTGGTTAGAACGTTCCCTTTCTGACGATGAGGACCCAACCTGATCGATTTGTCAGGAAAACTCTTACTCTTAATTTAATTTCTCAGGAAAATAAGTTTCTAAAGTCCAGTAACTGTTATTGCTCTTTCCAATATATTTCTTCTTAACCTTTCATATGAAAAAGTTTAGAATATCAATATCTTGATTATTTCCTTATTTACTCTGCGAGTTTCATGTGATATCCATTTTGACTGTTGCTATTGTTGGACGATTTCAACTGATGTCGTTTCTGAATCATCGAAGTTTGAACTTGCAAAGCTTTGACAGAGAAGTTTACAATCATCCTATTTTTATTGATGCACTTGGAAATATTGTTGACAGAATGGGAACATGAATGAAGAAAATTGCCATTGATTGCTCACTGGAACTATGGCAGAAAAGAAATCTCTTCGGGACGCCAAGAAAAATGGGGAAGACTAAAGTGTCAGAGAAAATTGTATGATACCCAAGGCTACCTATTGTAACGCGTTTCATCCAGTAAGTCTTAATCGGAACTTTTTTAAGTTGTTTCTTGATATATATATATATATATGTATATATATATATATATATATATATATATATATATATATATATATATATATATATATATATATATATTTATTAAAGGCCTTTTTTATGTTTAACGTTCTTTTTATAGATACAAGTATTTAAGTTAATGCTCTGTTTATAATAAACAGTATTAAATAACATTTACCGGCCTGAATGTCCGAGAAAATGTCTTTAATAAATAAATTGTCGGACTTTGTACATTTCTTAATGTATGACGTCATTTGTTTACATTTGATACGCCATGAGCAGTTATGAATGTACGAGATTCATGGAAGATTGAAGTTTATAAGCAGTAAATTCGACCATGTGGCCGAGTCGGTTAAGTCGCGTCAGCGTAAATGACGGTTCCGTATAGGATGCAAGTTCGAATCCTGTCAAAGGACGAATATTTTCTATGAAAATTTCTCGGACATTCAGGTCGCTAAATGTTATTTAATACTTCTTATTATAAACAGAGCATTTACTTAAATACTTGTATCTATAAAAAGAACGTTAAACATAAAAAAAAATGTCTTTAATAAATAAACTGTCGGACTTTGTCCATTTCTTAATGTGTGTGTATATATATATATATATATATATATCGCACTCGCATATATATATATATATATATATATATATATATATATATATATATATATACACGGAGAAAGTAACTTGGGTGGACAATTCTCGAGAGTTACTATATATTACTAGAAAGAAATAAAATAGGGGAAGCGATAACACTCTCATGTTTTTAATGTCTGCTTCAACAAACTGAATAACCTTGTGAATAATAAGAAGAAAAACACGGAAGGTAATGCCAGCTTTAATATTTACTTCAGTGAAATGGAAAATCATCTAAATTTTAAGCTTTACATTTGTAGTATTGGGATTGCATTATTTTGTTAAAATTGTTAATCGCAACTATTTAACCGTGCATCAGAATTTCCACATGTAGATTATATTTGTAAAACTTGCAAGGCGCTTATTTAAACCTTATATTAAGAATGATGATTCGTCAGATAATTCAAGATGAAAACAGTGAAAATTTCAGGTCACAATTTTAGATAAATAAGCCACTCATTAAGAGAACTCGATTCGTTTTATCGAAGAGTATTGTATTAGTAGCAGTAGTAGTCACTGTTTACAAACTCACACTTTCTCTCCCAAGAGCTCAACCGAAATGATTTTTAGGAACACACACACATACATAGACGTATATATATATATATATATATATATATATATATATATATATATATATATATATATATATCGTCAAACACACATATATATACACAAACAACTTGTCTGTATATATATATATATATATATATATATATATATATATGTATACAATCAATTGAAAAGTATTACGAACCATTTATATATATTTTTGTTTGTAACGTATATTTACAATTGTATTTAAATAGTATGATTTCATAATGAAAAAGACACCTTTTGGCACAAAAGAGAAAATAGAAATAGTGCAGTTATTAATGAACTAAGGTAAACTTCATCTCGCTTCTGCTGTCATGCGGTTTAGCGTGGGTCATAACCTGAACGGCGAAATTATCTGCGGGTCGAAAAATATGCTAATAGTATTCTACCTCTAAATAATGAGAGTGGACACTGTCAGCGCATGATTCCAAATTATGCCCCACCTCGGCCAACAATTTACCGATAACCATAAGAGGAAAAAAATGTATAATGGCATAGAAAGGCATATAAAGAACTCATAGAAATACAGTATGCCATAGGCAACCTTTCAAATTGTAGTATTACAAATTAAATATAGAATGAAGGGAAGAAGTATTCTGAAAAAGGTAAATACGTCTGTGGAGGGAGTAAATAAAGAGTCACAACTAAAATAAATTTATTACTAAAAACAAACAAATCGGTGTAAATAAGCTCCTAGTCTGGATAAGACTTAAAAAAAATACCCAGGACCCACCCATGACATAGGGAACGAAGAAAGTTTACCTGCGTGCACGAAATCAAGTGATGAAATAAACCGTTTCAAAACGCTTTAACTTTTTTCAGTTTTGCCATTTCGATTATTGTTGTTCCAACGAATTTGGAATAAGAATAATTATAAAAATAAGGCAAATAATATAATATCTTATATGTTAAATGGTAAATAAGAACATTCCTTAAATTTTTGCCTACTTTTTAATTATATATCATTATATATTAAAATATAAGATACCAGATCAAATTGTATTATTATTATTATTTCTTTTTATTCTTTATTATTTGATAATTTTTAATAATAATATATTATTAAAAGATATATTATTAAAATTATATATAATAAATATAATAATAATAATAATAATAATAATAATAATAATAATAATAATAATAATAAAGCTGTCAAAATACAAGGACCTTGAAATAGAGGTCTCGAAAATGTGGCATATGGGAACATCAACAATCCCTGTTGTAGTTGGAGCCCTAGGACTGGTTGGAAAAGATTGCAGTAGACTAATTGCAGGGATTCCTGGAAGCCCATGCATCAAGGAGATACAAAAAAATTGTTCTGAAAAGTACAGCCCACACTTTACGAAGGGCTCTATCTATGTAATTTTTTTTTTGTTTGTCAGTGAAAAGTGTCATGATGCCCTTTCTAACCTTAGGTCCCTGGGTGGGACCCGGAAAGAAATGTGTAAACGCCAGAAAGCAAAGAAAATAAAAATAATAATAATAATAATAATAATTACAAGAAGAAGAAGAGAAATGGTAAATAAGAGTATTTCTTAATTTTTTTATTCGTGGCTGTTTTAAAAACATTTTTAACATTGCATGTTATCTTTATTTTAATAGAATACAATAATAATAATAATAATAATAATAATAATAATAATATTTTTTTTTACTTTAAATTTCATTTTTTGAATCGTCTTAAATAAGAAGTTGTTTTATCATGATGTATGAGCACATTATTTGTCTTCCGTAGGCAAGGTTACATGTAATGAATTTACATAGAAAACAGAACCGCCTACCACAATAATAATTCAGAAATGTTGTAAGAATTGATATTCATAATCTGGAGTGTTTTGCTCACCTCGACGTGGTTTAATAGTTATCAATTTTGTCTTTTTAGTTATATTATTTGCATTATTCGGACTTTTATCCTCATCTTCATTGCCATATACACAAAGTATCGACCGTTGTGCGCTCCGACCTTCTTCAGATGACAGGAATTTCGAACCGATACCTTTATTTCATCCGGTGTTTTACTTCCACGTGCTATATGCCTCTTCCTGATGTCTCAGTTATTTCCCTTTAACTCAACTCTTATAGCTTCGTTCACAACTGAAGTGACCGGCTATTTTTACTGGATCTAACCAACGTCTTTATCCAGTGGGTCATATTCCTTGACGACATCTATGTGTGAATTTTTGGGACTTTAAACCTAATGTCTCAGAAACCATTTTTACCAGTGTTCATATTGCAATTTTTCTGTTGTTATTATTGCATTTTTTTACCAGAGCTTATATTAAAATTTTCTTTGTTATTCTTGCTTTTCTCTAGTACTCCCTATTACTGGTCACCATATTGTATTTATTTCTATGCTTGATCGGCTCAGGAGATTTTTGTGGCCAAACATATGTAAGGAATTCTAGAGAAAAGCAATGAATAAAAAATACCAGCGTACAACGGCCACAACGCTGTGAATATAGCAATGAAGATGAGGATAACAGTACGAATAATAACCTTCTACCTTGAGTTGTTCTTGGGCCTTGAATTGGGATCGAACATTAATAAAAAAAAGATTGATTTATCTATTTTGTACGGATTATAAACTATTTGCAGGTTATTTAAAGGAAGCAACTGTTTTTAGTATTTTGCGGAGATAACAATGATTTATCTGATACAAGTTCTACTAATTAACACATAGCTGAGAGAGAAGAGGTGGATCCATACGTTTCCCAAACGTATTTACGCGTACATGAATATAACGAACCTAACTGGAATTGGCTTTTATTAATAAATGCGCCTGCATACCAAAGCCTACAGCATGTGGTATTCCCTAGCGGTTAGAATATAAGAGGAGCTGGTAGGAAGCAAATATATAAAGATTATATAGGTATAAAGAAGATATCCTCAAAATCGACATTAATCTAATACATAATATTTTGTGATAAGCTCTATTGACAGACTTCGGAGATCATTTTGCGTCTAAGAAAACAATATTTATTTACTTTATGTCTCAAGTGAAAGAATAAGTAAATGACTATCACTAGTAGCAAATCAAAATAAATTATTATTATTATTATTATTATTATTATTATTATTATTATTGCGTTTTCAGGAAATACGGAAAATGAAGATAATAACGATGATCATAATATAACTGGGACTGTTAGTGTTAAAGTTTGCGCTGGTGCTGGTAAAAACGATGTAATGTAATGAGTGTGAATCACATTCTATAGTGGAAGACATCGCCAGAGAGGCGGTTTTATTTGTCAGTTTAATCAACTTAAAGTATCCCTAACAGAACTGCACAAAAATAAAAAAAGAGAAAAATAAAATGGTCGAAAGGCGATCGAAAAATATCTGCACCGCTAACGAACGTTCATTAATGGAGTAAAGAGTAGTGGCATTAGAATACTCGACATCTGTCATAATGTTTGTATCTGCATTTAAATTTCCTTGCAGCCTCTGCCTTTCTGGTTTAAATCCTGAAACCCGATTGGAAAAACGACTTCTCACATCAAAGAATGAAGGCTTCATTCTAATCAAGGACCATCGTTTTCCGGTGTTTTTTTTTCTTAATTTAAAATAATTTCCAATAAAAATGGTCAGGATTAGAATCAAGAGATGAACTTTGAGAATTAAATGCAATGAATCAAAGAAAAATTCAATACTACTGAAAATGTCAAAATGCTCTCTCTCTGTGGTATGAGTTGAAGAATTGCTAAATATGTTGTCTCTGAATCAGTATTTCAATAATTTCATATATAAACAGAAACTGACTTCACGATTTTGCCGATAAAATCCGGGTTATTTCATTGTAAATGATCAATACCTGTGACTCCTAAGCGACGTCATTCTGTCTTTTTCCCTCTATGTCGGTCCTTCCCTCTCTGTATATATATATATATATATATATATACGTGTGTTTCAGATACATATCTTTTAAATAATCATGAATAAGGATAAATGTGCCTTGGTAAAATCCCTCAGAGGACGAAACGCGTCGGCTACTGTAAGTTCGATTTGATATATATATATATATATATATATATGTGTGTGTGTGTGTGTGTGTCTGTGTGTTTGTGCGTGTGTATACGTGTGCATATATAAGTATACATGCATACATACATACATATATATATATATATATATATATATATATATATATATATATATATATATATATATATATATATATATATATATATATTCCCAGCGTGTGAGAGTCAACAATTGATGTATTTTACGGACTTGCTTCATGCTTGCGCCTGTTATGTGGCATCAACGTCACGCCACTCTGTCAGAATAACAGAAATTTATTGCAAACCCATGCAACTTACCTGGAATTATTATTTAGGTGTCCTAGCCTCAGTTCTCTTGATTACGCCAATCTAGATTTCATATAACGACTAATTCCTACATTGTTTAGCTCGCTTCCCATTCCTGTTTTGGACAGATTCTTTCAAGCTTTTAGCTACATTCCAGATAACTGTATAGATAATCTATGAGCATCAGGAGTCTTCCCATACTATGCTAACCGTCAAAAGCAGATTGTAGGTAAGGATTATTGGAAGCCTGTGATCAGGCATTTTTTATATATGGTACATCCATCTTAATTGAGATTACACCACCATGCCTTCTATGATTTGCAGCTCACGTTTAGCAGGCAGACCTTCACAGAGATAGTATTTTTCCATCTGTATCTACGTATAGTACATTATAATCTTTTGTGAGACGAGTCTAATATGAGCATTCTGTATAGATTCCATGATTGTTATGAGTACATTATAGTTTAAAGTAATTAATTGTAAAGATATATTTAATTCATGCTAGCGATATTTATTGACAGAATATTCTTAGTGGAAAGAGTCGACAGTGGTTGGGCGACAGATATATAGATCATTTTATGAGACAATACAGTAAAGGAAATAACTTATTCATATGGTCACTTAACTTATGGCTTGTACCAGGTAAAGTTAAAGCTGCTAAAACAAAAGCAAGCTATGTTAGATAATACAGTTTCCTAAATAAAACGAAAAGATAGATTTCAGTCTTTTATTTTGTAGCTTAACTCGTTGAATGTGGGTTTACACTCTTTATTTTTCGTACTATTATTATGGTTTACATATGTGGTCTTTTCTTAGTAGAACACACACACGCTCTATCTCATTTAATTATTTTGCTTTTTACACGTGAACAAAATATTTTTACTAGTAAACGCGCAAAATTATTAAAAAAATGGGTGTAAACATAAGGGTTCACTTACTGTTGTCCATGTTATTTTTTTATATTTTTTATTCCAGCTTTATAAGAATTTTGTAAATAGTTGTAAGTCGTTTAATAAATGTTTCCTTAATAGAATATATAGCTTAATTAAGATTTGTTGATATATATCTACATATATAAGTAAATTGAGAACATTTGGAGTATGATTCCACTGTACGTAACATTTATTTTAAAACAGGGCTCAGTATATAGTAGAGTTAAATATTGTTTATTTTAAGATATGAAAATATGTTAAAAATCGCTACACAATTAAAATTATGTTTCGACACCATAAATGTCACTCTTCTGACGATATTAAGCTACTGGCGAGTGAATGATTAATTTAATTTAAAAAAGCAGAATACTTTAAAAAGTAGATTTGGGGGCTTTGCTGTGACTAACAAATCGAATGTGACCTACGCTAAATTCAAATTCGTCGGAAAAGATAATATGGGTCAAGACATGAAGTTGTCTGCATATAAGACCTAGACAATTTCCTTATGGGCTGATACATATTATTACATTATTTCGTAAGTTCTGACGTTCAAAATTCCCAAGAAGCAAAAACGAAAGAGATAGGGACGTAATTTAGGATAATGCTTACCAGTTATATGCTCTTTCAGCTTCTTACATAAGATTTTGTAGTTGATAAATATAAGACGCATTTAAGAAACCGGCAAACAAGCGTTCGGGGAAAAAAAAACGGATCAAAAATGCAGAAATATTTGGCAAATTAATATGCAGCTGTTTAATAAAGACCATCAATATAAGATGTTAATAATACCAACTAAACAATGCAAGATGTCAACATTACCAAACAAACACCTGTGAATCCATATTAGATGTTAATAATACTGAACAAACATCGATACAATACAATATTAAATCAAAATGAATCATAAAAATAGAATAGTAAGCCATATAATGTGCACAGCACTTCATCTACTGATTATTACTACAAAAAAGTATTTTCAAACTCAAAGTTTAAACATATTGTAAGGTAAAAGGCAGGCTATCCCTACAATTTACAGTCAATTCAATTCTTTAGTTTAATAAGTTTTTATCAAAATTTCTAATTTTTCTTGTAAGCAGAGAAAACAGGGTTCATTTAAACATCTACATTTTCTAGCTTTTTTTTTTTAAATCTTCCGTTTTAACTTTGGAGTTTTATTAGCTTCTTTTCAATTTAAAAAAATATTTAGAAAGTATCTTAGAGAAAAAGTGTGGGTAGACACCACAAAGTGACCAAAAGTTGTAGTCTTCATTGTTATCTTCTGACCAATACCAGGACATCTGCACACGCGTACATCTGCACACGCGTATCTTCGATTTTGAGTAATCTTCATATAAAGCTACCAAATTCTAAGAAAAAATTATGTACCATAAAAACTCACACACACATACATACATGCATACATACATACATATATATATTAGAAATTTTGATAAAAACTTATTAAACCAAAGAATTGAATTGACTGTAAATTGTAGGAATAGCCTGCCTTTTACCTTACATATATATATATATATATATATATATATATATATATATATATATATATATATATGGATGTTTATGTGTATGGTTGATTACTCGTCGTAGAATACCGTCAGAATTTCTTCAATTTTTCATCTGATTTACATCTTCTTAAGTGTGTCCGTTGAGATCTTGTTTTTCACTTGTCCAATGTAATCTAAGCTTTTTAGACATTTGTTAGCCGTTCCCAAATAATTTTTGCTTTTGTTCTGTCTTGTTCATGCATTGAAAACTCTGGATGTCTCAATGCCGTGTCTTCAGACATCTGTGGATGTCATGTATTTTTTTTTTTTTAATGTGCCGCATTATTTATCCATATGTGTGAGGCGTTGTTTCGTGTTTTTTTTCTTTCTCGTTATTTTGTTGCGTAATATATTTACATTATTTGATCCTAAATAGAAACAAGTTTCTCTTGAAATAAAAGACGACCAATGACATCTATCCGGAAGAGGACATTATTACTCTGATCTTATGGGAAGTTTGGTTTGATAGAGTGGTTTTTCCAAGGACATCAGCTTAATGAGGTATTTTGTTTGCCGTTATGCAATTTAGTCACTGATATGGAAAAATCTGTCAAAATATTCAATAATTTAAATAGTGAATTGTTATTTGAGGATACAATCTACAAATAATCGAAAGGATTTCACAAGGTCGTAGAAGGCCAAGAAAAATTTTGAATGGGTGTTAAGTAATACCATGGATAAAAGATCGCTTCAAAAGCAGTTGGAAGCATTTACGTTAACGTGATATTTCATATTATTTACAATTTAGTCGGTTGCCATGTCTCAGCAACATTGCCTTTACAAGGAAATAATTTAAAAAAAAAAAACAATAACTTTAAAGCAACTGTCCAATCAATGTTTTCTATCATTCGCTCATCGATCATACCATGGGCAATATTCGGCAAATGCACTTTCCTAAGAATTATATATTAAGCGGGTCCATTTATTGGAATTCACTTCTGCTTTGGCATTTTTTTTCTCGACACAATATTATACTCGATCAAATTTGATTTTATTATTTATTGTCTTTATTCCTTAATTTTCAGATATTTATTTTCTTAAAGGATGGAATTTATATTAATCATCAGCATTAAAATTGCGCGTACGTGTTGTGCAATAATTTCTTAGTTCATTATTCAATCTAGAGGGACAACAATCTGTTGTCCTTCCTTAGTTTATCTTAGTTTTTTTACAAAAACAAAACAAAACAACAAAAACGACATTAAAATTCAGCTGACAGACGAATCGCAATAAAGGTAGTGTTGCAAAGATTTCTGATAATTTTCCTAGCCTTTACACGAAATACAAATGTATCGAACTGCGGTGAGAATGTTCGTTAACAGCATGCTAGAGACGGTACGCGAATGACAGTGGGAGAGTTCCAAGAAAAGAAAGCTACACAGGCATATCGAAACTTTTGGCAGAAAGGAAAGGTCTATTAGAACTTACATCGTCTATTCGCTAACTGTCTCTCTCTTTTTCTTTCTCGCCCTCTATTTCTCTCTTCCCTGATATATATAGTTTTAAAAAATAAAGAAAACGTTTAGAGTAATGTGAAATAATGTCGGATAAAATATCCATTCAAAAAATAAATATGTATATAATGAACGTACACACACGCACGCACATTATATATATATATATATATATTATGTACACATTGATATATAGAGGCCTACTTTGTTTTTTATACTGTAACTATGCTGAGTTTCTGGGAATGAGCGTGTTATCCAGCGTGATCATCAATGCACTCGGTCACGGTGAGTTTATATATATATATATATATATATATATATATATATATATATATATATATATATATATATATATATATATATATATATGATCGACTTTCCCGTCGAGATTCGACGTATGAGGGTCAAGCAGATCATATATATATATATATATATATATATATATATATATATATATATATATATATATATATATATCTTTAATAAACCGTTAATAAGATTTGAAGGATAAAAGGACATCAAAATGATAACTATATTGGCAAAGCGATTGATGATACTTATTATATATTAGTCTTTTGACTAACCTGAAGCACAAAAATTTTAAAAGACGAAGGTAATTTGCAGGACAAGCCCTGTTCCAGATGTTATCAACAACACGATCAGGTCCTTTGTAAGATTTCGAGGATTATGACATATGTACAGAGCTAAATGTGGGTTTCTATCCATTAGAAACGACGCTGGGAAGGTTTGGATATCGCATAGTTTGTTTCAGCGGGAGATTCACACAAAACAAGCTAATGCAAATCTGTCAGAACACCCTGCGTCAACAGGACACTGAATAGGACAGTTTCTTGGATAAGCTTCATTATCAGTGAGGTGATGTGGTGTGAACCTTTCGCACCGGAATCTAAATGACAATCCACAATGTGCACATTGCGAATTTTCAATCAATTGTTTATCGCTTGTGAAAATGCGTAACTAAGTTTGAAGAATAGAATTTTGTAGTTGAAAACGAGTCCTGTCCAATATATTGTTCTCCCTATCACCATTGTTATTTCTATGTAAATGTTGTGACGAGGCTACCATAGAAAAATTATCTGATTATAGGTACACATCGCGATATATATATATATATATATATATATATATATATATATATATATATATAACAAAAATCCTTTGAAGAACACACCGCAGACATCAACCGTTCCATTTTTAAAAAAGTTACGTCTACTAAAATATTGTATACAGGAAATAAAAGTTTTATAGTCATCAAAACAAGATAAACACTCCCCCACCATATATATATATATATATATATATATATATATATATATATATATATATATATATATATATATATATATATATATATATGATAATAGAAATGAAATATTCGAGAATTTTACGAATTGTTTTCAGGCTAGCAGAAATAATATGAAAAAGTGCCCACAAACCAAATAGAACTTTAATATTCAATAAAAAAAAATGTGATTCAACCCATCGTTGGTAGCAATATATATATATATATATATATATATATATATATATATATGTGTGTGTGTGTGTGTGTGTGTGTGTGTCTGTGTTTGTGTGTGGTTCAACCCATCGTTGGTAACAATATATATATATATATATATATATATATATATATATATATATATATATATATATATATATTGGGGGAAAATATTCGTACACATAAAAGATGTAATTTATTGTATTTCCAACTAATGAATATACATACTTTTCATATAATTAACTGTACATATATGAATAATAACTAAATATGCATAGAAAACAGAAAAAAAAATATTGCTTTAATAGAAATAAATCCCATTTATCTATTTTAATGGGTGAAATAAGTATTTGTACAATACAAAAAAAACTATACGTAATCTTCGTTTAATACTTTGTAGAATAGCCATTATTCACTTCTACTGCAACCAACTTCTTGTAGTTCACAGTTAATGATTTTCAAATTTTAGTTGGTATTTTGTTCGAGTCTTCTTTTATTGGAGCTTTCGACTGGACTTGAATTTTTAAATAACAAAACAGATTCTCGATTGGGTTTAAATGTAGGGACTGTCTTGACCATTTCAAGATATTCATATTATTTTGAGCAAGCCATTTCTTCGTCGAAATTACAGTGTGCTTAGGATCATTATGTTGTTGAAAGATACAGTCAGGTGGAAGTTCAAGATTTTCAAACCAAATCATTAAATTAGTTTCCAAAATATTTTGAAATGCTGCGGCATTCATTCTACCATGTGTTACTGATATGTTGCCAGTACCTTGTGCAGAACATCTTTCCCAAACCATTATTCTTCTACCAAATTTCACTGTTGGAACAGTGTTCTTTGCTTGAAGGCATCGCCATCTTTCCTCTATACATTATTTCTAGAATTACGTCCAAATAAATCAATCCTGGATTCGTTTGTCCATAATAATCTTTCCCAATACGGTTTTTCCTTATCCTTATGTTCATGAACGAATTTCAACCTGACATTTCTGTGTCGTACAATACCAATGGTGTTTTCCGAGGGGAGCGTGACATTAGATTGTTCTTATGAATTTCATTGCTTATTGACCGTTTAGTGATAAAATTTCCTGATGAAAGCAAATCATCCTGATACCCTTAACGAGTAACCATTAGATTTTGTTTAATCTGAGACATTAATTTCCTTGTGGATTTTGAAGATATTTTCCGTGTAGCACGTGTCTTTCTTTGGTTTTCAACAGTTTTGAGATTTTTTATATTTTGCAATGATTGACCTAATGGTAAGAAAATGGAATATTCAGGTTGTCTGAGATTTTCCTGTATCTTCTACCTTCTTTCTAGAGGTTAACACTCAGTTCTTTTTACGAAATTTTCATTACTTTACCTCTTGACATGATAACTCTCATGCACGAATATCAATTTCAGAATGTTCTGTTTGCATTTTAGGCTAATAATAACTACTTATAATATTAATAGAACATTCTAGAACATCCCACTTGAATAATATAAAGTATTAAAGCAATTTAAATTTTTTTAAATCTGAAATTTGCATTGTACGAATACGTTATTCAACCATGGGAAAATTATTGTTGACTGATGTTTGGTTTATGTGTTTTAATTTACTAAAGAAATATTCTTTGTCATGAGCAAATTTGGTGTGCTCTATTTAGGAAAATTTTATCACTGCTATTTTATATCTTTCCCGGTATTGACTATCATAATTTAGAAGACAGATGTTCGTGGTGGTGGTAGTTTTATACGGGTAATTATTAAATACTTTGGATTTTACATCTATATCTTGAAATGGGATTTTGTTATTAACCATGAGTTCGTATATAGATTTTGGCGTTGAGTTTTTCAAAAGTTATTTCAACATATATAATTTCTTTCTTATTTTTTATCAAGAGAAAAATGTCGTTAACGTACCTTGTGTAGATTTGGGATGTGTCAGTTATGTCAACCATTTTGTTTTCAATTTGCGACATGTAAAATTTAACAAAAAACAGGACCTATTGAGTTTCCCATGCTGTCGCCATTATTTTGGATGTAGGTGTTTCCATTATGATCATAGAATTAAGCGTTCGTGGCACAGATGAGTAGTTTCCGAAAGTTTTCTGGTCGCATTTTGGGATGCGAGATGTTTTTAGATGCAGTCACTAATGTTGATTGTTTCTTATTTCTTGATTGATTATGTTGATTGTTTCTTCAAACGGGACATTGGTAAATTGATTTCAACATCGATTGTAGCTAGTATCCTACCTATAGAATTTATTGCTTTTAAGGTATGAAGGAATTCGTATGATGATGTGATGCTGCAGTAGTTAAGATATAACAGTTCGGTGAGGAAAACCAAGTCAAAACATGAAAATAAGATAAGTACACGAGAAACCACCAACTTGAAAATGGTTAAAGAACTGATTTCTAAGCACACTTGGTACAATCGACGATATGGAAAAGAGCAAGAACGCTGGAAAAACAAAAACTAAATAAAAAAATAATAACATTTCCCTTGTATTTAATATATATATATATTTGTATGTGTGTGTGATTGAATAAATTACAGGCAATATGTCAGATAATTTTTAATAAGATCGGTTCATACTCACGAATAACCTTCCGAGTATTGATGTTAAAGGATGAGAGCAATGTGCTATAACTGTTTAAATTACTTTTATTTTCATTTCTCAAGTACTTTCGATCTTCTCTCAAGATCATCTTCAGGGGTGCAATGAACGGATTTTATTAAAACTTAGCAGGCATAATTTCTTTAATTATTTATTCAATCAGACATGTCTAAAAGATAATTTTCTGCCTAAATACTCATATATATATATATATATATATATATATATATATATATATATATATATATATATATATATATATATATATATATAAACATAACACCCTTGAGCGGTTAACCTTGGAGCGGGTAGAATGGAGATGAACGGGTTTTAGCGGACTCAGCAATTTTCAATCTGCTTGTCTGAATCATCTTCAAGAAGCGAGAGCACTATCTAATAGGTCAGCCAGCAGTGAACTCATCTCACAATCTTCACACTTGGTCCATATGTGGCCTCCTTTGTAAATCACTAGTGGGTCTTAAATGCCACTTAAGATTATCGCACAAACTTTCATAACTGAATCAATAAGCTGTCAGATTCTCATACTTCGAAACCGACGGGAGAATCCATTATATATATATATATATATATATATATATATATATATATATATATATATATATGCGCGTGTGTTTGTGTGTGTGTGTGTTTGTGAAGGGATATATAGAGGTCTTCATAAAGTCTTTACAATTTAAAAAATATATTACAAAGGTAATTAATGAGATATATAATCAGATTTGTTCTATAAACTCTGTAGATAGCAAAACTTTTATTCGTATTATGTGTGTATTCCAGATATCCTGTTGTTGAAAGAGGTACTGTATAATAAGTCAGTAATATTTCAAATCTGGTGGATTCGACGGGACGACCGATTCCCTTGTCCCCTCCTTCACAAGACATCACTCCCCAGACTTTTTTCTATGTGGTTATGTTAAAGATATCGGGTATTGAAAAAAAATACGGGACATCTCTGATCTAAAGCAAAATATGCCATTGCCACCATTGATGCGATTACGCTACAGCGAACATGGAAAGAAATCGAACACTGTCATCATCTACTTCGTTCAACTAATAGTCGTCCATATAGATGTGTATTAAATTAGTCAATGTAACTTCAATATCTACTCCACATGTTGTTACACTTTCCACATATTTGACTGTTCATTTGATTTTGTAATATTTTTTTTAAAGTCTAAAAATGCTTTATGGACACCTGTATTATTAATCTGACATTTTTATTACTTCAAACATTATTAGAGTTGATACTTCCTATTTGAAAGAAACGCCATATTTTTATTTTTTACATAGTTTGTATTATACCTATCGGCCTTCGCATTCGAGAAATCCAAGTAAAGAAAATTTGTTCTCCGTTTGATCAGGTGTTTTTTACCTTGCCCACACTGATGTTCTTCGTGGTCGAACGGTGAAGTTCGTCGGATCAACAGGGTTTTCTCTTTAAAAGGGGCACACAGATTCGATGAATGTCGGAGAATACCTTTTCTTTAATAAGATTTTCCGAATACGCAAGCCGATAGATGTAATACACACTGCTTAATAAATGAAAACAGCATGTCTACTTCAAATCTGAACTGTCACTATTTATAACGTTAGAAGTAATATATATATATATATATATATATATATATATATATATATATATATATATATATATATATGTCACAGTTGCATCTAAATAATAAAAGACTTAATCAATATAAAACAAGGCAAATATTGGAGGGGGGAAATTTTTCTATCAGCTGCAAGGATTGCAAGAAAGAATATAATGGAGAGACCTCAAAAAGTTTAAATAAAAGACTGAATACAAAAGACACATTTTAAAAAGCAACACACAAAAGGCATTGGTTGTACACCGTAAGGATACTGAGTACAATTTCGACATAAATATGCTACTATTAATTAAAGCAGAAAATAATTCACTGAAACGCATGTGTTGTCACAACAAAATCATCAAAACCAGTCCGATGAATTCCTAACGGATGAAACGCGTCGCAAAAACTTTTTCCAATATGGCATAAATCGTTTCTATCAAAACTCTTGTTGATATATGAAAATTTATATATCGTTATATATATATATATATATATATATATATATATATATATTGTCAATCTATTTACACTCGGTGGGTGAAAAATCCAGGACACTATAATTTTCAAATAATTTGGCATCCGAAGAAAAAGGTATAATATAAAGCACCAAATAACCTCAGAAGAGGGCGAAAAAAACGTTCAGTATCTTGCATCTTTGGTACAAAGAAAAAAATAAACACCGAGCAATAAGTCAAAACTAAGATTGCTCAATACACTAAATAGACCAAAAGTAAAATAAATGAATCCTAATGAACTAGATACGACCTCGCTAGGTTTTACAACATGGGATCATCAGGCTGAATTGGCCAGTTCACCCTGATGATCCCATGAGGTAAAACATGAATTCCTTTCTTGAAAATTCTTTCTCAAACTACTTTCTTGAGAGGCGTTCAAGGCTCACTAACAAATACCGAAAACGAACAATGAGACATTAAAATAATATGAGAAACTTTATTCCTTTTCGAAAGTTATTCCTATTATTTTCTTGAAGAAGTTGACGAGACAGGAAACTCGTGTAGCAGAAATATGAAAAATAAAATATAATGCATATTCTAAAACATCTTCATTTAAACAAAAACGTTTGCGTTTTCTCTATTTTTTAATATATATATATATATATATATATATATATATATATATATATATATATATATATATATATATATGTATATGTGTGTGTGTGTGTGTGTTTGTGTATGTATGCAAATATTAGTGATAAGGCGCATGTAAAGATAAAAGTGTGGTAGTCTGTTTCATGTTATTTTTCTAATTATTCTAATTGCTATTAAGTAGAAATAATTGTAGGTCCGAATGAAGTTATATATAGATATTCTCTGATGCCGTTTGTTTACTTTTTGTTCGTTAAATATACGTTAAACAATGAGAGCTCGTCAACAAACAACGCTATATTAGAAACAAATAAGCACAATCCGGATTCGCAAGTATTTCTACACAGTAGTATTTCGAATGATTTGAAATATAACGGTTACCATCTATTCAATAACCGTTATGATAATGAAATAGACCTGGCTACCCATAATGCACCATTGTACATCATATATGAATAGACGAAGCAACAATGAATACACATGGCCTGAAGATTTTTATCGCGAAAGAAACAGACTGTTGCCGCTCGTCGATGACCTCAGTATCGATTTATTTATTAATGTGTGCGCATGTGTGTGTGTAATGTTCTTTATGTTAGATACATTAATGTGAAGCCACCGAATTAAGCCACATTTTAACGTGTTCGAAATATTTGTTTCTTAGAGGCAAAAGATGACAAGTGATTATGCTTAGCGAAAGTCAAACAGATGTCGACTGAGAAAATAGCGACGTCGATGATATTTTCAATGTAACTGCAATGCGTGTAAGCCCATTTATCATTTCTTCAAACTTGGACATTCTTTCTGACTTCGAAATCACTCGCGAATCCTATTAGATACTTATATGATTTTCTCTTATCGCTAGACGCCATTTATTCTAAGATCGAATACTCTCTATGCACGTAATATATATGTCCTTATGTTACAATCTAAAATATATCATTCGACCTCCACACACAAACACGCACACACACAAACACATACACACGTATGTGTGTGTGTATTTCTAAAGAAGTGATAGATTTCTTATTTATTAATCCGAGTGATTTTATTACTTCAACGTCATTTTTAGTAGATACTCATATTTGACCAGACGCTCCGTTTATTTATTAAACAGTACATTTACTTGTTCTCATACACCGGTTTATATATCCTAGAGATGTTATTAAAGGAAAATATACGCTTCAAGGCAAATTTCTCGAATATTTAGACCGCTAAACGAAAATAAATCAATATACAGTTTAATAAATAAGCGTAGCGTTAACTCATATACAGGTAGTCAAAAAATAACGTTTATGTAATAAAATATATATTTATGTATGTATACAAATTATGTAATAAACTAAATATATTATGTTACATATTTTGATATAGTTCTTCAGAACAAACTTTATCAAAACTTATAAAAATTCTGTCTATTAAAATTATTCATCGTCTTTCCCAAATTGTGAATCAATTTCAACAAATCTGTCTGCTGCAGATGGAAAATATATCCCAAATCAAGGCTTTATCCGAGCTTTCAATTCGCATGTGTCATCTTGAGAGTTGAAAAAGTAAAGTCAACGAAAGAAAAAGAAAAGCATGTAAGTAGGTAATTTTTTAGAGTACACACACATACATATATATATATATATATATATATATATATATATATATATATATATATATATATATATATTGTTTCAGCAATATTTATTTTCTGTTTATATTTCTGAGATGTGGTATTGCAACTATTTACACCATTATTTACTCATTTTTATTGTCATATTCACGACGCTTCGATCGTTGGACGCAACGGCCTTCTTCAGGTGATATACGTTGGAATTTCAAAACGGACCCTTTATATCGTCTACTGTGGGAGATTGTTCCAGTTCCACACATTTTCTGGATATCTCAGTTATTTCCTTTTAATAAATCAATTGTTCACATTGCTGTAGTTACGTACTGAACTCACAATTCTTTGGGTCTAGTCACTGGATTACTTCAACCGACGCTTTTATTCACTGGGCCATGCGTCCTTGTCCAGTGGTTTCGGTTCGAAATTCCGAAGTGTAACCCGGATATAAGAGACCCCGATATAAGAGAAACTCGGATATAAGAGAGATTGTCTCAGGTCCCAAATTAGAGCCATACTTACCTAAACAAAAATAGACCAAACCCGGATATAAGAGAAACCCGGATATAAGTAACTCAGTTATTTGTAGCCACTTTGTCCGTAAAGTAATCTAGCTGTTTTGAATATCTCGATAACCAGTTGCGTGATTTGATGTCACCTGTTAATCACTCTCATATTACATAGATATATCTGTGCTTTTGTTCAATCAACAGTAAGACATTTTCTGTTAATTTTGTTTTTTTTAATGTATTGCATTCACAATAACCGACCTAGTGAATCAGCAAATATGAATCACTTTCAATAATTAACAAGTTTCTCACGGATGTTTTAATGAACGATGCGCAGCTAAAATTTGGAAATCGATGTATAATTCTTTTTTGAAATTTATCAGCTTTCTGGAACGCCTGAAAACATTGAAACTTGGCTTCGATGAAAAGGAATCGGAATTAGGAGCTTAGGGATACTACCAAAAGTCAAGAAATTATTCAACTTCCTGGAATATTCCAATTTTTTATTTCTCAGGTTTCGTGAAGAGCATAATTTTATTTATTTATTTTATTTAGTCTGTCACTTGGCAGACAGCAAATATGGCGTCTTCATAATTTTGGCGTTTCTTCTAAGCTAAAAAAACTTTTAGAAATGAGATTTAAATCGTTGGGTAGAATGTGTTGTTTTAGCAGTTGATCTTGAAAGATAATTTTGTAGTTTTTATTTGGAATGTAGAATTGACAATTAGGTAAGTTTGAGAGGTCCGAAAATGAGTGATTTGAAAAGACGGAGGTGCCATTTCCCTATTCAGGCTAGGTTTTTGAAATATAAAATGACTGTAATATTTCCGGATATACATACACACACGTATAACAAATCACTGGGAAACTTAGTAGGTAAAATGGTTCCAAAAAAGTAAAAAGAAAATTTGATTTAACTAATGGTTTTCGGCAGATGTGCGAAATGGCCAGCAATAATTTTTTTTAACTCAAGACATGACCGGATTAATTCAAAAATCAAATTGCCTAATCTTACCTGGTTGTTTTCTCAAATGCTACAATTTCAAACAGAATTTCGTCTTCGTTGATACACGTACGGATGGTTTAATATATGATACTGTATTTGGAATGCAAGTAAAATATAAATTAAGAGCAACAGAAAAAAGGAAGACTCGGCTTTATATAGAAAATAAAGAAGAATAGAAGAGGAATCTTAAAAGAGACAGAGAAAAGGACTTGATTGACTGATTTGTTTTTTACGGCTTATCAATCTTTTACGTTTTATTTAAAGCCAGAAAATGTTCTGAGATTGTAAGAATGTTTTTGGAGATCGGAATGATTTACTGATACAGCTTATACTAATTAACCTTAATTGGATGGGGGTGATGAGGCGTATACATAACTTTGCCAAGGTTATGAATATCACGAATACGACTGGATTTGGAACTCGCTTCTTCGATTTCCAATTCTGAGCCTTCATCGATTATATTAGACAGACATCAAAGCTTACAGGAACTATGATTCCCAAGCGGTCACCCATCTAGTTTCTGACTAGATTCCATGTTGTTTAACTTTGGTGGTCTTAGGAGAATCGGTGTTTCAATGTGATATGGCCGTAATCCTAGACAAAAGAAACAAGATGAAATATTGTTTCAGATGAGAAAAATGGGTATAATTATAAAATAGCCACACATAATTAAAATAAGATCACCATCCTTGCTTTATATACGTCACGGTCAGAAGAAATGATGCACGTAGACAAAATCAATTTCTTTTCTTTTCTAAGTAGTTTTAAAGATTAGATAATATTCTTCCAGGTTTAGTGTATTTACTTATTCAGGTCTGTAATAGAATGTATCGCATTCAAATGAAGAGTACGAGGAGCGATGGTGGAAGTGGAATTTCTTTAGCGACATATCAACCTCTATTGATTATTTAATGCCGAAATCTAAATATTTTGAATACGATTTTACGGCTTAAACTCTATATATTTCGAACGTCAAGTGCAGATATAATGCAGTGTTGATCATTTTACTATAAAATGTATTGTTGGTAATTTTACTATAAATTTCTATTATTGGTATTTTTTTATATAAAAATTTTGAAGTTATAATTTGAAATAAAGTTTGATTTAAGAAATTGTAGGATATGAACATTAATGTCACGGAAGTGTTATTTCATATTGATAATTCTACTATAAATAGGTAGAAATTTCTTATATAAAAATGTATTTCTGGTATTTTTACTATAAAAAATATTTTTTATACTTTCACAGTGTTTTGTTTTTGTTAGGAGATTCACTATTTGCCCATTTCTGAGGGGCCTAACAATTGATACCACTCTGAATCAGGAGGGACCTGGGAACAACAGAAATTAATAGGTGGTTCCGTGCTCTTCAAAACCTTCAATCTCCCAATCAGAATCATTGCTGCCGGTTGTAGTTTATCGTCATATGAGGAGTAAAACACGCCGGCATGTATAATGATACTAACGATAAGGCATGCAAAAGCTATTGACCATTAGAAGAAACCTAAAAATAACGGATTTTATTGATGGAAGAGGAATGAAATACTACTCAAAATGCATATATTTGGGGCCAAAATTCGTAATCAGTATTTACTATTGCTCTCATTGGCAGGATCCATAGACTCAACTGAATGGGTGTTGGAGGAATACAAATTAAAAGCCCTTTCACTAGTAATGTTTTGCTACTACCCTTGACAGTAAATCCAAAGTTTTCTGTTATTCACCCATTTTTAAACTCTCTCCATATAAAGTGAATGATATTCATGTCAGGGCTTTCGAAAAGCCAAGCGTCTGACGCTGAAATCATTGCAATGTCATAGGATCTTCATTACACGAGATGTTAGAGAAGGTAATCTATCATACTGATATATTTCACATTGTACTATATTTGATAATAGATGAGACTTTAGCATAATAATATAGATTTTCAGTTCAGTGTTGCATCGAGTTTTTTTTCACCTTTTTTGTCTTTGATAGACTTTCAAACGATTAAATCGCCACCGAATAATTTTACTGTCCGTGTTGTATATTTTGGTTAGTTGCGTGTCCAACTGATTTTACTCTCTTGTATTTGAATTAAATTATATTTTGTTTTCGTTAAGATATATCACCTTTGACTATTACAGATTTTATTTCGCTCAGTGTTTTCATCTAATTCGATGGTTTTTGATAATGACATTTTTAATGATGTCATACATCTATTTACATGACATTTACAGCAGCCGCAACCCGACAAACTGTTTTGAGTGACGGATAAACCAGGTAAGGGTGAGGGTCCAAACCACCGATTAATTCGGATTTGTCAGCCCCATTGCACGTGAAGACACGTTCCCGTTGGAGTGGGCGGAATGTGATCTCCTACAGATTTAACAGTCATGAAGACAGTGTCAGCAAGTGTCCTGGAGTGCATCACAGTATTGACGTGATACATTGAAGTCCTGGTCATCTACTGCAACCTGGCAGTCAACAGTTGTAACGATTACCAATGGCACTACATATAAGAATTTCCAGGTATTGAGATTCCGATTATCGCAGTTTAACGATTTTCACACTATAAATTCTTCTCGCACAAATGGTCTTTGAAAATTCACACGAAACTAATAATAAATTGCAAGACAAAGTCTTATTCAGACGTGAAGTACAGCCATGACATGTCTTAGTACAAGGATGGACAACCTGTGGCGCATTGGATGCTTACAAGTGGTGCATTGCATCCTTTTGATGAAAAGAAACTAAGCCACTTCTACTCATTCATTTCAGTGATTTTATATTTATTGCACGTCCTTTGCAAAAGGGCTAAAAGGATGCGCCCCTAGTCATAGGCATATATTTTTCAAATAAATAGATTTTATTATAACTTTAAAATATGTCCATATTACAACACGTACTGAAAGGAAGCGAATGTTTGTGTGGCGCATTTAAATTAATCGTACAAAATATTGGCGCATGGAATCAAAAGGTTGGCCACCCCTGTCTTAGTATCTTTTTTACTCTATGAATTGTCACATTAATAGTAATATTGCTTTCATTCATCATTTGACGAGCTGTTAAGTTGGGGGTTTGGGGGTTCGCTCGTTTTCTTTGATCTCTTTTGTACACTTTAGAAGTTTTAGCAAATCTTTTTCGTATCTAAAACTCTCACATCAACCTGAATTCTTTGGGTTGCTTGAAGAGAATGGCTTGATATTCCAAGTGATTTCACATTGACGCATACTTTTTGATAGTTCCATATTTCCCATGCTCTCCCCCAAAGTCACCATTGCCATTTCGAAAGACGAATGCACAACAACAACGGCAACAACAACAAAACAAGTTGAAAGCTCCAGATTTAAAGTTAAATTACCAACATTAAAAGACTAATCGAGACATCAGATTTTATGGAATGTGTATTTGACTATTTAACATTGGAAATTTGGATTCTTATCTTAATCTTGGATGATATTAATCTTGGAAGGTGACAAGGGGCTCATAACATGCTGTATTTTCAAGATTACGATAGGTATCTCTTCACGCTGTGATTAGGTGAAAACGAAAACTTGCATTGCACCCCTGAATAACTACAGATAGAATGCCTGAAAAAATATTGTCGAATACTTACAGGTACTTAGTAATCATTAATCAAATTAATACTTGTATCTATGTGGTTCGTTTGCTTTCTAGTCACTCTATATTTTTAGTATTTAATAAGGTTCTTATTAAACGGTTCGTTTATCAAAACTACATATCGGGGGGCATCTATTTCAGACAGCAATAAGTACTGGCTTTCATGGTGGGAAAACAAGATTTATTTAGCGATGTTTTTTAATCACCACTTAGCATGTTCTATATAGCATAATATTAGAATAATGGAACTGTATTTTTCTCTCATTTGAATGCAAAATATATACATATATCTTTGCAATACAAAGGTTCTTAATATTCTGCTAAGCCGTTTATTATCCAGCGTGCTTAAGTGGTTGCAAATGTACCAAATTAATGAAATGTCTCCTACTTATACAGATAACGTTCCAGTAGAAAATTCCTGATTAATCATTTCGAGATATGTACATGATAATGGAAACGGATACTGAAGCAAATATCTTTCAGAAATAAAACAACGTAGAGCAAGAAATATGAAAGTTGTCAAAAAACAAGTAAAGTCAATGTTAAAGTCTGAGGACAGTAAAATATCAGTAAACCAAAATTTATATTTGAAATATCAAAACGATATTTTATTAAGTAATATGAGTCATTGTTTATTCAGTTATACGTGGCCTAAATCTATAAAAATAAATTACGTTCAGTTTGTTTGAATAATAAAACATTACATATATAAGTTATTGTCATTTCTTTTCTCTCCGAGCAGCCATTGTAATCTATATTCACGCGGTGAATATTTAACCCTAACCTGGAACGATCTTATGTTTATCCCTGAGCACGAAGCGTAGGCATGGTGAATAAGACTCAAATGGTGTTTATGTATTTATTTTTCTTTTCATTTTTGGATTGTCTGAACCTTCATTAAGTGTGATAAAGGTAAACGTTTTACTTTCTTTGTTCCACTCCAGAATGTGCATCACCACTCCTTCCATTCTCATACTTACGAATTCAGTTCTGAACAAGGAAAGAATATATTGCTATGTATGATTTGGAACTATTAATTAACGGATTTCAGATTTACGCGGTGTTCTAGATAATTAATGTGAACAAATCAGGTATGTCGTTGTAAATCTACAATAAAATGCATTTGTCTCATTATTGGAAATCGCTTAGCGAATTACATAGTTTACTAGGCTTAAAAGATGTGATTTCAAAAGGTGGTCATTTGAAAGAAACATCTTTATAGGAGCTACAGAAAATACGTGTCAAAAAAGTATATAGCAACCATAAATTAATTTTATGATACTGGAGATACGGAGAAGCTAAGCTCTTATTAATTTATTATTGGAAAATTAAAGATGAATAATGAAAATTCCCCAGAAATGACTGGGAGATTTTAAATATAAGTAAATCATGTAGAATTAATGGTAGGGACGAGTGTAGAAATCCGTTTCCATGAAAGATTATTGAGCAAAGCAGTGATAAAAAAAACTATTAGAGAATAGAGTTAAGGTTGTAAATAAATAACTATTTTGTCATAGGATTGAACTATTTTCACACCATATTTGGTTAAAATAAAGTCACCTTGATCAGTATGGTGTGTATATGATTATTTTTTTTGTCTTGCCTATTTTCCATGTTCTCGTGTGGGCGACTATTTTTCATGTTTTTTCTCTGTCGACTCCCTTCTCCGGGCTGTTATTTCTGATGGCTGTTGGCATTTCTGCCTTGATCTTAATCCTCTGATGATCACAGCGTTAAACTCCAATTCATAGTTATAGGTCGGTGCTTGAGACGTGTTGCTGATTATTGTCAAGTCAAAATAATAATCCTGAGAAAAAACTTAAAAATAAACCATCCTTAATTCTACATATAAACTAGGAGAAACGCAATATTTAAAAGTAAAGATGCAAAATATATATATATATATATATATATATATATATATATATATATATATTCCTAGAGGAAAATTCCACGTGGGGTGACGGTTACCAAGAGTAGTGCGTTCATTCCTTATTGAGTGCTATAGACTTTTGGCTTTACTGCTCTTTCTATAAGTCTTTTTAAAGAAAACGAAAAGAGAACTTTAAAATCAAAACCTTGGATTATTTCCAATAAATCAATAAAGAATTTATTTATTAAAATAGAATATATAATAATTAGATAATAACTATATATATATATATATATATATATATATATATATCTATATTTATTTATTTCTGACACGTTCTTATTTAATGTTTAATATATGCTTTTACTTGTTTATTAGTACGCTCTTGGTGGCCGAGAGGTCAATTTACGTCGGATCTAATGACGGTTTCTACTAGGGGACACAGTTCGAATACTGCCGTAGTACTCATATTTTTCTAACACGACGTCTCGAATATTTCTGTTCGGTAGATGGACATAAGTAATATTCTGTTTAACAAATAAATAAACAAAGTCTCTACTCAAATATTCGTATCCATTAAAATACTTTTAAGCAAAAAATTAAGAATATCGGATTAATAAATTAAAATTTCATGCTTAAAAATGTATCAAGAATAAGAAAACTAACGATAAGATTTACTCGAATTCAGTTAGCATCCTTCTTAGTTTACCTTGTGTTTTACAGCAAGCATTAGCAGTTTTTCTAGATGTTTCACATGTAAATCGTTGAAAAGCTATTTTTATGATTCTTTATAAATATATGTTGCAATATGAAATCCTTACGTTTGCCTTGATGAAGTCCCTCTGAGGACGAAAATAGTTGATAAAGTAAAGGTTTCTTTTTCTCTTTACTCATACATAGGGATATATATATATATATATATATATATATATATATATATATATATATATATATATATATATATATATATATATATATATGTATGTATATATATATATATATATATATATATTTATGTATGTGTGTGTGTGTATGTGTGTGGTGTAAGCGCGTTACTAAATAGGAAGTGTTTAATCAAACATCTTCAAAGCACTACTTCAAAAGACAACCATACCGCATTTGGTCGCATATAACACCGCAAGATTTCACTATATATATATATATATATATATATATATATATATATATATATATATATATATATATATATATTGAGTGTGTAGATGGAGAACAGAAATACATTTTTAATACTGTTTTGCAGCATTTTTAGTTTGATTATCAATGTCTCTATTGAAGTGTCATTGATTGATGGTTTCGTTCAGATTATTTATTGCCTTTTAAAATTTCGACTGATGTGAAATGACCTTACCGAAACTTACACGCACCTACCATACACATATATTCAGGCGCACATACAGACAGAGAGACCGAATATAAGTCGGAAATAGTTTACGTCAATGATCATGGCATTTTTTCAGATGCTTCTTGAATTATTCAATATGATGGTTTGATTAATCTTTTCTCTTACAAAAATGCAAATATAAATTTTATCCGGAGATACCAAATATTACTCTCTCATTTAACGTTTTCCGAACTTTGCCTCTTGGGAACAAGTGATATTTGAGTATTTTTTTTATTGTAGCATTAACCCTTAAACGTCGGGAAAAGGTTGTACGAAAATGCTTGACAAACAGGTAAAAGAAAATAAAAACAAGATAATTGATTTTAACGTATATATTTAATGCTTATTTTCGCTTTAATTACGTAAAACAAACTATAAAAGTGACATTTTGCTTATTTTAGTTTATAAAAATAAAGAGAAAAATAGAAAAAAATTATGATTCATTCAAGGCAAAATTGCGTCGTCCATTCTTTGTGCCAAGTTGCTATTATTTTTGCTGCTTTTCTCTTTGAGAAATACACATGCAGACAGAAGTGGCATGTCCATCCAACTTCATTTGCGGCTAGTACTCCGCTATATGATGTAATTTTATGAATCACAGTAAAATTAAGTTCATGGTTCGCAGATGTAATAATTAATAATTTAGACTCGAATTATGAACGAATGATTGCTTGGGAAAAAGTTTAAATCGTAATTCGATGGTATCCATTGATTTCCAGTGAAGCGTACGTTTTTGATGTTCGACGTTTAACCATTGATTGGGCTAATGATCATAATAACTAGTCTGTTATTAGTGGTTATTCTGTTTCCTTCTTCAAATGTCATTAGCATAACTATGCGTTCATAGTTTGTGTTTCGCTTTTTCATTCATACGAATTATTTTAATTGTCCTTTTTTAAATTGTTATGTTTGGAGTTCTGATATATGTTTAATTATTGTTACCATTTTTTGTCATTTTTCTGTCATAACATTATTAACTTTTAATTGTATTTAGTTCGGTAGCATAATCATATTTGCATCTACACAATCTTCTATGGTGGTTTATGCCTCTGTTTTTACTTTAGCATAATCGTTATCGATATCAAAATCAGGAGTATTATTATGATTTCCAATAAGTAAAAAGTCTGTTTCACGTCTGACTTTTTTCGGATATACAAAATACTTTACTTCAACCAGTGATTGTATAATCGATCGCAGGTTTTAAATAAAGAAAGTTGTTCAGGGCAAATCTAATACGAAACTATACCAAATTTGCATTTATGTTTCTCTCCAACGGCATTGGTACGAATTGATGCTAACAGCTTCTGACCAGGATTGAAATCTCTGGCATCTACAGTTACTGATCGATATCTTATCTGGTACAACTCCAGTCAGGATAAGAGCCAGGATTTTCAAATGAGAATTTTCAAAGTAGACACATTCGTCTCGTTTGAAAGACTGATACACCAAAAATGTATAGGGCTCTACTTCCTCCTCGTCTAGCATATAAACTTGACTTCAGTTTCAGTAATAATCGAAATCATTATACCCACCTCTCTAATAAGCTGTTAGTACTGTATGTGCCCGCAAAATATATTCTGCATAAATAGGCATGAACTCTACAAGACCGCTATCGTCTGTTAAGATGTCAGGAAAGCATCTTTTTTAATCGGAAATGTTAAATCCTGGCGTTTATTTAGAGTGAACTTGTTGCAGAATATCTCATAACCCCGCGCAAATATACACGCAGATGCACACACACACACACACACACACACACACACACACACACACACACATATATATATATATATATATATATATATATTATATATATATATATATATATATATGAAGAAAAATATACGGAAAAAACAAACAAAAATCCTTATATGCAATTATGCTGTTTTAATGTTAATATAATGTCAACGTCGGACGTTTCGGTCTAATAAACCATCTTCAGGACATATTCATAAAATATAATTAACATTATTAATTCAACATGACAAAGAACAAGACTTATCCAAACAGATAACTGAAAGTTTTACTGTCGGATCCATATCCATATATTTGCTTACATATATATATATATATATATATATATATATATATATATATATATATATATATATATATATATATATATATATATAGCGCAGAGGGCGCTAAACGTATAATAAGAATAATCAAATTTATACTAATAATAAATATACTGTAATTATTTTGGTAGAATCAAATGACGAGGAAAAAAATTAAATTTTATATTATTATTAGTCGTCGTAGTAGTTGCACACACAAACACACACACACACACATATACATATATATATATGTGTGTGTATCTTGATTGATTGCTTGATTGATTGATTAGTTGAGGTATCAGAGGACTTAGTTCGAATTACATTCAAATTCATTACATTTACTGACATGCTAAGGCCCTTTAGTATGAATTCCTTCTCCCTTCAGCTAAGAGTAAGCAACAGGACAAACGGTGTGACAACGTAGGAGAACGGAAACTCTGAATTCAAACCAGACTGGAGCCTCGATGTTTCACAATATTTCGACTTTTATGCAAGTTACTAATGGGACTGAAGTGCAACAAACGACACAATCATAAATACGAAATCATCGGGAGAGTCCATATCTTTTTTTAGGTATCTACCAACTCTGTACTTTACCACAGACGTTTTCGCATAATGGAACCTTTTATTCTGGACTACTCCACTAAAACCATAATAATTCCTTATAGGAACCAATATGAGCTCAGCCTACAGCATAAAATTGAAAGTGTTGTAGGTAGAATGCAATGGAAACTATTTTTCGCCAAAAGAACAAGATGAATTTAAATCCCTGAAAACATCGCCTTATGATGACCTCCTCCTTGAATTCGAAAAGGACCTATTTTCTATAATTGATAAAATTAAATACGTTTCTAAACACAGCAGCCTTCAGAAGAACATGAAAAAAGACATGGCCAAGATACGTAACACCGACAGAATAATCATCAAATCCGAGAAAACTGTCATTCTCTATTTCTATAATGTAGCCGACTACTACAAAGATATTTATAAGGAAGTTAACAAAGTATATAAGAAGGCCCGAAATGAATGGAGAAATTATATCAACAGAGTTAAAACTTAAGATCGATATCAGGGTGAACAAGCTCCACAAACAGCAGGCTTTTATTAGTGGTAAGGACCATAAAAGCTACTTCCCCCAAAACTGAAGTTCTGATGGCTTAACACCTCTAAGAACAACATATGCAAGATCAACAAAGCTATACTTGAAAGAACTTGTAATTACACCAGGAACGCCACGGGGGTCAACTAGTGGGGACATATCAAAGACGCTATAAACTGCTTCACTAACATAAAAACAAAAGTGAGCGAACTTTTATGCAATTTGACGTATCTAACTTTTACTCGTCGATCACTAAAGACATGCTAAGGGCTACTATAATCCTAACAAATAATTATTGCACGATCACGAACGAGTATATCAGCATAATCATACAAGCCCCAAAGCCCATTTTATACCACAATGATTCTTTGTAGACCAAAAAAGACAATCCTAACTTCTCTATGGTGATGAGAGCCTTCGACTCCGCGGAGGCTTGCGAATTAGTTGGTATACTATTACTATGGAAGCCCAGATATATTTTCGATGGTGAGACACCAGCCTGTACAGGGACGAAGGAGTGATTCTTCTGTGTATCTCCAAGCCACAGAATAATGACCGGCTTAGGAAACAACTAATAAAATTCTTTAAGGATCACGGACTTAACACCACCATTGTGACCAACGCCGATGTGATTAACTTTCTAGAGACTACGTTCGATCTATTCAGAGGAGTACTCATCCCTTATAAGAAGGAACTTTATAATCATAGTAAAGAATTTAGCCACCCAATGTGTATCGTTAGTAACTTTCACAAATCTGTACTTCATAGACTCTGTACTAACTCCATCAACAAATACATCTTTGACAAATACAAAACCAAATATGTTGATGCATTACACAAAAGTAAGCACAATTTTGAAATAGATTACTTCCACAGCACGACTGTGAATATCAATAGAAAATCTAAAAATAGAAAACGCAACATTATTTGGGTCAATCCACCCTTCAACAATAACGCCAGGAACAACATCAGTAGTATTTTTCTTAAAATAGTACACACTAAAACAATTTATTCATAACCCTTTACTCAAAAAAAAAAAAAATCAGCAAGAAGAACATTAAGGTTAGATACCGCTGCACTAAAAACTTTGAGCAATACTTAACCCAACATAAGTTTTACTGGAGCATCAAACAGATAACAACACGGCCCATAAAAATTGGGAATTCTTAGCTCAAACCAATCCATTTTCCGGCATTATCAAAAATATTAACAACGTAGGCCTACTTAATAAGCGGAACGATCTCATGATAACCTGTAAGCATATAAAATCGTTTCGAAACCCGGTTAATGTCATCTTTATTATATTATCCTTTTATTAAATTTTCCTTTCATTTAGCTTTAGGTATCACACTGCTTACCTCCCTTTATCCCGTTGACGTTAATATACTAGATCGAGAGCAGGTTATGACTTCAAATTCGGTTATGACTTCAAATTCATAACTTTAAACGTACACATTTTTTCCTCTATTTTTTTTTGGGGGGGGGAATGAACACAACCTGCAATTCACTTTTCATTTTCTACAATTTTGCAGTATTCTATTTTTGGACGATGAAGCAGCGTCTCTCCCATGTATCATTTGTATATTTTTTATTTTGTACACAATGACCTGGAAAATCAGTGGACTTAAGTCGCATAGCTACACGTATGTATTTGTATATGTACCTTAATATATATATATATATATATATATATATGTGTGTGTGTGTGTGTGTGTGTGTGTGTGTGTGTGCGTGTTTGATTAAAGGATGGCTCTAGTCGTAACCATAGTTTCACCCTTACGCTATCTTCAAGCAAGATTGAAGGCCGTTCAAACTCTTTGAAGATCACACAAGCGTGAAACTCCGATTATGGCTAGTGCCATCCTTTCATTGGATTTAACGCTGCTAAGTGATTTTTGATCGGTCTAGAAAATCTATGCTTCAAGCACTTTAATTTTCTTAGTAGGCAAGTTTGCCTTTAGGCCTTTTTTCTCTTTCTTTTTTCATTATTATCGTTTTTATTCTAGACTTTATGTGGATCAGAGTTTTTTTCTTTAATATATCTATCTATCTATCTATGTGTGTGTGCGTATGTATGCGTCTGTCTTAGTTGAATATATATGTTGAATCTGAGTGGTCTTTAAATAGAATTAGATACACATTCCGGATTATATTATCAACATAACAATGAAACAAAATCTAGAATATTCTTCCGATTCTATTTAATTAGCTTTCGTATTTATATGAAGAGGAGAAATATAATGAAAATACTTTTAAGCTCCTTCAATGCCATATTTCATATTCAAATCGAAATAAAATTCTCAAAAAATATATAAAAAAAAAAAATAGTCCTTACTGAGAAACCCAACCAACATCTACGGTTAAAACAATAACAGATTAATAGAAAAGAAAAAAATAAGCTAAAACTTGAAGGAATAATTTACCCTATTACCAGTAACAATTGCTACAGAAATACTCCGGAGAAACCTCAAGAAATTTAAATAAAATATTATATGAACACAAGCGGAATCTTTTAGTAAATACATTATTTGTTCACTGTAACGAGACAGACACCAATTTTGTTTTAAGTAATGCTTTCTAATAATATGCTCTTATTTTGCAATATGACGTTTTATAATAATTTGCTCATGTGCCGTGTGGTGTAATTGATATCGGCTGGGAATAAGAAATCGGGAAGCCGATTTTGAATTGCAGTTGTGTCCGATAGATTCAGTTTCTCGTAAATACCATTGGGAAAGGAATTAATTCATCTCACCCTACTAGGGTTATGAATAACAGGGTGTGTTTCATAGCCATGCTTGGAAACCAGTCTTCCTCAGAAAGAAATAACAATTTCCTGCGGGAAAAAAACTTCTGCCGAGTTAGTCCTGAATCAAAAGAGACATGTTCGCCCAAACTGGTTAACTGAGTGTATATAATCTTTTAATTTCTAAATGCTGCAACATGGTAATGGGTTAGGTAATAGGAGATTTCAAATGACAGACAAACTCAGCTAATGTTTTCTTGGAAACACTTGTTATTCATTTTGATGAATCGTACTTTGTTATTAGCTAGACAGTTAATAAAATGCAAGAAGATAGACGGGAATGATAAAGAAGCACAACGGGAAACGTTTTCCTTTTTTTCAATTTATTTAAAATTCTTATTTTTATCACGTGTATTTTAAGTGCGTTAAACTGAAAGTTATTCAAATAAATGAACATCTATCTCTCCCTTTCTTTCTCTCTCTCTCTTTCTCTCTCTCAATCTCTGTCCCGAATTCTTCATTGTATATCTTTGTAACAGCTTCCCAGAAAGAGAAAATCAATTGTCTTTTTAGCTTCGTTATTTAAACAGTTATAATTTGATTCCCTACCAAACAATGCTAAGACATAGTTCGACATATCCGGCATCTAAAGAAAGATAAAATACACCATGTTTTGGAGAGAAAACATTGTTCATGTAAATAAAAGTTTAAGAAATTTTTCCTGTAAATTTCTGGATGGATAGTATACGCGAAGGACATACTAAGAGAAACTTTCCTGATGTACAGGCAAGCGTTCCTATTTTCTCATCGGCTGTCATTTTATTCTCACGTGATTCTCTTGGCAATGCTGAAGTGGTGACGTAGTAGATATAGAGATAACAACAAGAAAATCGAAAAGATGACGTTAAAAGAAAAAAAAATCCAGTCTTTAGTTTTCTTCTGCTTTTGTATTGAGGCCGACGAGAATTGACTTAGGGTAGGAGGACAGAGGGCTGCAACGTTATATATTTTGAGGGGAAGAAGCAAAGATGTTAGTTGCGGAAATGGTTTTGGTGGTGGTTGGGAGGTCAGTGCTTGGACGTTATCAGATAAGTCGACGACTTCAGAATATGAGCGCCAAATCACGTTCTTTTATCGATTTGGTCCCGTCTGACACTGTCAGTAAGCAGGGAAGAATGAATGACAAAATGGCGGCTAAAACAAACGAAACAAATAAACACGTAAATACAAAGAGACCATTTGAGAGGGACAGTAAAATGAAAGGGAAGATGAATGAGGGGGGCGAAGACAATCGAGTCGAGGGAGAAGAATAATGAAAAGAAGACTGGAAAAATAAGGAAAGACTGATGAAATAATGAAAACAATTGGGGATGAAAGAAGGAAAGTAAATAAAAGTAAAGAGAAAGATGGTAGCGAACAGGAAAAAAAAAAAAAAAAGAAAAGACAAAATTCAAGTAAAAATGTCGAAATAAAAGAAGAAAAACGAAGAGTAAAAAAAAAGATGAATAATAAAAGGAGAGGAAAAAGAAAGAGGGAATGAGAAATAGCAAAAAGAAACCAAAAGAAAAAGGAAATGACAATATGAAGAAAATGGCGTTAGGTGAAGACCGAAAACGTAAAATTGGCTGAGAGAGAGCAAGCTGACATATTTAAGGCCAGAATAAGAAAAGAAAAAAAGAAACGAATTTACCTGAAAAGGTGAAAGAAATATAGTTGAAGAAGTGAATGGAAAAAGGTTTTCCCAAAGGAGGGAGGGAAGCTGACTGACAAAGAAAAGACACAGCTTTGAATCACATTATTGATGTACAGTGGTTCGAAATTCATTTCATCACTCTTTAGTCTTTTTTTAGCGGATTCATTTTCTGTAGCTTGGTTATGCGTATTTTAAGCAACCTATCTCTATGCTTATATATTTATTAATATTTTCAAGTCTAAGTGTGTTTGTTACACACTTTTGATTGCATGTCTGTTTAATGTAATTCGGCATGTGTGCGTGTGACATTTGAAATAAGCTTACAGAAACCGTATGCACATTTATATGCTTCACTATTCGTGTGTGGATAAATATGCGTAAATAGATTGCTGTAAGTATGCACAGATATATTCATATAGATTCATATGAATAGATATTTTGATGAACTGATAGATACGAAAAGGTTGATTTGATAGATAAATAGAAAAACATACTGAGCTAGCTAGATTTCTTCCGTTCATATCGTGCTAGGAAAGTCTGATTTTCTCTGAATCAGCAATGCACCAGAAGGAATATGATACGCAACAGTAACTGCCAAAGTTTTCAGTCTTTGTCAGCAACTGTTAGCATGACATTGTATTGCATATTAAACAAGGATAAATGCAAGCTTGATATACTATCGGATAGGTTTTGGCTAAAATAGCTCTCTTTCTGTATCCGTTGCAAAGAATCATTTAATAATTACCTGAGGGTGTACAGTTGCTGAGTCTGAAAGAGGGATACAGCGACTAACGTACCTAACAGTCATATACAAATGTATGGCTGGGCACCACGAAACGGTGTCTCGCTAGAACAATTACAAGTTTAATCCTCAATGGGTGCCCCATACTTTCGGCATTGTGCCACATCTACGCTACGCGTTGAAAATCACTATACAAATGTATGGCTGAAGAATGAATAAGGGGGCATAGTAAAAAAAGAAACATTACTATGTGTTACAAAGCATATAAAGTTGTAGAAAGCCATTGTATCCCACCTCCTGAAGAGTCGAGAGTAAATACCACTTTTTAAAGTATTTCACCCAAACAAGGTGATAATGCCATTAAGACGCAGGGGAATACTGTGAGTGAAAGACAATGAAAAGACTTTAGAGTGAAGAAAGAGTAATAGATAAGCAAGATTGAGGAAGACAGAAAATTACGGCAGCCATTACTGCCGTTGTTTGACTACATTCGCAGAGGATAGCTAAACGCGGAAGACTACGGAAGGGTAAGTGCGGAAGTGATTTTTCTTGTCTAAATTTTTCTCATTTACTGCGCATGGGAACTATTTACGTAGACACGCTCAGTTTGCGCAATGATATCTACACTCTACTATCTGCAGCGAATGTATGCAAACAATGCCAGTAATGTCTGCCCGCGACGTGAATGAATCCGAAGTTTCACTGTCGATAACTCCAAAACGGTAGAGTTTATCAAATTTATCACGCCAGATTCGAAAGGAGTATGTATAATTACACATAAATGTAAGTATTCTGGAATGTTTGAATGCGAACTGAGCGCGGGTATTACACTGCAAATTAGCTACTATAACTGGCGAAATTCGGTTAAAAAACGCATGTCGCCAGCGAAGAGATGGAAATACAAAATAAAATAGATTTGACAGTGCATGGAGAATGTAGATGTATTATAATCTAAATAACCCAGTTAAAACTGTCATCATCTATCAAAATGACTGTAAGTTGACCATGAAAGCTCATAGACTAAGGGTAAACTAGGTTCTGTAAAGGAATACATTTAGTGGGATGCAAACCGCTCAAGGGAGGAGAATTGTGACCAAAGAAAAGAGCTCCCGTTTCATGTCTCACCGACCAACAAAAACGTGTGGAAAAGTCAGAAGTACGAAGTTGTGTAAAAAAGTAAGAAACAGATTAGAGTAAAGAATAGCAACGAAATAAGAATTCGCTACTATTGTCGGAGTGTCCGTTTATAGTAAGATACCTAAAAGGAAAGACATCCACGCGTATAGACGAGAGTTCGCATCAGCTATAAACAAAATTAAGGGGGAAGACGGAATTGTGTATAAAATTACGCGTAATAAATAGCTGTTTGTTATTATCCGAAAGGACTTTTTTTGTCGTTCTTTTAAGCAAAATGTTTTTCCACATGCCTGTCGGATATTCAGTTCAACAAATAATCGCAACACCATTGGAAAGATAGAGAAAATATTGCATCATTGTTAGTTGCAACATAGCAGAACTGATTACGGTTAGTGTGGTAACATCCACAAATCATTCAGATTGCAGTCAGACTTTTGACAGTGCAGTTAACAAAGAGTGTTCCGTGTACTTGAGGCTTGTTCAGCGATCGGTCTTTAAAAAGATCACAAGTGACACATGTTTTTCAACTTACATTTTCAAATCTAAGTTGAAAAACATATGTCAAAAATTATTGTCATGCCTATAAAAATTGTAGCCCTAGTATTGCAAAAAAAAGTAACACACGAACCTATGAATGGGATCACTAGTAGCCTCTATTTACAAGACATTAAAAATGCACACTGTAGATATGTTCGTCCACAGGAAAACACAATTAGTGTAAAGATGATATAAACACTGTACATATTGAGTATCACTTAACATTAAAATACATATATTTACTATTTGTTTTAGCCCGGAGTAATGCTCGGATAAGCGATTTTGCTGAAAAGAACACGATAATAATAATAATAATAATAATAATAATAATAATAATAATAATAATAATAATAATAATAATACGAGGAAATTTATTTATGTAAAATGTATGTAGAAAAAAATTACAAAAATGACCAGGGTAAAAAAATTGCAATGACGATCAGCTGAAAATGTCATGAAGCCATTTCTGACCAATAAGTCTCTGGTTGGAAAATGAGTATACAACAACAATCAAAGGAAATACTACTACTACTACTACTACTACTACTACTACTACTACTACTACTGCTGATGCTGCGGCTGCTGCTAATAATAATAATAATAATAATAATAATAGTAATAATTGTAGCATTTGTCAAATCGATTAGCTCAATCCCAGGAATGTTGGGAATTTTCCCAGTACTCCTGTACCAGGTGACTCAAGAACCGTCAGAAGCACAGGTCCCATTTGATCCGCTATTGTTGTTGTTGATTTCTTCTTCTTCTTCTTCTTCTTCTTCTTCTTCTTCTTCTTCTTCTTCTTCTTCTTCTGCCGCTGCTTTGTGCCATGTCCCTTTAAGCCGTTGAGGATCAGGGCTCTCCAATTTTTCTTTCTTTTATAGCTCTTAATGTTATCTTTCCTAAACCCTGTTCTGCCAACCATTTACAAAAGCTCATTAGGTAGAGAGTTATTGCCTGTTTGCAACTGTTCCTCTTGTCTATCTTATGAGTACTAACTTTTCTAATTTTTTCCTTATTATGTACCCTAGAAATTCCAACTGTGTTTTTGCGATGTTTAGCATAAGTGTACTTTTTGTTTCCACTTTCTGTAAAACTTCGTTGTTGCTTACAATTTCGGTTCATTTCATTTTCAGCATCGTTCCGTAGAACCATGTTTGTATTTCCTCAAGCATCTTCTTCATCTTTGAGGAGATAGTTCAACATTCACTGGCTTATAGGAAGGCTGATATTATATAACAGTTCAGTACCCATTTTTTGTTTTGTCTCTACATATTGTAGGTAAGTCGGATGATATATTTTTTTCTTCCGTCGCAACAACCTCTATGCCTCACAAGATGCATAGGGGCATTAGATCATTGGGATCAAGACTGCTTGGAATAGCTGACGTGCTATGGAAATTGTGGTGTTTGGATGCTGCGAATAAGATAGACCATTAGAATTATATATGACCATCCTCAAACAGCAGAAACATCGAAGATTCGGAGAAATAATAATAATAATAATAATAATAATAATAATAATAATAATAATAATCACTATTATTATTATTATTTTACCAGATAAGTTGAGATTATTTCAAGCCATTGTAGAGGCGGTGTTAATGTCTAGTGCCGCTGCCTGGACATTAACTAAACTCCTAGAATCTAAGCTTGATGAAACCTACACTCAGATGCTGACAGCTATACTTAACATTTCATGGAGACAACATACAACTAAATCACAGCCCTATAGAGTGCGATTTGCAGGACACTATTGGCGAGCAAAAAAAAGAACTCACGAGTGACCTATTGCTTTGAACACCTAGACATATAGGAAGTCGGTTTGGTAGCCCATCAATCGCCTACAATGACCAGTTGTTATGACAGTGTCCACTTCTGACCTTGACGCAGAAACATGATGACTGATAGACTCATCAATGCCAATGTAGCTCATCTGAATAATATTAGCATATTAGCGGGCCATATCTGCAGCCTTGGGTATCATGCAATTTTCCTGTGCCTCTAGATTTTCATTATTTTCCAGAATATTCTTGCCATTCATTAGAACCTTTCTTTCTGAGAAAGTCCCACTGGACATAGAATGCCACTTTTCTTTATCTATGCATTCATTCTCTCAGTCACTATAACAATTACCCCCGCCCACACACACAAAAAAAAATGAGTGCTTTTGACTTTTAACTTGCGAGCTCAAATTTAAACGTGCTATATTTGGTTATTTTCTTCTTTTTGTGCTATGCATGTATCAAAATCACACGATGGATCAATGATTAACCCTTCCTTTCTTTACCTTTACTCTCACACAAATATTCTCCAGTTTGTTGTGCTAATTTTTTGTATTAAAAGATCTCACATAACCTCGAATGCTTCAGATTCTAGTACTTTCTCAGGTTTATGGTTGGACCATTTCTTTTCTTTTTAAATTGCCTTCTCACTCAACTTCTAATGAATGAGTTTGGCAACAGGACCATATATCCATCCTTTATAGTCGTTCTTTGCCACTCACAATGTGTTGTAGTTTCATCAAATTCCCCACATATTCTTCAAATTTATTTCCTGATATGACTATTACTTTTATTAAGCAAAACGTTTGACGTAACTTTGCCACTATTTTTTCAACACTTAGAGATTAGCGCGATTTAATAAAAGAAAAAAAAAACGACACAGTGTCTAACAGTCTTTAACAATATAACATTATTTCGAAGAAAACAAACATGCCGTCGAAATACTGTGAACGATAGTTAAACATTATTAAATACGGTCTTGTATTTTATTTTATTTTCTTATATCGCGCAATATGCAAGTGTTATTATTATTATTATTATTATTATTATTATTATTATTATTATTATCATTATTATCATTATTATTATTATTATTTGGGTATGTTATGTTCCCCTCTTTGTATCCTGTAGAGCTGGGTCCAAACTATTGTCCTTAGGCCCTATAGAAGAATTGTCATTTAATTGATAGCTTTTTTCTTAGCCCATAAGAAGCTTGTCATTTGGGTGATCTTCTGGTTAAATTGTATATTGATGTTACCTGAGGCATTGTTATTTAAATTGTCCATTCCTTTTCTGCCGAAGCCCAGTCTCAGTGTTCATTCCCCACATCCTGTTAATCTCGATCTCCATGTCATTGTATTTGGACAATTTCTCGATAATTTTCATGGAGGTGTATCTCTCAAGTGATATTACTATGTCAATAAGCATACACTTGGCTTTTATCATAATAGGTTTGTTGGCTTTTATTTGCCTGTAAGTTTGAATTAGCATGTCCCACATTATTAGTATTATTATTATTATTTCCTTGCGGTTCTCTTGTATATACGTTTTATTCCGGGTCCCAATCAGTGACTTAAGGTCAGAAATGGCTTCATGTCATCTTCCACTGATCATCTTTTGTAAAAATAAAGAATAAAAAAAAGATCTAACATCACAGGGATTTTACATAGATAAAGCTCTTCGTAATGTGTGAGCTGTTCTTGTGAGTACAATTTTTTTGTATTTCTTTAAGGCATGGGCCACCAGGAATGCCTTAATTGAGTCTATCGGAACATTTTCCAACCAATCCGAAGAGTCCAACTTGAACTGGATTTATTAATGTCCTCATGGTTCACATTTTCTGACATTTCCATTTCAAGATCCTTGTATTTTGATAGTTTTTTTTTAAGATCTTCAAAGGTAAGTTACAATTTGCAGAGACTGCCATGCCAATAAGAACGCACATTATGTTCTTGATCACGATGTCTTTTTCTGTCTGTGTATATGGCGAATCCCCATAAAATTGTTCCAATCCTATCTCTGTAACCGTGCCTGGGTGACGTTCATACCAGTTTCTTGGAGTTTCCTTCACATAAATGCTGCATATTTCCAGTGAAGTTATTGACCTACTCTATTATTATTATTATTATTATTATTATTATTATTATTATTATTATTATTATTTTCTTTGCTTTCTGGCGTTTACACATTTCTTTCCGGGTCCCACCCAGGGACCTAAGGTTAGAAATGGCATCATGACACTTTTCACTGACAAAAAAAAAAAAAAAAAAAATTACATAGATAGAGCCCTTCGTAAAGTGTGGGCTGTACTTTTCAGAACAATTTTTTTGTATCTCCTTGATGCATGGGCTTCCAGGAATCCCTGCAATTAGTCTACTGCAATCTTTTCCAACCAGTCCTAGGGCTCCAACTACAACAGGGATTGTTGATGTTCCCATATGCCACATTTTCGAGACCTCTATTTCAAGGTCCTTGTATTTTGACAGCTTTTTGAATATCTTCAAAGATACATTGCAGTCAGCAGGGACTGCCATATCAATAAGGAGGCACCGTTTTTGTTTGTGGTCTTTAATAACAATATCTGGGCGGTTGGCCTTGATTGTTCTGTCAGTGTGAATTGTGTAGTCCCATAGAATTGTAACAGGTCCTATCTCCGTAACTGGGTCTGGGTGGTGTTGGTACCAGTTTCTTTCAGTTTCCTTCCCGTAGAAGTTGCAGATTTTCCAGTGCAGATATTGGCCCACTCTGTCATGTCGGGTTTTATATTCAGTGGGTGCCAACATCGTGCAAACTGATACAAGATGATCAATTATTATTATTATTATTATTATTATTATTATTATTATTATTATTATTATTATTTTTATTATTATATTTCCTTTGATTTCTGGTGTGTATACATTTCTTTCTGGCTCCGTCACAGAGGCCCAAGATCAATATGTGGTATCATGTCATTTTCCAGTAATTAAATAAAAAACAACAAAAAATAAAAACAAAAATAAGCACATTTTTTACATACTTTTTTAAAACTCGGTGGTAAGGTGTGGGCGGTACACGTGAGAACTTTTTTTTTATTTCTTTAAAGCATGAGCTTCCAGGAATCCCTTTAATGTGTCTACTGGAATCTTGTTCAATCAATCTTAGGGCTCCAACTACAACAGGCATTGTTGATGTTCCCATGTGCCACATTTTTGAGATTTCTATTTCAAGGTCCTTGTATTTTGATAGCTTTTGAAGATACATTGTAGTCTGCAGGCACTGCCATATCAATACGGAGGTGTTTTGTTTGTTTGCGGTCCCTAATAACAATGTCTCTGGGCGGTTAGCTTTGATTGCTCTGTCTGTGTGTTTTGTGCAGTTCCTCATTATTATTATTATTATTATTATTATTATTATTATTATTATTATTATTATTATTATTATTTGTGGTCTAAAAGATGTATTGTTAAACAATACATCTTTTAGACCACAAATGGTGCTGACGATTTTGATTCTATCAAACAAATAATATTTTACCGTATTTTATGCAGCTCCTTCTAAGTCCATAGAGTGTAAGCTTTTGTAAATAAAAACTACAGATCATTAATAATTCTTAAGTTTGTACGATTCGCAATCAATTTTACAGTTGGCGCTCAGAATAGGTAATGATCTCATCCAGACCACAGGAGGGTCGAAAGCCAACAGGCTTCGTACGAAATTTTCTCTCTCAATACCTTTCCTGATAACCAGCAGTGATCTCTCACGTGAAGAATATTAAATACTAGTAACATATACGTAAAAACGCTGGTTCGCAATGATATGGTGTACAACGTATTTACTTTTGAAATTAAAGAAAGTTGTTCTTTTTTTAGAAAAAAATAATATTTTAATATTGTTTATTTTTTCAAATGTCTCTCTTGATTTTTTTTTTCTGGGAAGGAATGCTGATTTAGCGGCAACGATTTACATACGTTTCTTCTTCTTCTTCTTCTTCTTCTTCTTCTTCTTCTTATTATTATTATTATTATTATTATTATTATTATTATTATTATTATTATTCTTTGTAACGTGTAGCTACAGGATGTGGGCGATTTTATACAAGATATTTTTCTCAGTTATCAGCAGAGCACATTGCTACTAGCATTTCATAGTGCTTGACACACTGCATATTAAACTGGTATTAAACCCAAGCAGCCTTCTCTTTGTAAATATAATAGATGGTTGCTGGGATTTAATGCAGTTTGTCTGTTATCCATAGTGCCAATCTCTGTGGCATTTATACGGAATTTATTGCTGTTTTTTTAAAGTTATATACAGATGAACAGATTTTCAAAAGTTGACGAAAAACGATATATTGAAGAAAAACAAATGAGCGATTTTATTATTTCCATATTTGTACTTTTATTGTAAAGAGAAGGTTTTTGCGAAAATTATATGAAACTTAATTAATTTTTATAATAAATGTGATAATATTCAACCTTTGACGGCGTCACCAAATGCGGCGTCATTATTGTTGACGGTTCACGCTCCTATCCGGATCACCATCCCCTCTCCTTATTCCTTTTCTCTCCACTGGTGGCAGTCGCGGTGATGGCTGTGAATCAAAGAGAGTTTGAGGAGGCCATTCGCGTGGAAAATTCTGCCCGACGGAAAAGCTTACAAACTTGACGAGAAGCGCCTCCCATGCGCCTCTAAGGGGATTGAGACAGATGAGATCTGGCAAATCTCGTTGCATTGGCATCGTAGAAGCAAAAGAAATTGGCCAATGTACAGATCCTGCTCCAGTAGATGCTGGTTCAATGAAAAAGAATATTCTTTTCTGGAAAATGCATGTTCCATTTAAATATTCTTCCAGTTTTTCTCCTTCGAAAGTAAAACATATCAAATTAGAAGTTAATTACTTTAATGTAACTTCATAAATATTTAAATGAGAAAATGTTTTAAGTAGTTTAAACACACAACAAATATATGCACGCACACACATATATAAAACACTCTGACTTGAAACTCAATAATGTTTGATTTATGGACGTCACAGCTTGGTAATATCTGCTTGTCGAAGCAATACTAGCATGCAACAAAAAGGTCTTAAATAAGATACCGTAGTTTGACCTAAGCATAATGACTGCAACTTGCTAGACGGAAGTGGCTGATGGTTGTGCCAACAGTTGTAACTAAGAATTACTTTGTATAATTACAGTGGTTGAGCTGATGGAAAGCAAATGGACTTGATATGGTGTCTACAACAGGGAGTAGCTTTGTTATGAATGATGATGATATTCCATCATTCTAAAAATAATCTTGTCATGAGTGATGGCAAAAACATCAGGAAATTTCATCATTCTAAAAATAACCGTGTCATCAATAATGATAAAAAATTAAGGATATTTCATCATTCTAAAAATAAACTTGCCATCAGTAATGATAAAAACAAGGATATTTCATCATTCTAAAAATAACCGTTTCGTCAGTAATGATAAAAAATTAAGGATATTTCATCATTCTAAAAATAACCTTGCCATCAGTAATGATAAAAAATTAAGTATATTTCATCATTCTAAAAATAACCTTGTCATCAGTAATGATAAAAATAAATGGTTATTTCATCATCCTAACCTCATCATTATAAAAATAACCCTTTCATTTCAAGAGAATCAGGAGAATAAAGTAGAGTATTGCATATTAGGGTAACCTAGAGCAGTAGACCAGTAGATAAGTAGTAGTAGTAATCAGTAGAAACACTAGTCTGCTAGCACTTCGGAGGATTTCAAACGCATTCTCACAAAAAAAAAAAAAAAAAAATTCTCGAGACCAGACCAAATAAACACTGACTTTTAAATAAAAGACGCACTGAGAAATTTTTACACACACCATACCAATATTCTGTATATTCACATCACAAATAGAAAATAAACATTCTAGGCATTTATGTCTACACGTGTCTTGAGTTTTTATTGTTAATATTATTGTTGTACGTTTTAATTCATTTCGTTTTCGATATAAGAAGAGAAAAGGATTCCTTCTACACTAGAAATACATACAGCAACGTGGTAATTACTTCAACAACACTTAAATAATATCAAATCAGGATTACTACTACATCAACCCTATCTTACCTACCCTGTTACAGCTTTCTACCCAGCTAGCAAATGGTTTTACTCGGAAACCAGTACCATGCATTATTTAGATATATCCAGCCTCTTTCTATATATTTAAGAGATTATTCATTCATATATATATATATATATATATATATATATATATATATATATATATATATATATATATATATATATATAATAACACGACACCTGTAAATTACACGGGCCAACTAATAGATTTTTAATGCTGAATTATATACTTTTCCATTAATGATCTTTCCTGATAGTTATGATAAAAGTGATATAGTCTCTTTTAAAAATAATAAGATATCGGAAGACGCGAAGTTTCGTTAATAATTTTCCTAAAATATAATTGGAATAAATAAGAATTAGATACATGTTCGCCATAGGAAAGGTGATTTCAAAATTACTTGTGTTAAGTTTTTCTGAATTCCTGTCCTGTGTCATCTCGAGATGTATGTGTATATTAGAGAAATACGTGTTGCTTGTCGCTCTTCTTCTAGCAAAAACTCACTTCATTCTTCACAGATGTCTCGCTGTTTTTCTTCCTTGATATTTTATGGCCTTCCATTTCTTTGTAAGCGTAATCGGCTTATTGAATGATCATTGGCAAAAGACAAATTATTAGTTCAGAATACATTCATATGCTTTAAAAGTGGTGCTATCTTTGCTACAGAAATCAATTGTAAATCGATCGCACAAGGTGCCATTTACAACGTTACTTCCTTCAGTCTTTTCAGAAATCCGTGAACATAAGATTAAAATAAAAATAAGGATTTTAATTTCAAAAATCTACTTGAACCTTTGTTCATTTTTATTTATTTTTGAATATTGAATTCCACGAGATTAAACAAGACACACTTACACGCATAATCTAATCTTGGATTGGCTATTCATATCTTATTGAATTAAAATACAACTGTGGATTAAGGATATACGAGTACTATTTGAATTTTAGTTTCTCATAATCTTAATTTTATTTAAGATATATTTTAAGAATTATTAAATAATTTATTTTTAAGAAGTTTATTTAAAATTAAATAAAAAAGCACATGGTAAATTAAAATTGATCGCTGTTATATGATGAAAGCTGAATGTTAAGATTAGAATAATTTAATTTCAAAAGGTCACTTGCAGTTCAGGGACGAATTTATCCACAACTGATCGTTAGGTCACGAACCAATATTTAATACGTCACTCCAAACAACTGTCTTTACATAAGACGAATCCCTCTCTATATCGCTCTCGCACCTTCTGTTTTTCTCTCTGTCTCTCTATCTCTCTCTTTCCGTTTCAGTGATACCAAGAGTGACACACACCATCCACAAGTACCAAGCATAATATCTATCTATCTATCTATCTATCTATCTATCTATCTATCTGTCTGTTATGGGGTTCACCCTTTTCTGATATAAATGGACTCGTCCTGCTGCCATAAAATAGCCACAGTCAGTCAGAGATGAGAGTGTAGGAACAGAGTGTAGAGGGACGAGTAGAGGAACAGGGTGGAGGAACAGAGTGGAAAGTACATAGACACTGTGATTGAGTTGACGTTAGAAGTCAGTTACAAGGACGCCCGACTCTAAGGAAGTTTACTTCGAGACTGTATATAGCGATTTTTGATTGATACTAACCGGCCTTCCTGGATTTTACTAACTGCATTAACTTTTGTATTTTGTGTAAATACATTTAATTTCTTAGCTTAAATACTTGCGTTTGTCATTTATTGGAGACAGATTTTTCACGCGGAATCCACAACAACTTGGCGAACGAGGATTCAAAACTCACGCGGGTAACCCACAACAATTTGACGAACAAGAATTCGAAACTCACACGGAAAGAAAAACTTTTCGTACGTCTAACAACAAACAACTTGGCGAACACACGCGGAAAACTAATCAACAGAAAAAAAATCCTTCCCTCGTCGTTCAACAAAAATTAGCGACAAACAATTTCGAGGAGTAATAATACATAACATTGAGTTATCATGGACGATTTTAAAAATATGTTGGTAGAACTGATAAAGCACCAAAATGAGCAACAATTACAAATGCAGAAATACCAAAATGATCAACAGTTACAGCTACAAGAAAAATGGCAAAAGCAAATATTACAAACGCAAAAGGAAAATCAAGATAGACAAACAGAGCTCCAGGAACTAATATTGAAAGTAGCGGGCAGCAAGCAATTAGATATGGAAAAAGAAGCAACATTTTCGCAAGACGCAGTGTGGAATACCATAGAGATTTTCAAATATTCTCTAGATGAGAACAAAGATTTTGGAGATTACTTCAGAAGACATGAAGACATCTTTAACATAGATTGTCAAAATTGGACAGAAGCAAAAAAGCTACGTCTATTGCTTAGAAAATTAGGAACTGAAGAATATACAAAGTTCGTGGATTATATCTTGCCAAAAAAGACGAACGAATTAAAATTTGGCGAAGCAGTGACATGTCTTAAAGAACTCTTCAGCCCCAAAACATCACTCTTCCATAGGAGGTGGAAATGCCTTAACCTGGTAAAGGGCGATAATGAGGATTATTCCACGTTTGCCGCAATCGTAAATAAACATTGTGACGACTTCAAACTAGCGGAATTAACACCGGACAATTTTAAATGCCTCATCTTTGTTCAAGGGCTAGTTTCTACAAAAGATAGCGAAATGCGTAGAAGAATGCTTGCAAAATTACAAAATGAACCGGGTCTAACATTACAGCAATTATCAGAAGATTGCCAGAGATGTTTAAGCATAAAGAAAGACGAAATGAACATTGAAGAATCAGCTGTTTCTCATATACGTAAGTTAAATAAAAGTCTACGTTCTTCACCCTCCCCGGAAAGAAAACTAAAATTTTACGACAATGAAAAAAGTTTCTCACCCTCCCCGGAAAGAAAAATAAAATATTATGATAAGAGAAAAAGTACAACATACAGGACAAATTATGACGAATATCGAAACAAATATAAGTCCCCTCCATCAGCATGTTATCGATGTGGAGGATTACATTGGAACAAGGATTGCCGCTTCAGATATAAAAACTGTCATGAATGTGGAAAAAAGGCCACAAGGCATCCCAATGTAGAAATAGAAAAGATACTAATAGAATAAGAGCTACAAGGATGAATAATGATGAAAACACCAATGTAAGGAAATATGTAGAACTAGAAATTTTAAACAAAAAGATTAAATTACAACTGGATTCGGGTTCCGACCTCACGATAATCAACTTACAGACATGGAAAAAACTCAACAGACCTACCATGTTACACACTAAAAAAATTGCCAAGTCAGTTACAGGCAAACGAATAAAATTTGAGGGAGAAATAATAGTGAATGTTAAATTTCACGGCAAAACAAAAAAAATAATATATACGTCATGAAATATACTGAAAATTTAGTAGGTATCGACTGGATGCAGAAACTCAACGTTTGGGACCTACCTATCAACTCGTTTTGCAAAAAGTTAGAGGTTGAACCATCAGATACCATAAAATTGAAGAAAGAATTATACAAGCAATTTCCTGGGGTATTTTCAAGTGGGTTGGGACGATGCAACAAATTTAAGGCCAAAATAGAATTAAAAGAAAACGTCCAACCAATTTTCAGAAAGAAGCGAAATGTACCGTTTGCTACTATAGAAAAAATAGACAAATAATTGGAGAGACTTGAACAAACTGGGATTCTATCAAAAACAGAGTTTAGCGAGTGGGCTGCGCCGGTGGTTTACGTAAAAAAGAAAGCAGGAGAAATTCGCGTATGCGCAGATTTTTCGACGGGACTCAACAAGGCAGTAAAAGACCACCATTACCCACTACCGAGTCCAGAGGAGATATTTAGAAAGCTCAACGGCGGCAAGATATTTTCAAAAATAGATCTTAGTGAGGCTTATCTACAAATCCCAGTACAAGGAGGGAGTTCGAAAATCCTTTGCATTAATACGCACAAAGGGTTGTATAAGTTCAACAGACTACCATTCGGAATAAAAGTTGCTCCTGCAATTTTCAACAAACAGTGGATACAATATTAACTCCCCCCAAAAAGGGATCTAAGGAGTGGATGTTATGGAGTCCACCCTTTTCTGATATAAATGGACTCGTCCTGCTGCCATAAAATAGCCACAGTCAGTCAGAGATGAGAGGAGAGGAAAAGGTAGAGGAACAGGGTGGAGGAACAGAGTGGAAAGTACATAGACACTGTGATTGAGTTGACGTTAGAAGTCAGTTACAAGGACGCCCGACTCTAAGGAAGTTTACTTCGAGACTGTATATAGCGATCTTTGATTAATACTAACCGGCGTTCCTGGATTTTACTAACTGCATTAACTTTTGTATTTTGTGTAAATACATTTAAATTCTTAACTTAAATACTTGCGTTTGTCATTTATTGGAGACCGATTTTTCACGCGGAATCCACAACACTATCTAACACACACGGCGGCTTATTTTATTTATTAGGGACAATACGACAGTGCGCCCTCATAGCGACAATAAGAAAAAACTTCGAACCCTTTATCTAAAATTTTTCTATCAATCCAACGTATTTTCAGTAGATGTATATGTAGACATACATATATAATGGACGCAACTCGCCGCAACAAGGAATGCGGATCTTAACAAATCGAATTCTTTAATTAATATTCATTATTGAATTAAGAGCCATGACAAGAAAAGAGATTATATTGAATATTAAACATTTTTGTGTAAAATAACTTGTTCATCAGTTCATTATATATTTATTGCATTACTTTCAACAATCAACAGATAACAAGTAAATTCTTATCATCGGTAATTCCAATAATGGTTTTGTTGTGATTGGTTAATTCAGTTGCATCTGCAATTAAAAATAGAAGCTGTTATTTAATCAGAGACCTTAATAGATTTCATAATGTCGGCACTATAGTTGGGCTTCAGTTTAGATTGACGTGGAATTAAGTAATGAATTTCATATTTTTATACAGAAGTTAACTAAATTTGAGTTCAATGTTCCGTGTTATGGAAAATGAGAATTCGATTTATGTACTTATAGAACGAATGTTGGACTTTAGAGGAAGCAACATATATATCAATAAATTCCCAAAAAATTTAAAATCCTGATATGTTCCACGAAGACACACAAAATAAACTGGTACATAAAATGATGTTAATGTTTCATTAACTTGAATCATTTGCTCTTTGTTCTATCAAATACTATCTCATAAAGAAAACCATAAAACTTGCTTGAATTCCAGAGAATTCCATAGAAAATTCGTTAATCCAATACATTCACTTTGTGCAAACGTAATTTACAAATTGCCGAGTTAAACTTTGAAATGGACAATGATGCACTGTTTTCTGCCAGCGTTTCTTTTAATTTGAATGCAATTAATGCTTTTATAAACAGAACAGCACATTTAATATAGCGATAAAACACAATCTCTCTTGTCAGGGCAACAATCGATGTATGCCATAAAATGTCTCACAGAGTTCAAAATAGATGTGAAAATACACGGTTGCTGTGAGATCTTTCTTGGACAAGAATACGAAAGGGAAAAATTACAATTTTATTTTATATTGAAAGGAATTAAAAGTGCAGTCGTCTTTTAGTTCCAACATCAGAAGAAAAGCTTGTGAACAGTCTCGATCTTTATTGTAACTTACTTATTCGTAAATGAATTAAAGAACTATTCATACGAGACATACGTCATTGTTGAGCCTCAGGCTACGGCGATTAGGAAAGAGATGTGTCTTGGGCCATATGGAAAATGTCGATTAAATTTCTTGGACATGGAAAGGCATCACCCGGATGGAAATAAACTAGATAAGATTCGTGAGAAAGTAGGTCTGTGACCTCCTACCGGCACTCAAAATCTTCGAACATTTAAATATAAGAGTTCTAACCAGAATATAGCCAGACATTATGAATATCTCGAGAAACTGTAGCGCGGCTGTGATATAAGGACCGGTCGAGTGGATTCTTACGGCATTTTGCATTTATATATGTATTCCATTATTATTATTATTATTATTATTATTATTATTTCCTTGGTTTTCTATTATTTCTTTCTGGGTCCCAAAACAGAGACCTAAGTTTAAAAAAAATGGCTTCATGACATTTTCCACTGATAACTATTACACTATGATAACACCTATTTTACAAAGATAATGCTCTTCGTAATATGTGATTTGTACTTGTGAATACAACTTTTCTATTTTTTAAGGGATGGGCTGCCAGTAACCCCTTCTAATTGCAACTCGAATTATTGATGTACTCATGTGCCACTGTATTTAGATTTCCATTTCAAGATCCTTTCAAAGAAACATTACAATTTGCAGGGACTGCCATGTCGATAGGAAAGTACGTTTTGTTCTTTATGGACATTGATCACGATGTCTGGGCGATTAGTTCTGTTTTTCTGTTTGTCTGTTTGTATTGTAAAGTTCCATAAAATTTTTACAGGTCCTATCTGTGTAACCAGTCAGATCTGGAATCTTGCAGTTTCTTTCCCGTTAAAATGTTGGTATATTTCCCAGTGCAGATATTGTCCCACTCTATGCTACCAAGTTTTATATTCTGTGCAACCTGATAAAAGATGGTCAATTGTTTCTGAATATTTATCACAGAATTATTTTTATTATTAATATTATTATTAATAATATTATTATTATTATTAATAATATTATTATTATTAATGATACTATTATTATTATTAATAATATTATTATTATTATTATTATTAATATATTATTTTTATTAATAATACTATTTTTATTATTAATAATAATATTATTATTAACATTATTAATATTATTATTAATAATAATATTATTATTAATATTATTATTATTATTAATAATATTATTTTTATTATTATTATTAATATTATTATTAATATTATTATTATTATTATTAATATTATTAATAATAATATTATTAATATTATTATTATTATTATTATTATTATTATTATTATTATTATTATTATTATTATTATTAACACCGTATCACCCTGTTTTTCTTCTGTCAAAATTTGACCAAAATTAGTTTTAGTTGAAATCAGCTGTGTGGTTTTAAGCAGAACACAGGAAACCGATGATAACAATTCCAATAGAAAAAAATTTCATACCTTTTTAAAACGCCGAAAAAACGCTGAAATGATTATCTATGGTCCGAAGGTGAATATTTTTACGAGAGAAAGACACCATTACTTAAAATAAACTATGTATTTGCTAATATAAATTGGAAGGATACTTTGTGAAGAAAATAGGTTATGACATTTGATACATGCAGGGGGTTTGTGATATACACCCTCTGTGACTGGGAATTTTGTAAAGAAGTTGGACTTTGAGACGGAAACTGAAGTAGATTTCTTTTCCTTTTGCTGACAAAATATTTTATGCTATTGTATTTTTTTTTAAATCGCTAATGTGCAAAATAAATATGGACAAATAAAACAATTCTCCAAATACTTTCGACCTTAAATGCAAACGCATTCGTTATGAGACGGCATGGATTGGGTGATAGTCTAAATTTCGGAAGTTATTTCCCATTTTGATCTGAATTAATTCCAGTTGTTTAGCGTCACTGTATCGATAACTCGGAACTTACTTTTCAGAAAGGACGGTTTACTTTCAAAAGGTTAGCTACAATGAGTTTACAGAATATATTTTGTAAAATAAATTAATAAGAAGAATGATAAAAAAAATAATTTCAGCTAATAAATTTTCTCTCGCGGTTTAATGTCAGGGCTTTAGAGTTGCTTCGGCATCAAATTAGCTGAAGTACCTCAAAATTAAAAAAAAACACAAAACATATTGTCAAATTCTAACATCAATGACAAAATGATTCTATTTTGTTGTTTTACGTCTTAACGACAGCAAAAGTCTGGTAATGCGAGTTATTAACAAAATGATTTCGATTAGAAATCCGAGTTCTTTGACACTTCTTTATTTGGCCTTAGAGCACAAATATGAAAGAAGACCAAAGCAACAATTAAACAGCAATACGACAGATTCCTGAATGACCGACGTTGTAAAGAGATGTGTATAGACAGAGTTAAAACCTAATTTAATTTGAGCGTGACTAAAAATTCAAAGAGGAATACGTTTAGAGAAGCAGTAGTGACATAGGCGAATGAAAACAAAGACATGTGGGGAAAGAGAGTGATAAAAGTTTCGTATTGCGAAAAAGAAGCAATGTTCAATGACGAGGAATGATATAGAGTATCAAACGCTAAACTCAGAAATTACAAACAAATGTAGGCAGGCAAAAGTTGAATTGTTCACTATAAAGCGTAGGAAATACAGTATATATTGATTGATTAATTTGTTTAATTGCATAGCAACTCCTTTATGGGTCATTTAATGATGAAATTAAATTTTCTTGGGAGGTTTGAAGTAATAAATATATAAGTTATTTTGTTTTTCTTGACCATGTTTGCCGTAGTCTCTGAATATGGAATCCAATGAAGTCCGTAATCTCTTCATATCAGAGGTTGGCAGTGTAGATTCGGAGAAAGTAGCGGCTGTTAATTCTTTAAGTCTTGGATATCAGTTTGGCAGTGAAGATAATTTGGGAGAAAAAATAAAATGGCTGCCTTTATCGCATTGAATATTTTGAGCTTTCTGATTGGTTAACCCTTCTATTGGTGTACTATAAAATGAGTCAGCTCATTTTGGCTAGCTCACTAGTACACACAGATATCCAAAAAACTGTAACAGTTTTCACAGTTGAATACATGGTAGATGATACTCATATCTTAGCGTATACATGCTGGCGTGGACATACTTACGAGAGGCAGTACAATGTGTTTTATGCTGTAGTATTGTTGAAGTTAAATTTTGGAATAGAGTTGGATTTAAGAAATCGTAAGATATAAAGATTAATGTCATGAAAGAATACTTTCATATTGGTAATTTTAATATAAATATATACTACTGGTAATTTTTTTTCATATAAAAGTGTATTGCTTGTCTTTTTACTATGAAAATGTATTATTAGGTTGGTGCAAAAATAATTTCGTTTTCTAACATATGTTACTATGTGAGAAAACGAAATTATTTTTGCACCAACCTAATATTACACTTTCATTGTGTTTTGTTTTTTGTTGGTGTTCATTGTTTGCCTATAGCTGGGACCCTAACAGGTGCTGCCACCCAGGGTCAGGAACAACAGAAATAAAGAGGTGGTTTCACACTGCTGAAAAGCTTCCGAACAGAAGCGCAGATGTCGGATGTAGTTTACATCATACCCAGGAGAAGCGGAAATAGAAAGAATGAACATGCACAAAAGAATCAAAAAATATTAAAGACAAAGGATGATGCCAACAGCAGTGGTCGTATAAAAGCGATATATATATATATATATATATATATATATATTAAACTTAAAGATTATTTCTTTGAATGGTCAACGATACCTGAGTAGCTGTTCTCTTTATATATTTATTAAACAGATTTCTAATGGGATTTCTGGAATATTCAGGTTGGTAGATGGAAAGAAATACATATACTGTTTAATATATATATATATATATATATATATATATATATATATATATATATATATTAAACAGTATATATATATATATATATATATATATATATATATATATATATATATATATATATATATATACTGTTTAATATATATATATATATATATATATATATAGAATAGAATATCGCCAACTCGAATTCCAGCCATGTCCAACGTACAACTCGGAATTAACACCCCTACTAGAATTAACAAATAATACATCTCGCACAATCAAAACATGAAAAGAAACAATAAACACAAAAATACCACCACGTTTTGAAAACACCTAAACCTCTTGGAAAAAGAGAACAATATTGACAAAGAGGAGAATGTAAGAAAGCTGGAAAAACTAAATAAAAAATTAATGACATTTTCCTTTTCCCTCATATTTAACAAGAGATTTTTAAAAATGAGTTTGCTGCCAAAATATACATTAATCATATATATATATATATATATATATATATATATATATATATATATATATATATATAATTATTAATGTAAAAATTATTTTTTAGTGACAACATGTGTACACGTATTTGAACTGACATCCCTACTAAAATTAATTTGCAGCTCATCGAATGATTATGTAGCGCTAATTTTCTTCATGGAAAATATACCCTTTTATGACAGTTGAAAGTCTGAAAATTTAACTTTAATCTTACTGATTGTTTTGACTCCGAAATCAATGAAATCAAGCATCATTTGACTAATTTTCGAAACAGAATTTTTAGAAAATAGCTCACATTTGTATGCTCACACGGTGTTCGTCTTTCTCCTCTACTGAGAAGCCTTTGTGAATTCCCTAGTGCGAATGAATTCCTTGCATGTCTTGCCGTCATCCTCCGTTTACAGTCTTTAATTTGAGGCAAGGCGAAATTTCCTTCGTAACCCCGCCTCAACATTAATAATGAACATGATTATGAACATTTGCCTTTAACGTTTGCCGATTCTTTTTCCATCTCGCTATTTAAGAAAAACTTCATTGATCTCATTTCGAGAGTCTTTTGCCCGAAATGAATCTTAAAGCGAATATCATGCTAGCTGTGATTAAATGAACGAGCTGTTCATTGCACGATTTCAGGTGGAACGGTATCGAGTATATCAACTTAAAATACCTAAGTCAATAATTTTCTGTTACGGAAAGAGAAATTACTTAGAATAGAACTCAAACCATATATATTCGTGTATAGTGCGTATTTTTATGAACAGGTTTCTACTCCCCAAAATACGGGGGTCATATTATACACAGGTATTTTTTGAATGTTAAAAATCACTAATTTCTTTATTTCATTATATAATTACGGCTATTGCTATTCTACGATAAACAATCTACGTATTCGTATTTTTATATATGCCGTGCCCAATTAGGAGGTGGGCGATCATGGCTCTCCACAATTTCCTATTCTGGGTAGCTCTTAATAAATTTTGTCTTTTTGTTATCTCTCGTAAACCATGTTCTTCCATCAATGTACACAATCTCTCTAGCTACTTTATGCCTTGTTTTCCTGTCCCTCTTGCTTTCAATCTATGCGCTGGGTAACATATTTTCCAAGCCCTCTTTCCTCATTATGTTTACTAGAAATAACAACAGTTTCTCCAGGATGTTACGTATAAATGTCCTTTTTCTTTCCATTTTCTCTAAAACTTCGTTGATGCTCACATTTTCGGTCCATGATATCAGCATCTTTCTGTAGAAACACATTCCTGATGCTTCATGTCTCTTCTTCATCCGTGAGATTATTGTTCAGCATTCACGGCCATATAGCAGGATTGATATTGCATAGTAGGTCATTACTCTTTTCTTTTTTTCCAAAAAAATTTTTTCTATTTCTTTATTCTTTGCTCATCGAAGTAAAAAATAAACAGGTAGATGCATGGAATCGTTTTAAAAATACGTTTTTAGTCACACGCAAAGTGTAAAGATATCAGCTGCTTCTGACTAAATCCTTTATAGTTAAAGGCAAAGTATTCTAGAGGCATTAAAGAAATCTTTAGCGAAACAGGATGTAAACCTGTTCATTAAAATGTAACTATACCGTAGTAAACAAGATTTTTAACATCTCCAATGATTAACCCATGAAAATCAAATAACACTAAATTAAAAATACTAGAATGCGTTTCATTTTTATCTATATATCATATACTGTTGATGCATGTTAGATTGCTAAACGTTTCCGATTTCTTCTTTATCTTATCATTCTGTCTGATTCCAATCCATATTCGTTCTATATTTTATCACAATACATACTGGATTAAGTTGAAAACGGAGATAAAACAGAATGATTTGATTTCCCGAAGAAAACTTTCCTGCGAGTGTAGAACGCTGAGCATATTTATAATCTAAAAGAAGAACTGATTCTCTTTCAGTCCCGCAATGCCTGCTTGTGAATTTGCATGTGTGTATGTAATTTAGGGTTGGTTGTTTTTTTTTTTTTTTTTTTTTACTGTACGGGTTATTTAAAAACTGAAATCTAATTATGAAAATTCAAACTTTATAATTAATTCAAGAGAATGATATAATTTCATCGTTAAATTATAATTACTTAACTACATTTTTCTTTTTGCGCCAAATAATTTGACAAAATCAAACGAGCATTGACAACTGATTTCTCCTTACAAGAAATAAGATTATGCAAAGCAAACTGTTTTTTGTTTGTTGTTTTTTTGACAATATATGGCATGTCTGTATTTTTACTATAACATATACCGATGGTTATTTTGCCAGAAAATGCATTGTTAATTATTTTGCTACAATAATGTACTACTGGTCATTTTATTATAAAATATATTGTCAGTAATTCTACCACAAAAATGCATTGTTGTTAATTTCACCACAAAAATGTGATGCTGGCAATTCCACTATAAAATTCATTGCTGTTAATTCTCTTCTTATAAAATAAGACGCATAGTATTTTCTTGGTATTTTTATTATAAACATGTATCTTTATATTGTTTTATTTTTGGTTGTGAGTTCACTATTTGCCCAAAGCTGGGGCCATATCTGGTGCTGCAACCCTAGGTCAGGGTGGGCCTGGAAGCTCTAATCGCCTTATCAGAGGCCTTGCTACCGGGTGTAGTTTATCGTCTTACCCAGGACTAAGTATGAAATGTATAAGTGCATGTCTGTACAATGCATGAAAGGCTTACATGCCCATTTCATGTACACACAACAACAAGCACGAACACAGAATTTAATGAATATCAAATAAGACACATTTACCTACAACTCACTTTGGAAACCCCTACCCTTGAGTGAGCTATGCTATCTTAAATTCTGAGACTCAAGGAAAAAAAATGAAGAAAAACGTAACAGCTTATCGTTACCAAATTTTCCTTTTGCTTACATGCTTGTATAGCCGTGGAATCAGTTTTAGTATCTTATCGATAATTATTTCTCAATGTTTCTATCAATTGGGATCAGTCTATTTCTTTTCTTGATATTAGTTCATTTATACTTGTCTACTTATTTCAATCTATTCACGTTTTTTAATATATCAATATGCCTAATCATAACAATCATATCAGATCACTGCAAAAGTCCGTGCCCGATTTTCATTGTATCATAAAATAGAATACATTGGCGTTTTTTGGCTTCGTTTTCTAGATTGAAACCTTTTGTTGTTCACTTGCCATTCAACCGTTGTTGAATGTTGACATTTTTTCTGCAAACAAAGGCCTTAAATATCGTGCATGAAAAATGGCACATTCGCCATATGCTCTATGAATTTCAGAAAGGAATGAGTGTCAGAAATGCGATAAACAAACAATATTCAGAGGGTTTATTTGGATCGTGTTCTAACTCTTCGGACAGTCAAAAAGTGGTTTGGCAAATTCCGTGAGGGTAACTTAAATTATACAATCAACTTCTCACCGGGCGAACTTCAGACGTCGATGAAGACGCTCTGCTTGTCATCAAGGAAAATAAACCGACGTTTTCGACGGAAAAGATAAGTGTTTAAAAATCGATATCCCATCTGATGTTTGCCATTTAAAGAGACTTGAGTAAAATGAAGAAGATGAGTTTGGCAAAGCAAAAAGATGTTTTTGTGTACCACGACATATCAAGACGCCATATAGCAAACAGGTTTTGCAGGATCTTAATGAGTGGAAATGGGAAACCCTACAGCACACAGCGTATTCTCCGGGCATGGCTCATTCGGATGTTCATATGTTCTGGTCTCTAAAGAGCTATTTAATTGACCAAAACAATAACACGGTATAATCAGCCGAAAACTACCTCACAACCTTCTTCCAAAAAAACAAAACAAAAAAACAAAACAAAAAAACAAAACAAAACAAAACAAAAAAACAAAACAAAACAAAAAAACAAAACAAAAAAACAAAAAAAAAAAAAACACGAAGTTTCTACGGAAATGGCATCACCAAGCTTGTAGAACGTTGGGAGACAATTGTTAAAACAATGGAGACTATGTATTTGACTTTATGAAGAGGTAAGTATTATTTATAAATTTTTAAAATTTTTGCAATGATCCAGTATATCAGCATCAGTCCCACAAAGTAAATATTCACTTTAATACCCGAGACGATAAAATGAATGTAGGTAATATTTTTTAAAAATGGCCGCAAATGTTAATTCAGATAAAAATGTCAAAATGAGTAAAAAAAATCGATAAAGGACTAATATTACGTCAAAAAATGGTTACATTTTCAAACCATAAACAATCATATAATTGTAAGGTTTTATTATGCTTTTATGAAAATAATTGGTGAGAAATAAAATTATACTACTTTAAATTTTTAGGTATGTGATTGAATAAAAATATATATGTACAGACAAATGTACAAGTACTTAATGAATGAAACTGAAATGGTCTTCTGAGTCACGACTGTTAACTTTTGGGTAACAGGAAAGATATATTTTTATGTTTCCGCTCTCTCCAATACTTTTCCCTTTTTATTTATTTTTTTTTGGGGGGGGCGTCAGATATTAACTGTTCTCTTACTTTTCCGCATTAACGGATAATGTATATAAATAGACGAAATACTTTTTTGAACTATTTCTTTTTAACATAAAACGAACGTATATAACCCAAAATATCACGTAAAGAATTGATTATACAAATACAAATTCCATTCATTCTAATTTTTATATATTTTTACGACTTAATTCCATATGGTTAATAGTCTGTAATAAATTTTCTTGATCAAAATCTGTATGCTATTATCAAGAGGAAAGACCATATAATTTTTTGATTATTAAATTATATTTTTTATCCTTTATAGAACGTTCGAAATTTTGGTTGAAAATCTTGTTTTTCTTCCATCAATGTCCGAACTAAAATTTGTAAGGGAAATTTTAGCGTCATTTTTGCGTTGAAAAACATGTATTTGGAGATTCTTGCAAAAAGAAATAGTTTTCGGATTTTAATGAAATTATTAGGACTTATTAGGAAAGGAATTAGATTATTTTAGGAATTATTTTAGTAAAAACATATCTTGTTTTACATCAGTTACCCCCATATTTAAATGTATGAAATTTTGATAAATAATTTATGCATGGCTTAATATTTGTATTAGTTATATATAGAACACATTAGATAATTTAAATCCTCATATTTTTTTTTCTTTTGGAACCCCCCCCCCAGTTACCGAGTATCGGCTCTGAATCGTAAAATAAAAAATGGAATAAATCTAAGACATTATTTAATTAGAAAAGCTTTTCATTTCTTTTATGAATAAAATATATTATGGACACTATTGTCTGAACAATATTCTTTACGATGAATAATGTATTTTTACAAGAATTGTTTCCCTTTTTTAAATATTTTCATTAAAATAAAAAATTAAAATATTTTAAATTTCTGTATTAATTTGTATCTGTTAGAAGATATTTTTATTAAATAAAAACTATATTTTCTTTTATGTACCGTGTCCCCTCAAGACGTAGGCGATCATAGATCTCTACAATTTCCTATGATTTGTAGCTTTTAATAAGTGTTGTCTTTTCGTTATTTCATCTAAACCATTTTCCGCTATCCATTTGCTTAAGCTCGTTATGTTATGGTTTGTTTTCCTCTGTCCCTCTTGTCCTCAATCTGTCACGTGAGTATTACATTTTCCAAGCCCTCTTTCCTCATGACGTGCGCCAGAAACCTCAACTGTCTCTTACGTTTCCTTTTCGTTTCCACTTTCTCTAGAATTTCTTCGTTGCTTACATGTTCGGTTCATGTTATCCTCAGCATCTTTCTGTAGAACCGCATTTCTCTTGCTTCAAGTCTCTCTTTCATCTTTGTGTAAATTGTCCAATATTCGCTACTATACAGGAAGATATATATCACGTAACAGTTCATTACTCTTTGTTTCTAACGTTGTCAGCCTCTTAATACATTGCTTAACATTTGGAAAGAGCCTTTGAATTTTCACTGCCGCATTTCGGATTTTCAAATATTTCAATTTTTGTACTTTTTAATTTTTATATCTCCAATTTGTAATTTGAAATTTGCGTTCATCCTTTTGCTAATAACTATGGCTTCTTTTTACTTGTAATTTATGTTTAGTTCTTCCTTTCCGCTTTCCTTCACTACCTTCCTAGGAGATTTTGTAGGAGCTTTTGTATTTTTCTTTCCTGCTATCAACACTGTTCTATATTATCTTCTTATGATTGTTAGCCGCCAATAATGAATCCTGTTAGGGCATATAATTCTCTCAGAAGTGCCTCACACTATAGGTTGAATAAATCCGTTTGTGAATACATATCCTCGTCTTACACACTTTTCTATTTTTGCATATATACTGAACTCATTTTCTATCCATAAACAGGCGGTTTGTTCCCAGTATAGGTTCTTTCGTTATTCTAATCTACTTTCCAAATATGTCCAGGTTGCTGAGCAGTTCTATCAACTCTTTGTGACGTTCTTCATCAAATGCCTTTGCGTAATCTATAAAGCACAGGTACATTTGTATTGCTCTCTCTGAAAACATTCTGCGCATAAATATACGTTTTTGTGTCACTGTCATGGACGAACTCGAACTGTTCTCGTGCTATCTTCGGTCTGATTCTGGTGCGCGCTCTATTCATCATAATTCGGACGATGATTTTTGTTATATGGTTCATTAGGCTGATATTCCGATGGACATTACATTGGGTTGCACCTGGTTTCTTAGGTAATACTATGAAATAGATCTGATTAGGTCTTCTGTTATATCTCTACTGTTGTAGATTTTATTTATTACATCTATAATCTTGTTTATGGCGAAATCATGTAAGGTTGCGAGCAGCTCTGTTGCGATTATCTCTGGCTATGGCGTTTTGTTTCTGTCCATTTTTGACAGTGCTCCTTCCACACAAGTTTTTAATATTTCTGTTTCGTCGATATTTTTGTATATTGCCGGTTGTTCTCTTGTGTCGTGGAAGAGTTCTCCAATAGCGTTCAGCGCTGAAGAATTTTCCCTTCTCTAATATGAACGTTCCATCCTTGGATCTTATGCAGCCTATTGATGAGCACGTCTTTTGTTATGTTACATCCCTTATTTTTATGCATATCTGCTTTATCTGTGATATTCATTTTTTCTATTTCTGCATATTTTTCGTTGAGCCATACCTTTTTAATCTATCTTCATTTGTTCCTTATTTCTTTGTATAGTGTTTTATATTCTGTTCCATTTCTGTTTATTTTAAACCTTTTGAGTCACGTTTCTGTACCTAATTAAAATACCAGTGAAACAACATTCAGTTTATAAAGTTTATTTACTTGACTGATGCAGGATGTGACACATGGTCGTTTTATATGTAGAGTTCACATAAACATAAAAATGAATACGGGCCAAAACAAAATTGCCCAATTCCAGCGACTTGCAATCACGTTGCAATCGATATTACCACGACCCAAGCACTGTTAACGCAATGATTAAAGTGCTGCTGCAGAGCCGAAATTTCTAGCATTTAAAATAAAGAGGGAAAATACTATACTGCCCAAAACGCCGATGAATAACACTGTTGAGTGAAAAAAATGCATTTCAACATGGTGTATATAGGAATATTTTCACTGCTTTTAGTTTTTCTGATGGCACACTCGCGCATGCGCGCGCACACACACACACAGACACACGCAGATAGATAGATAGATAGATAGATAGATAGATAGATAGATAGATAGATAGATAGATAGATAGATTGGGGCGGTGTATATTCAAGTATAAATAAAATCTATCTGTAATGACAAACGGAAACTTTTCTTTAACAACGCGTTTCGTTTCGAGAGGAGCTTTATCAAGCTAAAATAAAATACTGCCAGGAGGCGAAACGCGTTGCTAAAGAAAAGTTTCCTTTCGTCTTTTAATATATATATATATATATATATATATATATATATATATATATATATATATATATATATATATATAACAAACAATGAATATCTATTATGTCTGAACATGAGTCGTTCTAAACGTTATATTTTCTTGAATTTCGGGTGAAAATAAAGATAAAAAATCCAATATTCGGATATTTTTCATTAAGCTGTTCCGTTATCTATGCTTTCGGCTCACGTAAGCCATCTTCAAAGTTGTTATGCGGATATTTAAACAAAGATATTAACCATCAAAGTTGATATTCTGTTATGTTGACATAGAAGATTGCTATGCGACGATAACGGTCGCGGATTAGTAAACCTAGGTCGTAAATTCATGATGCTGTTCTATGACGTCATACCACGTCAGAGACCGAAATATTAACAACGGAACCATATGTCTAGATGCAATTTTATGTGTTGTGACAAATTTGAACTGTAATTTTGTCGAGTGTGGGTCGTTTGTTTTCATCTAGATGGTCGCCATTATCTGAAGGTTCTTTTTACTGTGCTTATATAGGAATATTGCTTTGTTATCAACTAATATCTGCGTAATATTATGTATATGGCTATGTTTTTTTTCTCATAAATGTTGTTTAATATAACTAAGATCAGAAATGTGACAGTTAAGTCTACGGAAGAGCGTGGTTGTAGTAAAACCAATATATGTAGTTTATCTATTATTAGTATTCTCTGAACAAGCATGTAAATATATATATATATATATATATATATATATATATATATATATATATATATATATATATATATACATGATAAAATATAGTTTTAAGTTATGCTATATTTATGGGTTAAAGTCCTCAAAATCAGGAATAAAGCATATGTAAATATGAAAGAGGGCATTAAAGTCAGCACCCACACCCGACACTCTGTTTCATGTTAAAAAATTACATTTAAACTAATATCGGATTAATAAATAAAAAATCCATTATATATATATATATATATATATATATATATATATATATATATATATATATATATATATATATATATATATATTGAGCATTTTAACACATCTGATACTAATAATAGATAAACTACATATATTGGTTTGGAAAAGGTGTGAATCCTCCAGCTATGGATAAATAGGTTCTATAGCCTTGGATGGCAACTGGTCTAGGAGAAGGACAACTCTGAATTCAAAACTTGCGGAGGGTTTTTTTGGGGACCTTGTGGCACGTAGTGCACCAGGTCTCTTCTCTGTATTCGTCCCTTCAAAAAATGTGGATGGTCCTGCACGAAACCTTCACCACTATAATCAAATCTCATGTACTGTTGTTGGGCTGTCGGTTTCCTAGGAACTGATCTGCTTGACCCTCACACATCGAATTCGACGCAAGAGTCAAGTATATATATATATATATATATATATATATATATATATAGAGAGAGAGAGAGAGAGATAGAGTGTGAGAGAGAGAGAGAATTGCTATTTACTAAACCGACTTGCATGAAAATTATGCCAATCTGTTTTCCTTGTAAAACGATATCTAACCAATTCAATCGATTAAACATTCAAGTAATAATTAAAATCTTTCCCGCCTTCAAATGAGAATAAACAGCTCCAATCTTGAATAAAATTTTAATTTTCTAGTTACAGTTCACTAAATCTTTATTCACTTACTTGTATAAGGTAATATGGTCGCCGCTTCGTGCTAACATCTTGTGGAATATATCTTTTAAAGGCCGATAATGATTTTTATAATGATAAAAGCCATGAGATATTCGTATTCTTTAGAAAAATAATATTTGTAAAAATGATTTATATTCCAGTGAGGAAATCACGTTCCAGACATACATCTAAAGAAGGATTTCAATAAAAAAACATGAAAGGAAAATATTTAATCATATGAAATCACCAGGCTTAATAAATATTTTGATTAATTATTTTATTGCTTTTTAGTTTTGCTAAAAGAATATTTATCAATGACGAATTCACCACTTTATATCGAATAATTCAGATATGACCAACATAAACTTGTTTCCAAATAAAAGGCTATATAATAATTCTGTAGCATTTACCTAATCTTTCAGATAGACGAATGGAAAATAAAATTGTAGCATCATGAATATGCTTTCAATTTACACAGAACTGAACCGTAAAGTAATATAATTAGATCATAACAAATGATCACATAAACAAATTAATTGGTTCATTAAAAGAATCAGACTTTAGATAAGGAAACAGAGCTTAAAAATATGACACTGAAATGACATATTGCAGGCAAGAAGGACAGAGGAAAGGAACGAATAACCAACCTAACAAGCTTGTGCCACTGATTGGAAGAACAAGGTTTAGATATAGCAAAATTACAAACATTCCTTTCAGGACTTGGGCGATCATGGTTTTTTCCACAACTACCTATCTTTTGCAACGTTTATCTCTTTGCTAAAAAAAAAAACAAAAAAAAACAAAACAAAAAAAAAAACGTCACTTGTTCCGAAATTCATTCACAAAAGATTGTCAGGTAGGTGGTACGCTAAATTTTCCTTCTCCATCTTGCCCACGAAAAGACATGTGAGTATCAAGTTCTCTAAGCTCTCTTTCCGAATTATATGCAAAATATCTATTTCTGATTCCGGATATTTAAGTGTAATTTTTTTCCCATTTTATTCTAAGACTTATGCGCCCCGTCCATACAATTCTCAGCATCCTTCTGTCGAACTAAATTTCTACGGTTTTCAGTCTTCTCATCATCTGTGAGGATTTTCTGCAGTATTCACTTCCATTCAAGAGGATAGACATTATAAAACACTCATATAGCACTCTCTTTCTGTTTCTAATAACATTTTCTCGTCAGTCTAATTCAATAAAAGTAACATAGGTGCCAATACGTAGCATATCACCTGTTTGCATTGTATTCTTTATCTGCTGTGAAATTTAGAGTAATATGCTTCATTCCCTTAATCTCAAACGTAGGCGGTACACTGGTATTTTGTCAGGCTATATACTAACCAGTAACACACACACATACATACACGCGCGCACACACACACACACATATATATATATATGTATGTATTACTCTTTTGAGAATCGACCCCGACTTCCTAGGCCTAGAAATTGTATTTTCCAGTAATGTAGAACATAATATCAGTTTCTTTAGCAGTATTCCTCGGCGAATCTGCTACTTAATTCATTCTTTTTAAATCATATTAGAGAACCATTTTACCTCCTATCAACATGGCTAATGCTAACCTCCAAGAAAGTGAATAATTGCACCTTCTTATCCTAATATTTTAGAACATTATTTTGAATCAAATAATAGGTTTGCTGCTTGGAAATAAGGTTCACTGTGTCGTGCTAGACATTTTTTCGACAGTATCTATCTTATATATTACTATCTATCTTATATATATATATATATATATATATATATATATATATATATATATATATATATATATAAGTCGACAATTCCTCCGTGCGCTGAATATTGCTACATCTGGTTTGGTAGTTCTGCTATATATTTTGAGATCCTTGATATAATCTAAAGACGAATCTGCAATATTATATGTCTTGGCCTATCATCTTGGCCTCAGTCACTTTCCCACCGGCGTAACGTAGCTTCCTGGTGTCTTTTGTATAATAATTCACATGATAATTTTTCCGATGACCTTTCCCCTTTAGTACCTCGATTTTACAAATTGAAACGCATTAAAATATTAGCAGTTAGACTACATCAATTTAAGATTGAAATGGTTAGATGCAACCTTAATTACTAAGACACATTTGATTTTCAAACATTTAGTTGCATTGTCAATAATTATCTTTTGTTTTCTTAATTCCTGTTTTTTTATTGTTCACTGTCCTTAATATTTTTTTTACTCATATTCTTTCATCTTTAGTAGCCGGTTGTTTCTTAATGTCTTCATTGCTTTGCTTGGGATGAAATAATTAAAAAAACAAAACAAAAAAAAAACAAATATTTTTTCATATTAAATCATTAAATAAATGTTGTCTGGAACGGCCACTCTTCTAGATCTTTTTACATAACGAATAACTTCCCGATGTCATCAATTCTCGAATCGTTATGAATGCTGATGATACAACCACTTATTCCTGCATTAATGGTAAGTCTTATTTGTTCGATAAGGCGAAATTGGCAACTGATCGGAAAAATGAACTTCTCTCTGGTGTTATCTGGGGATAGAAATCTTTTAATTCAATTATAACACTTCCAAAACGTAAACCACTTTATTTTAATCGCCTTAGAGAACCTTTACTGTTTACATCAGCATGGCTCCGGAGAGAAGCTTACTGTACTTTCACAGAATAGCATTTTCTATTGATAAGAAGTCAAACGACTATACAGAATCAATAGCTTAATCTGCTTCTAGAAAAATCGGTTAAGCAATTTTTCTAACCAGAATCTATATAACACCGAATTTTCGATACGTTCAGGCATTGAATATTGCAGCCACACATTTTCTGCTTCTTCAGGTATGTATCTAGATATTCGTGACAAAATTCAAAGAAAATCTGCAATGTTATCGGTCCTGACCTGATTCAGCTTTAGTCATTTTCCAGCCACGGTAACTTTGAGTATATTCATGGTAATATTTTGATAAGCTTTCCGCTTTGGTACCTCAAATCACGAATTTAAGTGCAGTGACAGCTAGGTGCCATCATTTCCATGTTGAAATTGCTTGATGTATCCATAATTTATAAGCTACATATTTCTTTTCAAATTTCTCACTTGTAGAAATCTCTTCCATTTTCTTGTTATATTATCAAATAGTCTCTTCAAAATGTAAATGCAACGTCAATCGCTATCTTCTGTTTCCTTGTAGCTGATTCCTTTATTGTCTTCTCACCTTAATAACGTTTCTCAGGCTCTTTCCAACTCATTAACCCAATGTATTTTAGTGACATTACCGACTTACTTTTGATGGAATGGTTAAAACAAAAGCATCTTTACTGAAATAATATTTGGGTGAACCTTTCTTTCTTTATAATAATGCAGACTCTCTTTCACCCATTTACAAATGATATTGATCCTAACACAAGGAATGACACCATACCGAACAATCAATTTTTGCACTAACAGGGACACCCTTTGCAAAACTATGAACTAAATAATTATACTTTTGAATGATAGTAATTTATTTTAAATACCACCGAACTAAGCTCTGAATTTATTATTTTTTTACTATTATATGAAGTTAGGCTAAGGATCTATAATAGCTTTCTTATTCAATGAATTCTTTTTGTCTTTTTATTCAAAATGTTTCCATAATCTTCGGGTCATTCCAATAATGAACATTTTTACTATTCTTATCAATTTTACTTTCCTTCATATTAACTTTTCTACTTACTTTTACGAGGTTTACCAGCTTGCTAACTTCATTGTAATCATCATGATAGACTTATAATAATTATTATAGTAATAATTGCCCTCATTCTAATATTTTTATTCTGGTTGATAAAAAAGATTATTGCATGTGATTCATTTCAGTCTAGTGTACTCGTGCCATCAATAATACGGCAATTGTTAGAAAGTTTTAATTGTGAGACGCAATGAAACAAAAGTCTTGAAACAATGCATTGAGGTTCAATGAAGCGGAGATAATTATAAAATAGAAGTCAATGAAGCGTTTAATTAATCAGTTGGCTTTATCTTTTTAGACTTCCAAATATGATATCTATGATTCATTGATTACTCCTCGAATTATAATAATTGATTTTTATTCTATATATATTCATTTAAAAAAATATAGGAAATGGAAATATATCTCAGAAGAAAAGGATTACCAAAAGAACAAAGACATAGACGAAAAATCTTGTTTAAAGCAAGACTATCAATTAAGCGACAAAAGTATCTGAGATCCTCACATGAAAAGCTTGAGCAAATAAGACTGCAACTAAGAAAAGTAAGAGAGAAATACTGGTTAATTAAAGGATTAATTTTGCTCAGGAATTAATTTTTTCTAAATGCAAATAAAATAAATATATAGATAATTAAAACAACTAAGGGAATTAATCACTTATAAATTTACTAACATATGTTGATTTATCTCTCTTCCAACTTCCGATAGGATAGGAAATATATACATAAATACATATTGATGATTATTACATGGTTTCATGCTTTGTTATAGTGGGCAGATAAATAATTGTTGTTGCTGCTCCTTGTTAACGATGTCTTAGATATAATGATAGTTTCTTGTGATGATACATTTGCAGTCGTTTCTGAAGAATAATCACTGAAGCCATATTATTCAGATTATAATATTTGCGGCCGTTTATAACTCAGTCAATTAACAATTATTATATAAACATTAATTAACGCGATGAGTTGAAATTATCGATGAGAACCGGTGTTTCCATTCTGATGGAACAGCACATCGCCTTAATTTTATAGCAATGTCTTGGATAATATTCTTGGGGCGATGGCGTGGTTTAGCATTCCATCTACAAACACCAAAACCAAGCGAGAGTTTAACTCATCTCAACGTAAACTGTGATAAGGCTTAAGCTTATGAATCGTGCACAAATACTGAAATATATCGCTTCCCATGTCTATGCCGTACTTTCTCCTGAGTATGACGATAAACTACTTCTGGCAGCAAAGCCTCTGATCGAGAGATTGCAGGTTTTGTGGAGCGTCGGACAATTGCTGTTGTTCTAAGGTCCACTATGATTCGGGTTAGTAGCAACTGTCATGGTCCCAGTTGGGCAAATAGTGTAAGTGCAAATAAAAATCAACGGTGCATTTTTATAATGAAATGTTCAACAATATATTTTATAGCAAAATGTCAATCAATGCAAAACCAAAAATAAGAAAAAATCACTTTTATAATAAAAGACAGAGGTTTATATGCCACTACAAACATCAGCCAAACAAGGAAACAACATGAAAAAACTGTTTCATGGCATTAATCCATATATATATATATATATATATATATATATATATATATATATATATATATATATATATATATATTACAAATTTCTTAAAGAGAGTGTATTCCAAAATATAACAGACAATTTGAGTATCAATTATCATGTATTCAATTGTGAAATCAGAATAACATATTTTTATTACTTCAGAGCTTCCAAGAAAAAAATGAACCCTTAAGGAGTGGATACTCCTTTAAACAAACAAATCAATCACTCTATGTTGTACTCACAAATGGCCATCACATATAGGAAAGCAGAAACTTTTCCGATCATAAAATATAACCACGAGCTATTCGATCCAATAAGTGAAAATCTCGCGACACTACTAAAGGCTAGAGTTAAGCAGCCCATTATCCTATTGCAATTAAATGATTCCAAACGTTCCATATTGCAATTTCTCGCACAATATTTGTCTCGATCTGTGCCTCGGATAATTTGTGTTATCACACTTCTTCTTTTGCAATGCGTCGATCTTAGTATGAATGTTTGTTACGTGTCCGGGAGAGACTGATCTAGGTGTTTAGGGATGTTTATTTGACAAGTGTTCCCAACAATGTAACGCCTCAGACCGGTAACCGCCCGTATGAAGAGCATTGCACCGAAATTATCATACTGCCTCTCAAAAGTCCACAGACTTCTCTAATTGAAAAGAAGGCTGTATGTCTCTCAATGTCCTGATAGCGGGCTTTTTAACTACATCAAATTTTATCGCAGCATGCTCTAAAGTTCAGACAGGCACAAGATGGCCGAACCTTTGGAAATATAATCAGAATATCGACTTATCGCTAGCATGCACATAATCTAACCAAGACCGTGTTCTTCAGGGTGTTGCAAATTTATTTTTCGTCTGTTCAGCTGTAAATTAGAGTAAAGTTATTATCAAATTGGTTTTCTCTACAAACAGAAAGCAATCAATCAAAATATTGCTTTCCATTCTTTTTTGTTTCGTGACTGGCGATTGAGACTGTAATTAGAAAGTAACTGTTTCGATTACTAGATTATTAGAAGAATTGACTACTGGTTTACAGATATTTAAATAACTAGTATCAGGGGGTTATTTTTTAAATTTAATTAAATGTTGAATTACTAAGTATAATCTCCGTCGCCGAGGTTAGCAAAGCGTAGAACTTTTAGATTTCCGAGGGAGAAACACACTTACTATAATATAGTTTGTGGGACCATCATGCTCGCCAGAAGTCTTCGAAGACGCGTGGTTTGGCGATTTATTTTTAAATCGTTTCATCTTGCCTGGAGAGATGCTGGTTTTTGAATTACACAGAATCGTGACTGAATCTAACAAATACAGAGACAAACATATTTACTAACACCGGGCCTAAACCAAATCCAATGCCAGCTTAAATAGGATTAAGTTTTACAATATCAATATATGCATCATTGAGAATCGCTATTCTATTCCCAGTAAACATCCGCCTTAAAATGACGGATTCGCCAGCAGAACTAAGGGAATTATCATTTCTTGCATCTTTCCAGGGACCCTCAAATTTATCATTTCTTGGAGATACCAAAATAAAAAAAGTAAAAAGTTTTAAATGTCTAGTAAGTGTTTTAACAGAGGACTGAAAGCCGTAGGCGAAATGGGATAGTATATTTTGTCTTCCAGAAGCTAAGCAAAGAGAATAATGTCGTTCGAAACAAAGAAAAGAGTACTGAGCTGTTATGTAATAAGTGTCATCCTATATAACAGGGGATATTCTCCAATGTCCTTAAAGATGAAGAAGAGACGTGAAGGAAAACAAATGTGGTTCTACAGAAGGATGTTGAGTATACCATGAATTGAATACGGGAGCAACGACGATGTTGTAAAGAAAATTCAAATAAAGCATCAGGAAGAGAAAGTTGATATTTCTAAGGCACATTTCTTTCCGGTTTGGAGAAATTGATGCTCACACCACAAATTTAAGGCAAGAGGAACAGAGGAAAACAACACAGAACCTACCGTGTAAAGCGTCAGTAAATGGACGGAGGAACAAGTTTTAGCAGATATAACAAAACAATTTATATTTATTAATAGCCACAAAAGTCATGCAATTATGGAGGGTCACGATCGCCAATATCCAGAAGGGATATATGACACAGAATAAGAAGAACAATGAGGAACTAACTCTCACTGAATATCTTCGAAAGGCATTCTTTCAATAAATTCCTGATACAGCATTCAGATGTTTGATTTGACATAAGATTTAAGTTTTGCACATCAGATTAAATAGTGACACGTATTTTAGCTGCACCGTTAGTTGTTGCGCATAATCTATCCTGTAATGGTGAAAAGTCACATTCTTTCAAATTCCAGTGAAAGGAATGGACAATCCAAGAATTATAAGTAAATTTGGTGAGTATTAAATTATATGTGTTATCTTCCCTAAGAATGGAGAAGTGAAATAAGAAGAACATACCAATATAGACTAGATTTTTTTAATCGGTATCATCCTATGGAATGAAGTAATGCCACTAAGACACAAGGGGTTACAAGGTATAGAAGAATTAGGAACAGAAATATTAAAAATGAGAGGGAAGAGAAAAGAGTAATCAGGAGCACAATAGACAGCGATTGACATTGCATTTAAATTTTTTGTAGATTAAAGTTGGCTGTGATGCATGCAGTCGGAATGGAGATCTACAAGCATCAAGTGCAAGAAAAGAAACTGTCAGCATAGAACTTACGGCTACATCTAGCAAGCTCAACGGTGACTGATTCTAGTATTGTGCCTAAATTTAAAATCTAGGTACTATAGCGAGGAGATCATCCGAACAATTACAATGAAATTCTTCATAGAAAAGACACAGAGAGGCAACCATACGGCGATGGAAAAATGACTGAAGCCGAGCCTCCAGATCAGGACCGATAATATTATTGATTCTTTTGTAGTTTATCACTGACCTCAAGCTAAATAGCAGGGGCGCCGGAGCATATGTGGCAGCAGTATTCTAATCATGGACGAATGGTAGACTTACAGATATGTAAGATAGATTCTGGACAAATTGAAGAAAAGCTTACTTATAAGAGCCAAGAGCGTGATGGTACGAATGGCAACTCATATAATGATTCTTAATGAATATCTATGCAGATCATACAACAGTTTGCAGGTTGACCCCCCCCCCCACCAAAAAAAAATCTGTATGACCGGAACCTAGCAGCTCGTCTCTCCTCTGACGTAGCCCACGTGACTCAATGGGAGAAAAACTGGCTTGTAAAATTCTATACAGCCAAAACCAAACTAGTAATGTTCCACCATCACCAAGCCGACACTAAAATTTTACCTATTATGATGGATATGTCTTCTCAGAAGGGACCTTATTGCTGTGAACATCTTTTGGATGTCAAACTCTCCCCATACTTCAAGTGAAAGCCTATAGCATGTCTATTCCTATAAAATGCTGGAAAATGGTTGGTCTAATTGTACGACACCTATAAATACTTAATCAGACTGATTAACATGAGCCAGATCATATAAAAATACAGAGTATTGATACCATATATGGGTTGGAGCTGGACTGTCCACACTTGTCTAAGTTCAAAAGCGCTTACGCGGCCTTGTGGTTGATGAATTATGTTCCACCCTAGAATACCTTTCCCACGGATGTAACTTCACGAGCTACTTGCTCCTCTATCACTATTTCCGTGGCATGTTTTCTGGCAAGCCGTATTTGTTTGTCCCACCAGTCCTAAACTTTGAAACCGGAACGGACTTTCATGTCACATACACAAGAATGAATTATCCGCATTTCTTTTGTATTCCGTTAATAAGAAGTTCCACTCGGACGGCTTCTTCCAAATAAATGGTGCTTTCTTGGAAAGAATCCCGGTAGGATGTTTTCCCAATAATTACAATTGATCTCGCCAAGAGTGAGCCGTTTTCTTTCTTTCATAACTCCATGAACTTCACGTCTTGTCTTGTCTTAAATGCATACAACACCACACTGCAACTCTCTACATTAAGTGACTTTTGTACCTTGTACTGGATGATCATAAGTATAAAAAAAAGTTTAGATGATAGAAAAATTTAAAAACTTTACCAATAGAATATGGGTTAATATGGCTTTGTAAACTTTTCACTCCACATGTTATACAGCAGTTAGTGGGGGTCTGAATCCTAAACATGTTTTTGACATTAAATTCACTTTGCTTAATCAAAGTAATTGAACATTGAAGTTACAGAAAGAATGAATATTTTCCATTTTCTAGGTAATTACAAAATGTATTAAGAGCAAAAAAGAACAGAACATTGTGGAGACCCGTGAGTGCCCATACCCTGAAGCATCAAATAGAAAAAAAAAGAAGTTTATTACCAAAATTACCAAACACACCAAAAGCGCGATGTTAAAACAAGGCAATATATTGGCACGTGTCCCAAAACTTATTCTCATTTTCCTTCCAACATGGCTTCTATTAGTCAACTAATCTTTCGGTCACTGTACACTCTGAAGGGCTTATTGCTAAATATAAATGTACTATATGCTCATTATTGATCTTATTATGCTGCCTGTATTGCCCTAGTTACATTTAATCGATTTTGGCTTAACGATTAGGGTACATAGGTGTACCCGTCTCTGGAGAACCGGTGCAAATTATACAGAAGTCTTTTAATGGAGAGTGCATATATCTTTGACTTTATTTGGTTAATTCGTTGCTGTAAATTCATGAGCTGAGTATACGAATGTCTTCCGAGGTTTTCGCTCATTAAATGCTAAAGTGAGAAAGAATTTGGATACAAACAGGAATTTCGTTTTACTGACCCGTTGCTGACGTTTAATGATGGAGATAGAATTGAATAAAAACAAAGCAATAAAACAGCTGGGTTTTTTTTAATAGAAAAATTCTTGTTTTCTAATTACAAATCAGCCTGGCATTAGCAAAATGGATGATTTCAATTGAATTTGTAATGAATGTAAATTTGTTTTATGCCTATTACATTCACCTTTGTAAAATTAATAGCGCTGTTATTTAGAAATTTTATGTAAATCATCACTGGAAAATATATTATAAGAAGATATATATATATATATATATATATATATATATATATATATATATATATATATATATATATAAATTATATTAAGAAACAGACAACTTTAAGGGTCCATGGGATTTCCTTAGCACCGAGATTTCATCAGATCTCCATTTTCATATAAAAATATTGGTGACGAATTTTTCCCGTCTTAAAAAATTACATATTATTATTTTTACTTTATGCACGCATGTGTCTGAGGAGGCTGTTAATATGATAGAGAAACGAGGAGGAGGAAGACGATAGATATGTGATCGAAATTAGAGAGAGATAGTAGTGATTTGAATCTGTTTATCTTTATTAAGATAAGTGTCCAGACATGTTTACCTATTTATCAAGTGTTTGCACAGGAAAAAAAAAAGAGGAAATAGATAAAGAAAGAAGACGAAGAAAAAAAAAAGATGAAACAGAATAGAAAACGAACAGGAAAACAAGGGAGGGGATGGAAAGAACAAACGAGATTTAGCAAATTATCAAACATTAATATAAGAAAAATCTTCCTAAAGTTAATAGATAAACATTTTAGTAATAGCAATACACTGAAATATTTTTAATAGAATGAACTTCGATATTAGTTACTCATGTGTGAATAATATGGATAAAATCATAAATTCCCAAAATAATCATCTTATCATATTAATCGATCATAAAAGAATACTAAAAAAACACATTGAGCTCTCTGGATTACATCTTCCTAGGAATTCTCCATGCAGATTATCAAATACCTTCATTAACTACATATGTAAATATTTGTGTATAGGTATACTGGTTGGTATATTCTAATAATTTTATTGTTTTTCAAGGATCCTAACTCAGTATTGTTTGACGTAATTTATTTGCTGACATACTTTTATTTAGAGACTCCATGGTGCTTTTATTTAATTTTGGAAATTTAGACTGATCATTTACGTTTTTATAATAATCCAATTTGTCCCAAATTACGTACGTGTTAGCTTTATCAGCTCATCGGATGAGGATATTAGAATTGTTTTTTAGTATTATTTTACAGCGGTTTGGAATGTTTTTTGTCCAAGTATTTTTATAATTATTGAGAGGAGAGCAATATTTTAGTTCTTCTACCTTGAGAAAGTAAGTGGTTTGGATGGAGTTTTATTACTTTATCAAACTCCATTTGGGATAATGACTGGTGCAACATTTCAATTTATTGTCTTCTCTCTGAAGAGCTCAAATTAAAGCTGGAGATTAAGCTAATAGAGGCGTAATTTTGGATAAATTGGATTATTTAAAAAAAATACACCGCATCAGTGAAGATCGGTCAAAATTTACAAAAGTAAGTATAAATTTAAGAAAACTAGTAAGGACTCTTAATATATATATATATATATATATATATATATATATATATATATATATATATATATGTGTGTGTGTGTGTGTGTGTGTGTGTGTGTGTGTGTGTGTGTATGTGTAATTTCAGGGGCAAATTCAATCTCAATAATGCTATACATATTAAAAGGGAAAATAAATTAGGTATAGGAATAAAACGCATGCGCACAACGGAGTATTATAAAATACTCATGATTGATTCCAAAGAAATATACAGGAACACTTATCTATATTTCTTCTTAGTATAAACCTTAAATTAGTGCGTATACGTTTTTACATTGGCGTCCCTTTTCTTTAGACAGTAGAATTAATGTATGCTTTCCTAGAGATCAAATGTTTTAATAAAGACTAGCATCTAATATGCATTCTATTTTTTACTTATGGAAACGCTTTCTCAGCTAGAGTGCTTTAGCTTCAAACCACAAGAAACAATTACTTCAACGTAAAACTCAATTATCAAAATTAGGAAATATACCTCTCACTTTGGGAACCTAACCTATAAGGTCTAAATCTCCTAACTTTATGCTCGTAAACAAAGTACCTTATAATTAATTAATGCTTTTCTTTCTCCATCCGAAATTATATCTTAATACTATAAACGTTAAAATTCTGGTGTACACGTGTTTGAATTTCCAATAAATATTACTAAGAACCTCTGGCACTGTACCGCACTGATGACCTCCAGTCGTGAATACACAGCATGACTCCAACGAAATTCAAATTTCGTCATAAAAAGCTTGAAGTGCAACTTAGAGTGCTGCGGTTCTATCAAATCATTAGAGACTAATTACTTTTAATATTTTTCTTCTTTTACAATAACCTCCTAACTACACTCAAAATTTTGTATTTACACCCTAATAATATATGAAGTTTATATGAACTTTGAGATTTGAAATTGCATTTAATTTAGAGTACCTCCCATGAGATCCAGTAGTTTTTTTTTTAAATCAACATTACTAATTCGTGCCTGATGAGTTGGTTGAACCACGAAACTTTATGTTGCACTTCGAACGTAGGTATATGTATATTTATCAATATATACTTCGTAGCTGTGTCTAACCGTATTGAGCAGTATTTTGTTTACACCTTATATTAAATTGAGTTAATATTTATTCGATTGCCAGTGTATGCACGTTTGCTAATATCTAGTTATTGGGTTTATATCCACACACAAACACACGCATGTATGTGTGCAAGTGTAAAGCAATTTCTAAACAAGGAATGGCTATTTTATTTATTAATTTAGCAGCTTTTATCTGTTCAAACGTTATTTTAAGTGGATATCCATATTTGATTAGACGCTGCATTTATTTTAAACTGTATATTTATTTTCGTCTATTGGAGAAGTCTTATTAAAGAAAAAGATGGGCCCTTCGATAGGATTAGATCCTGTGTCTCACTTTGCAGTAGAAACCGTCATAGGATCCAGCGTGCTTTTATCCGAATCGGCCACGAAAGACATCGCTGAACAAGTAAGGCCGAATACTGCCTTTAAATTTCCTCCATTACAATCTGTTTTTTCCATGGCCAGAGAACACATTTCCTGATTAAAGAAAGAATTTCGCCATTTTGATATAAATTTCTTTCAATAATTTAAGGCATTCAATCAATCTTTTGTGTATGGAGCATAAATCCGAATATGGCAATCAGCGATCAAGAATGAATTTAATCAATACATGGAGGAAGAATTGAGCTACTATTAGGAAAATATTTGAAGAATACTATCAAGAATACTCCGTTATGAGTTAGGGAATGTAATTGAGATACCAGGTCGAATCATATAATATTGTAGATTCTTCTTTGGGTTTTCTCCAGAATCGGAGAATACATAGATAGAGATATGGCAACGAAATCTAATGCATGGGTCAATGTTAAACTTATAAAAGTGCAATACAATTACATATGACAAAATTGTCTTGCACGACACAGTGAATCATAATTATAAAGGTCCTACAGAGAAATATGCATTTTTAAGTTGTTCAATGCATTGTCATCACTGAAATGGTGACCCCGAAATTCGATTTGCAGGTCGGGCACACTAGAAACAAGCAGAGGTGGAAGTTTAAATATCTGGGAAGCGTTCTGACAGAAGACGGTAAATACGACACTGAGATCCAAAGGAGGATTTCTTTAGTAACGTCAAAAAGGATACTGAGCTGTTTCGTGACATTTGTCCTTCTTTACGGTAGCGAATGTTGGACTATTTCCTAAAAGTTGAAGAAGAGACTCGAGGCGACGGAGATGTGGTTCTACAGAAGGATGATAAGGATATCATTGACCGAGAGTGTGAGCAACGATGAGGTCTTAGAGAGGATGCAAACAAGGAGGAGGCTTATACTTAACATCAGGAAGAGGCAGCTGAAGTTCCTGGGACATATAATGAGGAAGGAAGGCCTGGAGAATTTGATACTCACGGCTCGAGTAGAGGGAAATAGACACAACGGAAAACAATGCATGACATACCTAGCGTCCTTAAACAAGTGGATGAGAGGACGTGGTCTGGGGTGTCAGAGAGAAGCAACTTTTTGAGAGCTACAAGGGATGTCGGGAGATGGAGAGCCATGAAAGGACACGGTACATAGAAAGAAAAGAAAAAACTGAGCTTTATTTTGCCGTAATGACTTTGTGTGGCTTTTTTTTATTTTTTATTTTATCAAAACGCACTGTACAAGTAGGGAAGAATGACATCCAATTATTCGTAATGGTTGGAAAATTCTAAAGGTTCCTTGGAATCCCTATTTCCTCTAACTCCTATTGTTAATCGGGTCTTTCCGGATCATTGCAATCCATACGACCTCAACATTTTCCGGTGTCCTGTTACTTGAGAACTTCCGAGATTTTCTTCAGATATCCGACAGAATTTCAGACCATGATAACCATTTTTCCTGCGTTTCGTTCAATGAATCATCCCAGAATCGCTTTATTCTTCTGCAGATAAATGTACAACGTTCAAAAAAACAAAACAAAACATGACCCTTTCCATTTGTAAATGCAGTGGTAATATTACACAATGGTGACCAACTCTAATTTTTTTTTTATTCCGGTTCACCTTGTACAATGCCCAAGAGTCACTCGAAGTATAGCGATACGGAAGTAATTTGTTCTGTGAGCGGTAAGAGTTTGGTGTAAAAGGCGCAATTTACTGTAGGATGTGGGAAATATAACGGTTAAGCCTAGAATTGAATAGGTAGCTATCGGGAAAGCAACCTCTTGGGAGTCGATTCCAGAAAGTAGTGATTGTCGGGAAGAAGTTTTTCGAATCGTAATTATTTCTCACTAACAATGGAATACGAAGCAAATGAATGTATTGGTCTGAGATGAGAAAAATAAGGAATGTAGCTCAATTAAAGAAAAGAACTAATACGCCTACACAAAGATGACCCATGAATTGTTGTCATGTTACATCATGGCTAAAGAAACGATTCTCTCTCCAGATATTAAATAAGGTTGTATACATTCGGGAAAGACCTGTCATATGTATACCTTATTGTATACAGAAAAAAATATCATTGTCATTACATATGCAATATCACTTGGGATTTACTGCAGGTGTTTTATCACTTTTATAATAAAAGCTTCTTTTTTTATATCAAACACATCATTAATATAGCAGCTACAGAAACGACTTCTCCCTATTGCCATAATTTTATCGAGAAATAAGTGTTTTCTTCTTTTCCAACCAAAATGTACATCTAGCGAAACCTAAGAAAGGCATTAGCGGAAACCTTCTTTAAATAAACAACGTGTTAAAATATCAGAAATCAAATCACGCACTTTCTCAATATATTACTTCAAAAACAAATCACCAATTTAAAGTTTATTTAAAAATTTAAAAAATAAATGATTGATAGATTTTATTTTTTACGGCTTATCAATTTTTATTTATAGCCAGCAAATATTTTTGATTGAAAGAATTATTTTGGAAATAATAAGGATATTCGATTCGTCCTAATAATTAACCCATAGCCGGGAGGGAAGAGGTGGATTTATACTTTTCCCAAGCGTATTTGCGCGTAAATGAATATAAAGAACCCAATGTGAGGTAGAACTTGTCTCTCTGATTTTCAATTCCGAGCCGTTATTTATGACATCACCCGTACATCCATGTTTACGAATTTAGGTACCGACTAGGATTGAATATTTAACTCCGATGATTGTAGAGAATCAATTTTTTTTGACATAATATAGCATAACATATTTTAACATAATAGAACATAAGCCCAGTCAAATAGAAGAAAAGGTCATCAGTCCTAGGCATTTAGCAATGACGTAAACACAAGGTGACATTTTAAAATAAAAAAAAAACAAAGATAAAAAAAAAACTATTTAAAAAAATGAGAGGTCAATTTTACATTTTATTTATATTATGAACATAATCCAAATTCTAAAAGGATTTTAATCAATATTTTATGTTATCTTACGTATATTACAGTATACAAATTATTCACAAAATCCCCTATATTTTTACGATTGGACAATTTTTCTTTAAATGCTTGTAACACAAATTTATAAAATGTTTCAGTGGCTTCCTTTATCCAACTTAAAATAGACTTTCTCTACTTTCAAGCTTTGCTTGACATAGTCAAAGAGTTATTTTAAAACGAAAACAATTTTTTGTACGTCTAGTTCGCTGTGAATCATCAGAAGCATGACACATCTAACTTACTACGAGATTTAAAATGATTCTCCTAGAAAAAAAGAGTTAACGTTGCAAAACTAGTTATATTTGTCTGTAAACGTGGCCATATTCCGTTGCGGAAAAAATACAGGCTGTGGGGCTGTGGAAGTTCGGCTTCGTCCACTGGCTAGAGGGTGCGGATAATCAGGAAAGCAGCAAAACTACAGATGCAGAACAACGTTCCCTGGGAGCTATAAAGAGTCGTAGTTTTATGCGTCTGTTGACAGTTTTATATGGAAGCCAAAGAAAATGGCAATGAACAGTTGCCATATTAGCCATGCAACTCAGAAGACGGTATTAAACTCGTCGGCAATAATATATCATACAAGTTTGTATTTGCATTTGAGGTAAATTATATGAAAGATGTTTCAGTTACCGCATCGCTGATCATATATATGAAATCGATACACACACACACATACATACATGCATATATATATATATATATATATATATATATATATATATATATATATATATATATATATATATAAGCGCATTCTTTTTCAAACATATGCATATAATAAATGCATATTCTTTCACACTGTATCAGTAGTATTGCTTGTTTCTACATACACACATGTGTACAAAACACGAAGACACATATACAGCTTTTTTATATATTTTAAAGCAGGAACTAAGAAAATACACTAAATTCGAGGATAATTATGTATTCATAACTATATCCATAACTTAGATACGAAGAAAATTCACAGGAAAATTGTTTTAAAAATGCTATAATTTTTACAACAATTTACATTTTAATCTTTTTCTCGATCAATGCTTTAATTTATTGAATATTTGTTCCATAAATAAAACATTACACATTGAAATTTTTTCAATCAACATTCAATGATAAATATGACTCAGACAGCAGACATATTAACAAGCACACTCGAGTGCACGGACATACACATACAGACACACGGGCGCGCACACACACACAAAGACACTCACACACACACACACACACACACACACACATATATATATATATATATGTTACAGTAAATTAAACATCTCTCTCCTACTATCAATCCCACCTTGTTTAACAGTGGAAAGGTAGTTTTATTTATTTTTTTTAAATAGAAAAATGTTCCCGCGAATTCCAGCCGCAATCATCAGCAAAGGCTCGGAATAAACGTTCCCATTTAAAACATCACCAAATCAAATTACAACTTGAACGGTCAAAATATGAGGAAAAACTAACAACACCCAAAACAAGAAAAAAAAACAAAAACAAAAAAACCTTGATATATAAATAAGTGGCCGAAAGCGCTTGGGAGAATGAAAATTTCTGTATTCCCTTACTTCTACAAAACGAAAAAAAATCAAGGATGCTGGAAAAACTGAATCTTTCTTGTCTGCCATATTTAAGGAAAGATATTTAAAAGAAAGGTTGCTGTCCAAATATCCTACATATATATATATATATATATATATATATATATATATATATATATATATATATATTCAGAATTACACATACACCTATATTTACAGTACGATTCAGAGATTCATGTCATTCCCATTCATCAAGTACAATAAATTATGAACTGTGCAATATGTTTTTTTTTCATTATCGCTACATTGTATGTGGATTCAAAATTCAGGATTATTATAAATATAATATAGCATTGGGCTATAAATTCAGTGTTGTTAGACTCAATATACATCAACGGATCAATATCCCTATTAAATTTACTATTAAAACCTTAGTTTCTTTTTCGATATAAACCAACCAACACTCTTTAGCCGTGATAAGTTTATTTTTATGATGATTAATAGTGATTTTGTTTTTGTTTTTGGTTAATTATAAGAAGCATATTTTATTTTAAATTGTATTCTGCCCTTTTTAAATTTAAAAGAAAGAATTACAATAATTTTGTCATTTCCAACATTGATATAAGATTAACTTACGACTATGATTTCGAGCGAACCTATTTTTTGTATGTAATCTCTATATTTGATGCTCTCAGCCACAATCAAGGTTTGCTTTTTCTTTGTGTGTCCTTTATTGGTGTTTAGTTGCAGGAGTTTTTCATTATGAAAGTAGCTTGAGAAGTTGCTGCTAGACGAAATTGAGGTACCGAAAATTTATCGCTTCGACCATTTCGAAAAATTAGTTTTTGGAAACCAACCCAATTAATTGGGGTGAAGGGATAATTGCAGAAACTTGAGTTAAGATCTACTGAATGTATTTGTTGACTTTTAAATATGTATTAGGTCGGTGCAAAAATAATGACGTAATAATGTCGTTTTCTGACGTTAAAACGTCAAAAAACGACATTATTGCGTCATTATTTTTGCACCGACCTAATATATTAGCATACATATTTGTTGGCAGAGGGTCATTTTCTCGGCTGGAAGAGTTCATCTTCGTATATTTACTGATTGTTACCGAATTAGAATAAGCGAATAGCCCTCGTAAGTTTACTTAGTCAGAATAAGTGAATAGCCCAAATATGTTTTACTTAGAATAAACGAATAGCTCATGTATATTTGACCCAGTTAGAATAAGTGAATAGACCATGCAATCTTACACAGAGAGCATAAGTGAATAGCCCACCTATGTTTAACCCAGGCAGAATATATAGCCAATAGTCAATGAAAGTATCACGTAATAAGAATAAATGAAGAATCCATGCAAGTTTTCGCCTGTCACAATAAGTGAATAGTCCATCCACGTTTTACATAATCAGAATAAATGAATAGCTATGCAAGCACTCTTAGAAGCAGTGAATGACCCATGCAAGTTTTCCTTGTCAGAATAAGTGACATACACGTTTTACATAATCAGAATGAGAGAATAGTCTATGTAAGCTTGACATAATCAGAATGAGTGACACATGTTCAACTGGAGTGGTAAATGACAAGTAAATCGTTTAAATATTTACAAATAAATATCGATAATTTTCATATATTTTTGCCACGGAAATTCTATTTACTTGCCTGTCATGTATTTTCCTTCTCAAACACAATGTAGACAAATCATATCGCTGTCAGACTGGGATTTATATTCAATAAACTTATTTTCTTTCTTTGCTGAATGAACTTTCAAATACTTCAGATTGTCTGGTGTTTACATAAAGATGTTTTGAATTTTAAATATCCTGTTCCAGTAAATGCACAGATGACAAGAGACAAAAAAAGAAAAAAAAAACTCTTTCCAATATTTGAGTAAATTATTGTTTTTAAAATTATTCAAACTAGTTATATTTTTTCCTAAATTTTATTACATTTTATTTTTATCACGATGACATTCGGCTTTAATTTTTAATATTTCATCATTGTTAAATGATCATTATGATTTGGAATTTGGCCCTCTTTAAATTGACTCTTTTGCTTGGAAAGATACGGAGGTGAATAGGGATTTATTAAACTTTATCAAATTCTCGTATTTGCAGAAAACATGTAAATGCCTAATTTCAAAAGGATTGTCTCAAATAGCGTCTTTAGTTTAATTGCTTTTGTAAGTTATATACCTATACATTTAAATAAATAAATATTTACTTTTAATATATACAGTATAAATGTCCAATCAGACGTGCAGCTGCGAATTCCGCTTCAGTATTTGTGGGGAACGCAGTTATCGTTGAGCGCCAATATCGGTAGTTGAAAAGCCTTAATCTTATTCCTGCAGAGAAGTGTAACACCAAAAGTTAAAAGATTATAGACATAAGATTCGGAAAATCAATAAAAAAAAACAAAAAAAAAACATGGTACCTTACAACCACATCATGTAGAAGGATGATTACAGATGCGGGGAAATACATATGAAGACGTGTATTAGTTCCTTTCTACATCTATTTAAACTTTCCTTTTAAGACATTTCTTTAAAAAGAAAAAAATAATAATATAATTTATTTTCAATCAAATTACATTTTCTCGTTTAGATTTTCTTCTTATGGACCATTTTCTCATTACCTTCACTTTTCTATTCCTTCTGCGAATCATCTTTTGTTCATTTAAATTATTTTTTATACGCATTTAATGTTATATATAATATTTACATTTTCCTCGTCTGTATTGTGCCATTCCTAATGTTTCAGTCGTTGTACGCTCCGGCGTTCTTCAGGAGATATTTTTAAAATTTCGAACCGAACTCAGAATAGATGGAGTTCCTGAAGATTGGTTCGAGGGCGTTTGTGCTAGTGTTTTTCCCATGATTATTTGCTTATATGGGCTGGCATATAGCATTCACATTCTTGCATCGCTGAGTAAAGTCGCACGCAATCTTTTCCATTTCTTCTATTAGGTTGGTGCAAAAATAATGTCGGTTTTTGACGTTAAAAATACGTCAAAAACCGACATTATTTTTGCACCAACCTAATACATTGGAAGAACAACTACACAAACGGCATCAAATCAATCTTCAGAAACACCAACATGCAGATTGACTATAAAGATATCACCTGAAGAAGGCCGGAGCTTACAACGGTCGGAACGTTGTGAATGTGATAATAAAGGTAAGCACAACAGTCGAACAATGTAAATCGGATAAATAATTACAATAATTCATCTCAGTAATGTAGACAGATGTCTTAACGTTATTCATTGCCACATTTGTCTATTCAATGTTTAATCGCCTTTTTTACGCTGTCTTCAATGTTCCTTTCATTTTTCCTTCGTTTTTCATGTGTTATTGTCCATCTCCTAATCCTCCTTTTCGTTCTCTTCCTATCAGTTCACTTCTGCGTCATCGTGCGTTGGTTTTATTAGGTTGGTGCAAAAATAATGTCGGTTTTTGACGTATTTTTTAACGTCAAAAACAGACATTATTTTTGCACCAACGTAATACTAGCTTTCATTTTACTTTTATGCCACTCACCTTTCATTATCAATTTAGTAATTTTCTCTTCGTCCTTTCTCCCTTTGAAACTTTCTCCACGTAATCACAGGTTTTCTTTACCCAATGTTTTTTTTTTCTCTCGTTTTAATAGATTTCCTCTTCTCTTTCTCGTTCACCAAATCTTCCTGCTTTATTTGGGGATTCGCGAACACACATCCTGCGACTGACAGCTCCCTGGGGTTTGAAGTGGAGCCAGTATCTATTAAATCTGTTTCGCACTTTTCTCGCTGTAGAAAATAGCTGTGACTCTAGGCTAATGAGATGATTCTAAAGGAGGCCAGATTCTACAGCACTTTTTCTTCCTTTCACGTTCCATTCACTTTCTCTGTCTTTTTCAAAACTCCATTGGTTTAAAATTAGGCAAATGGATAAACGAGCCCATGGGTCACAGTGTTGATCTCCAGGGTCAGAATTTGAGAGTTCACATCTTCTCGTCGGCCCTCCACACAGATAATCATTTGACCCTAGGGCATCTTCTGTAACGGCAGTCATAGAATGTTACGGACATTCCTGAAGCCAAAGGTAGATAATCACTAAGTTTATTCTGTGTGGGGTAAAGGGCCAAAATATAGAGACATAAAGTGAAGATTGATCTCATTAAATTTAGAAGACCTTGATAACCTTCGCTCTACACCAGGTTTTCTTTGCTTTCAATGATGAAAAAATATGCAGAATTGATTTTTGATCTCATGACATATATGACACGAGGGTACCCAATATATATCAGATTCTTCAGAACTTTAAGATAAAAAAGCAAATAAATGGAAATATATGTATCGATCACAGAAAACGTGATTATATATCTATATGTAATTATATATTGGCCTTATTGCCATCAATCGCACAAAACATACACATTTTTTTTATTATTTTAATCACTTTTTAGTAGATACACATGTTTGGGTAGAACCGTGTAAATTATGTCCAGCAACTTGTGACATCGAAAGTCTTAATAAAGTAATTGTTCCCTCGCTGGCAGTGTCCGTACTTATTTCTTCCTTTATAACGAACACGGTCGTCTGACAAGTTGCACTTTCATCTACTCAGTCACACAGATCTGTACAACCCAGAACGATTCAATTACGTTTTTATGGAATGCAAATCTCTTGTTCTTATTCGTTTAAAATAATAAAAGATGTCGGATTGAGGTTAAAGCCTAATCATTCCTTACACATTTTACACCTTTGGAAGATATTTTTCGTATTGAGGAAACTTTATTATTATTATTATTATTATTATTATTATTATTATTATTATTATTATTATTATTATATTTGTTATCAGAAATTCAAACTCTATAAATACTTAAGAATAATTTGGTTTGAAACGAAAATACAGGGTGTTTAAAATTTTGTTTATATCATTTCCGATATGAATATAGTCTAGGCCAGCACTTCTCAACCGGTACGTCGAGTGTATTAATGCTTCTGAAAGGAATCAGCAATTTTTACATCAGAGTAATTTATTAATTATTTTTATATTAAAATATCTTATTTTGTTAAAGCTGAAGACACCACGCACTTGTATTTAATGTCTAAGTCAACTGATATTTCAAATGATGATGATGGCTTATTGTCAACAGAAAAAGGGGATATGGTCGCTACATCCGCTGATCTTGGCTTACAAATCAAGCGTAAAGCGGGATCCACTTATCAATTTCTGATTTTCAGAAGAATATCCTTCAATAACATGTAAAGAACTGAACGTTTTATTGCAGTTTTCCACGCAATACTTCTGAGAATTAGGGCACTTCGACTTAATGGTTAACAAGATTTTTTGCTATATCAATTAAAACTGACTAGTGAATTCGATCTTCACTGGGTGCCCCATACCTTCGTCTTTGTGCCATATTGAAGCTACTCTTAGAAAACTAACATGCCTCTGCAAATTAAGATTTTATGCACTTACCAACATTAAATGCAAAAATTGATCAAATATTAAATGCATTGATGAGGAGGTGGGAGCATGTTTATCACATACAAGGCGTTACATTCAAAATTTTGTCAAAAGATTTCAAGAACAGTTTTCAGAAAAGCATACTAAAATATACAATAAAATGTCTTAAAAATAAAACTCATTTCAGGAGATTTTTTATTTTTTTTTTTTTATTTTCACATGTCATGAGTAATTTTACCTTATTAAAATTTAATTGATTACCAGAGTTATTTTTCAAGTGCACGCTAAAGTAAAAAAAAAAAAAAATGTTGAGAAACATTAATATAGGCAAAGGAAAACAAGCAGAGCAAAATAAGATTTATCTAAATTTCAATGAGAAATTCAAAGTTATATGTATTTCTTGAATGAAGTTTTTACAATTTGCAATATGCGTACCGCCTGTGATACGGCAGACGTCAAGTCAGTAGTCCAGTTCTTGCGAAACACGTTAATCTTGGAGGAATATGTGTTTCCAGATATCTTCTTCTTATGGACTTCCTGCGACTCGGAAGAAATGTTTCCCCAACCCGCTCCAACATCTCCATCCATATTAGATATCGTTCAGATACTTTTGCCCTGCGCAGACTGCCTTCCTCTTTTAGCTTTTTGTGCCATGTGAAAATCTGCATTCGATTTAGTGCAATTTTAGCGAATTCTCTCACAAATGCACGAGGCACACTCTTATTCGATTGTGTTCGAGCATACTCTAAAAAAGAAAACTACTTTTATCAGTGAATGGCATAACAAGAATTTTGAGCTGTTTCTACACATGGCGTCAACATTTGAGATCATTTGAACGAGAAGTGGTGAATATATTAGATTACGAAATGATATCACTTTTTCTGAAATACCATCGATATTCCTATAATAATACAAACAATGGAAATTTTCTCTAATTTTTAAATAAGGTAATAAGTTCAAATATTGTTTCATTTAATAATAGGCTTAAGAGACACTCAGCGTAGAAGCATATTGAATGAGTTTCTTGTATGTGTGTAAGAAGAAAAATTAAGTGCATATTATAAGGATACGTAAGATAGATTAAGGTTAAATCTAGATTTGAATAGGTTAAGACTGTAACGATTGGGAAAGTATCCTCTCGGGAGTCTGTTCGGCAAAGTCATATTTCTTGGGGAGAAACTCTCTGAATGGAACTTCCTTCTTACCAATTGAATACGAAGGTAAAAAGGATGATTCAACATTGTCCTAGGTGCGGGAACTAAGGAATATATCTCGCCTGAATATTTTACATGGAAATAGTGATAGAGTAGCGAAAGGTTTGCGACTATCTTCTGTCGTTAAGTCGACTGTAATGTTGAAGGTATTATATCACCCACAAGGCCATGTAGATGTATTTGAATTCTGTCAAGTCCGGAAAGCGAGGATTGAGCAGCTCTAACCTAGATATAGTAGCAATATACCATGTAACGTCTGATAAAAATAAAGCAAGGCAAGCGGAGTCAAATGCATCCTGGATCGGTAGAAGTAGCCTGATAACCCGTTTTGCTTTTCATTTATCTATTCGCATAGGAACTATTTAAGTTGTATACAATATTTAATCTTACCTGGATGTATGCTCATATATATATATATATATATATATATATATATATATATATATATATATATATATATATATTTCGTTCACACACACACACACACACACA
>OZ010584.1:51208880-51218880 GCA_963932145.1 Acanthosepion lycidas
GTTTCGAGGGCACAATCTCTTTATTAAGATTGTCGAATGCACAATTCGGTGTACATAATTTACACAGTTAAAAAAAATGGGAGTCTACTCCAATACGTGTATCTAACACATGCAACGTTTTAATATAATAAAAAATTTGGATGCTTTTTAATGATCGACTTCGATAAAGGCTAATTCATATTTTACAATATTTTTTCTTTTCATAATTGGATATTGCTGAAGAATGAACATTAGCCAACATGTACAACATGTCAAGATGTACTCACGGTAAAACACACTTTCTCCCTTAGCACCTGTAGCATAATAAATATTCAACACGGAAATCATCATCATAAAACTAATAGAAAATACTGAAACCGTCAACATAACGTTCTATCTTAAAGAAATAGGTTTATGCAAAATATGTAACACCTAAAATAGATCATCTACAAACTATATACATATATATATATATATATATATATATATATATATATATATATATATAAAGAAATATAGTCTTAAGGTGTGCTATATTTATGGAATAAAGTGCTCAATATCAGAGATAGAGCGTGTGTAAATATAAAAGTGAACATAGAAGTCAACACTTAGAGGCGACAGTCTGTTTCATGCTATATGCAATCGTCAGGCCTGACGATTGCATATAGCATGAAACAGACTGTCGCCTCTAAGTGTTGATTTCTATGTTCACTTTTATATTTATATATATATATATATATATATATATATATATATATATATATACTTTCACCCTGAAAACATAAAATTATGTAAAAAATATCAGTAGTACAATTGCGTACAAAATATATGTAGATGGAGGCATAAAAATTTGTACAAAATATTCAGATTTTGGCACTAAATATCACATAGAGGGTTTGATATGCTGCTAAACGAAAATAACCAAATCAAAATATTTTCATGAGGGAATAATTATGTTTTGGGAAAAGTGTAAATAATTTGTTGCGGCAAAAATAATTTACTCCTTATCCAGAGACGTCAGGCTGATATCGAAATGACTACTATATGACTTTGAAATGGTAAACATATTTTATTCTATTGTATTCTCTGTTTCTCATCGTTGACATTATATTAACAAAGCCCAGATACCTAGAAATATGTCTCTAATGATTTGACAACATCTTCGTTTGTTGGTTGACCGTCCAGTGAGACTTTGCTGCTAAATATGTCAGCAGTTTGCAATCTCCACCTATTTCCAGGGTTGCCATATATTCTCTGTCAGTAAAGACGTAAGAGTGGAATAAAGCTGTGTCGTAAACATGTATATATCGCTGTTTATTCTCCGAAGGAAGAGACTGTAATTCAATCGTATGAAGTCAGCTCCACGCTGGTTGTCTCTCGCTGTGAATGTCGCAGAATGTGACTCTCTTTCCATTCAAATATATGCGAAAGTATTTATAAAGTTTTCATGACTAACAGCCGACGATATGAGATAGAAGTTTGGGCATCAGTGAAAGGTATGGCGCTATTAAAAATGACGTTGATGGATTACTCCTATTTCCACTCGTCTGACTTCTGTTGTCTTTTCTTCTGCTTCCACTCGTCTGTAATTCCGCGCCAGAAAAAAAGGGCTAATATATGTAGCTGTGTCCTTTTAATTATGGAAGAAATGTTTCAAGCTCTCAAACGGATGTCTAAAATCACGTATACTACCAAGTCCTATATTTTTTCTTATACATACATACCTATTATAAATTAGTGCATTTTATTAGAGAAAGAGCTTAAGAAAAAGACATAATAATAAAAAAAATGATAATAAGAATAAGAATATGCTATAATAATAATAATAATAATAATAATATATATATATATATATATATATATATATATATATATATAGGTCAGAGGAACATGCTTTCTTACCGTAGATCTTAACAGCTTATGTCATTAACATTATTTTATTTTCAATATAAGAACTTTCTTTTTTCCGTAACAGAAACGTTTTACCATTTCTATAGCATATCTAATTTTCAGCTGCTGAAAGATTAGTGTTCTTAGACTTTGGGGACTTTGTCACAGTAAGTGAAAAAATGAAATTAAAACCGTGGCTAAGAATGGAGCGTCAGCGTTTTGAATACAAAAACGTGTTAAAGTAAGGAGTAAGATAATATCTTTTCTCTATTTCATTATAACAAATTTTGAACTAACATACAATGAAAAACTTAGTATACTAAAAGATAGATTAGCCTCCGGATTGTGACAGATAGTGTCACTTTCATCAGAGTTGGTTTCGACCAACAACCTTTTATTTGTTAACATTTTCAAAATAGAAAAATTGAAAAATCAGATTATAATGCTATTTACAACTACTGTAAAATTACGCGCAGTACAATGGCCTTTTATTCAGCAGAATACACTTTTTGGTTTTAAGAATACAGACTGTACTAACCATATTTTGAAATAAATCAACACTACTTAGATTCATTTTTCTGCCTTTAAAAAGTTGGGCATAGTTTTTTTTTTTTTAAATAATTTGGTAGGTTAGCATTCATTAAACCGTTCTGTACACATTAGGATTATAATAACAGAAGACAGTGATATTTTCTCATTTTATAAGTGGGACCCTGTTCATGATATAAATACAATCACAAATCAGTCTCAGATATCTTAAATAATTATTTGTACATTATTTTTATTTATAAATGTCAACATTTATACTGCTTATGTCATTGATAGCCGCATACCACTGATGCTGTTATTTTTCGAATGTTGATGATGCAACAATCAATGCATTACATTCTCAATAATTACTTGGAATAAATGCAATATTATGAATATCCTGAAACTCAGCTAACAAAATGATGTTGCTACAACCTCTTTGCAAGATGCCATAGAAAACGCATAATATTTTTTATAGACTACTCCAGAACGTAGTCCCAATAAGACGTTAAGATTTGCAAATACATTGCCGTGTCAAGTTTACAGGAAATGAATATTAAATTCAAGGAAGATATTAAAATATTAATTTTTAAATTAATGATTCTCAATTTAAATATACATACATATATATACATATATATACTTATATATATATATATATATATATATATATATATATATATATATTTATATCGGCTATGCATATTGTTAAATGAAGAATTATTCTGATATCCTTCTACCACTGTGGAATTTTTCAGCTACAGTACTTTGTGAAGTTACCATAACATTGTGAGATTGTTTAGTATAAGTGGCCAGTGGGGCCAGGAAAAAAAGATGGTTGCAACGTTACATTTCTGTCGGCAAAACATAACATATCCCCAAACCAAATTACAACGTATTTGCAACGTTACAAGATTGTTCCGTGTTATCTGGCAATTAAGTGTAAAAACAAACAAATTAAGCCGTAAACGCTTTTTTAAAAAAACATTCGCCATGATTTCGGCCAACAGTTTTAAAACAATAATATAATAACTAGCTGCTCGTTTCCGAATATGCCCATCTGCTCGGCTTGTTGAACAAGCTCTGTTGGGGACACCAGTTTAGGCAAATTTGTGCTTCATCAACACAGAGACATCATGTGAGTTATACAGCAATAATACAATGCGAAACTGATTTACAATTCCTGAGAGAGAGAGAGAGAGAGGGAGAGAGAGAGAGTATATTTGGTATTATCAAGATGCCACCGAAAAGCTAATCAAAGTAATGAGAAATAGGAAAATCTAGTTAGAAAAAAAAGTGTACTGAGATGTTTTGTAATATTAGTCATTCGATATGTTAGTTAATGCTAGACAACGTTACAGTTGAAGAAGAGACTTCAAGCAACAGACATGTAGTTCTACAGATAGATGCTAAGATTACCATGAATGGATCATGTGAGCAATGATAATGAAGACATAATAACTATCAGAAAGAGACAGTTGAAATTTCTAGGACATATAATGAGCAGACAGAGCTTGGAAATTTTATATTGCCAGAACGTATTGAAGGCAAGACGGACAGAAGAAATCAGTGCATAATTTACCTAAATAGCGTGTGCATATTGTTGAAAGAACAAGGAATGATACCAAACATACAACATTTATAAAATTTACAGAGAATAGGAAATTGTGAAGAGCTATGATCACCCACGTCATGAAGGGATACGGCAGACAGAAGAATTTCGACAAATCGACCATGTTTTATGGTCGGTAGGCTAATATTTTAACTACTCGCCAATTTTTCCTGGAAAATATGAACATCAGAAACTAGTTTAACAGTCCCTATCATCATAGATGTGCCACTATAAATGCATGATTTTAAATGTATGTTTTGGGCCTACCGTGGAATAAATAAGTTATTTTTCGTGGTTTCCTGAACGTAATCTGCTTCTGAATCTGCAATAACACTGTGGAGTAAATATCCACTATTTCGCCCGATCGTCAATGCGCCCGAATGGACAGCCCGACAACTGAAAGTTTAATAGTGACACAGTCTCTCATAAATACTCATATCTAACTTTATTCTCGTGGAGAAGAGACCGTAATCTAATCAAGATAACACACATCACCTCACAATCGTTTATCATGCGATTTACGCTACTCAAAAGCAAAGAACGAGCGACGGTTTGACAGCTGAATACCTTGCACGGATCTTCCAGTAAAACGACCAGTAGAAAGACACAGGTCTGCATGTAAAGCAGTAACAGAGGAAGGATAAATTCTAGCAATAATTCTGAGTTGTTGATAATTTCGGAAGAGAAAACTGTCCAAGGGTTTTGCTGATATTTTTAATAGCAATGCAGGTCTCAAAAGTGAGAAAAACAATAATTAAATATCTTATACGACGTCTGTCCAATAATAGATGTAAATTAGAAAATATATTTCATGCGCAAAATGTATCAATTATTTCGGGACACATGTAGTTATATTTTTCTTTTCTTGTTGTTTCGATTTAAATTTATCTGTTTGAGAAAACTGCGATACTAACGACAGAAATTAAACTAGTTTACATTTTTTCTATGAGGCAAGCATATGAAAAGGTATTTTCTTTTTACTGATTCTCATGTGGTGAATTCAAATTTCTGAAATGTTTTGTTCTATCAGCGCTAGTTCTTTAGCTTTGACATATAATATCTCTATTACACTGCTCATAAACTCAAAATATAATATATTTATTTTATCTATTACATAGTCATATTAAAACAGCATAGATTCAGAATACTAGCCGAACTAAATTACTTAGATAATACCATAAATCTACGTCATAGTACAGCAGATTCAAAAGTGAGATTTTTCGGACAATCTCGTATGTCGCGCAGGAGCATCGAGTTGGTCCACATCGTACTATGTTTCGACTTGCCTTGGTAGTTGCCTTCCATCTTAGTAATATCTTACTGGAGCATTTCTCCATGTACATACCTTACTTCCTTGAGATTTAGTTGGAAGAAGTTAAATGTGGAATTGAGTAATGTGAATTTTGAGTGACATTCGGCATCCGATATCCTCACAACCCTGCAACAATTTCTCGATAGACACTTGGTAATCTGGTATCTGTGTATTGCCAAGGAAGCAATGATAAACTGATTTAAATGATTCCTATGCGCTCAGTTCTTTAAAGATAACAAAGCTCTGCGGTAGCACAACCTGTTTTTTATGTCTAAGAATGAGGTGGTGTGTTTGTTTCGTGTTCTGGTGATAATTATATTTGCCGTGAGTATGTTCCACTGTTTCTGCCAGGATGTTAGGAGCTCAGATTGCTACTTATATAGCTACACATCATGAGTAAGAAGCATTCACGTCTTCTTAGGCGACCAAGAGGTGCTCACTGCCAGTTGCTCCGGAATAAAAAGGAACATTGCCTTCAGAAGAGAGCGACTTGGCAGAATTTTTCTCTGAAGGCAATAGGTTGAAGGGTTAAGATCTTTATATGCTGAGAGTGTAGGGACATTGATATCATCTGAGAGAGTGACATGTATCATAGATGAAGAAAGCTTGAAATAATTCTTATTTTTAAAAAAACAAACAAACATTGCTCACTGTTGTATTTGTTAGATGAAAATAACAATCACCTGCATGGCATCGTATTTCCTGCCAGACCATCGGGGAAGGAAAATCGAAGTGTGCATTCTTGCCATAAAACTATGCAGTAAGTACATTGTAACAGGGTTTACAACAGACGTGTGGGGAGTCTAATTTTAGAGTCAAAATAATATAAAAAGTTTTCAGGAGAGCAGTAATTGTTTTGTGCTGTGCAACTGTCGTGTAATCTCCACACAGGTAACAGAATGATTTTGCCTTGTTGATGCAACCTCGGTGTTTTGAAGCGACTGAAGCTAGTGTATTAGCTCGCAAAAATACGTAAACATTGATAATATATATGGTCCCGTCTCTGTGTAACAGACATTCCAATACGGACAAGATTTCGCCGCAATAAAACTTAGACCACAGAAGATGGACATTATGTATTTTTCCAAAAAAGAAGAAAACTCCTACAATTAAGAAAATACAGTAGCAAAATGTCCTAAATGGAACACATGAGAAAGCCTTAAACGCATGTACATGCATATATTTTACCTATATGTATATATATACAAATATATATATATATATTACGAAATGGACAAAGTCCGACAATTTATTTATTAAGGACATTTTTTTTATGTTTAACGTTCTTTTTATAGATACAAGTATTTAAGTAAATGCTCTGTTTATAATAAACAGTATTAAATAACATTTACCGGCCTGAATGTCCGAGAAATTTTCATTTTCACGTTAAACATAAAAACATGTCTTTAATAAATAATATATATATATATATATATATATATATATATATATATATATATATAATAAAAAGGCTTAAACACTAATATTCCATGGTCATAATTTATTCCATTGTAATCGTAAATACGATCCAATTCATCAGACCTACAAATTCAAAACATTATATATATATATATATATATATATATATATATATATATATATATATATATATATATATATATATATATATATATATATATAAGATGTGGTAATAAGTGAAAACGGATTTCATATGTGAAATCAACACCAAAATTAGGTTAGAGCATATATTTTTATGCTTGATTAAACTAGTGTTACTAGACAGATACTTCAAAATTCTAATCTGTCCCTCTCTGTAAACCCACTGAGCTGGAAATTGCACATTGGGTATAGTTGCCACCTCTATATGTACTACATCTTGTCCTTAAAATGTATTTTAGAACTTGTCTAAGCTTATGCCAAGTATTTGTCAAGTTATGATCGTTTAAATTTGATCAATACGCGCACATGTTTAATCACTTATTTTTTTTGATCATTTCTGGATAGTTGCATAATATGCCTCTTTTCTTGGCAAAAATTGCAATTTCCTTATAGCGTATTCATTGACTAAACAGCCTGTCGGTTGAAATTTATGAAATCTTTCTCTTAAAGCAATGCTTCAGGAAAATAGGTTTAGCAAGTTTAGTAACTGTTAGCGTTCTCTCCAGTATTGATGGGACTTTCAGTGTAAACCTTTTATTTGAAGTAGTGTGGAATGTCAACATCTTCATTATTTTATAAGTTTCTCTTCAAGTTACATGTGATATCAATTTTAGTCGTTGCTGTTGTTGAAGGTCCTGCAGTGAGGAGCCATTTTAATCATTGTTCCGAGAAAGCGATTTTATACAGCTGACAATTGAGAGATACCTGAATGGGATTGACGCCATGCATGGCAACCGTATGCAATTATTGGAGTCTTGTTTAGATGAATGTTAGATATAACAGACAGGTACAACATGGCCGTCTGTAAAAAGAAAAAATGCCTTAATCAAGTAAATTCTGGAGCCCTACTTTAACACAATGTTTGCTAGATGTTGTCTGCATTTTTGTGCCTGACTCTGAACATCGACTAACTCCTGAGACAAACATTTTCTCCTTTTTAGTGTTCACAAATATTGAATGAATTTAAATGTGCGGTTGGCAAGAGAATTGGGCAGTACTTTAATTGACTGGTTCACTCGTAATGATACAAAATAGGTTTAATGTTTTAACAGATTTTGTAGATGTGTATGCATTAGACTTTCTTCAAACCGTGACATTTGTCAGTGTTATGAATAATCAAGAGTGGCCTCCCCTTGTTCTGTTACTCTCCTCTTTGAGAGAGCTATTTCTGTTTACTGGTTGGATCAAAGGACACTATACGCAAACTTGGTATTCTCAATTGAATAAAGCTTTCTTGAACCTACACCTGCATACTTATGTCATTACAGTCAGTATCGAAAAATTTTGAATATTGACATCTGAAAAGTCGAGTTCTATTAATAATATAGATATAGTTTCGAATCTATAGCCAACTTAAATGTTATCTGTAAATTGTTTTTATTTCCAAATTTCAAGTTTGAAACCGTTCATAAGCCATTGATAACTGCATAATACTGATGTCTTTTCTCTTAATTCGTAATAGTTTGCAGATATCCAAGTAAAGCTAGAAAACATTGTTACAATAGTTTTCCCCGAAAATATTGTTATTTAATGTATTTTTTGTCACATTATATTTCAATTTTTCTTAATGTAAAATAATCTTTATGGCATTTTCTCAAGATTTAATGTGAGGGAATACTATTATGATACTGCCTCTGAACGTTACTATATTTTATACAAATATTAAAATAATTGTCTCTGAATCTAACATACATTTTCTCGCACGATTTCAGCTGCAACGCCTACATGCTGCATACAAGAAACATATAAATGTCTCTTTAATATTATATTAAATTTTCAAAAGCGTTTATGTAATTAAACACTTTTTGAAAGACAAAAAAATAAAAGTGACATTATTTCGTTGATCTTTCAAAACTTCATTTTAGGTCAGACTGTTTTTATTAGAAGCGTGGGCCGATTGAAAACTTGACTTTTGTAATTCATAACATTTTCTTTCTTTTTCTTGTGAAAACATGGGGTAAGATGTTTTTTATTAAGCCGGCCATTTTAGAGATGTGTTGCCTGATATCCTTGTAATTTAGCAATGGAAATTCTGACCTTTAAAGAGGGCTCAATATTGTCATATTCAGTATCGGAAATCCAACTTTGATAAGATCATGCAGTTCACACTGAGGGAATAGGAATATTATTCTCAATAATTTAATTTTATATCAGCTCACTGAATAGAAAATATCTCTAAAACCTCATACATAAAAGTATTTTATCTTTTGTCTAGTGACGAAAGACATTATTGTGTTATTTTATTTTTTTTAATTTTTTCTTTTTAATAATTACTTGTATATAATTGAAAGAAAATATATTATTACCTCTATATAAAGAATATTATGTTTATTTCATTTTGTAGTAAATGTCTTTTAGTTTTGATTTGAAGCAACTATTAATATTTTCATTTGATATTGTATTTTTTGTTGATAGCATTTACGAAATGTCTACAATGAATGTCATATCACAATGGTTCGTATAGAATCTGGTAAAGTTTTAGAATAGAATACACGCCCCTTTATACTAAAAATGAATACTTTCTGCATTACATAATGAATCATTTCCTGATCCCGGAAACATTGTTTTACAAAAAATAATATAAAAAAAATAATAACTTGTCGAATGTCATATCCCATGGCAATATCAATTAGCATGTCTCGAATAATGTATGAAAGAATATATATATATATATATATATATATATATATATATATATATATATATATATATATATATATATATATATATATGTATGTATGTATATACATGCTTTTGAATGTGCGAGCACACGCTCGCGCGTCTGTCTGTGTGAAGATCGTTCACATCCAAAGATTGTTATTGTTCGAGACTCTGGCCACCAATCAACACAGATGAGTGGAGTTACGGAAGAGATAGATTTGGAAGGTTTTTAATATTTGCTATTTTAAAAAAGATCCCCAACTAGAGATAGACGACAGTATTAATAAGCGTGGAAGTTCACATAATATTAATAAACTGCCGTGGAATAAAGGTCAATCTTATCATTTAGTTACAGATATTTTGAATTTCACCCGATTTTCAGACATTTAGATAAGTAT
>OZ010584.1:51223880-51273880 GCA_963932145.1 Acanthosepion lycidas
CACTAAAATACAAGTAAAATTAAAGTCAGCTACATTTGTGGTAAATACATCAGAAATATAATTGAAAATGATAACAAAAAGTTACTCAATAAGAGTGATTGTAAACAAAACAATGATAGATGCAACTGTAGAGTAAAAACTTCCTGTTCCATGAAAGTAATTGTTTAATGGAAAATATAGTTTATTTGGCTAAAACAGAGGTAGTATATAGGAGTAAAGGTAAGGAAAAGAAAATATACATAGGGGTTACTGAAAATGAGTAGGAAATATGTACAATAATCATACACTGAGTTTTATTCACAGTAAATACGAAAATGCTACAACGATGTCAGAGTATTATTAGAAGATTAAACGAGTAGTTAAGTCCGCTAAAATTATCTAGAAAATTTATAAAAATGTAGTAAAAACGTTAGGCTTAGATCAATGCTTTGCTTGGAAGAAAAATAATTAACTTTGAGCAATGATAGCAGGATACTTAATAAAAACCATAATTATTTAGCAGATGTAGACACAATATAAAATACTTGTGTCACCTACCATCGAACTAGCGTATGGTTTTATTGGTGATTTTTCCATCCGAATTCGACTCTACAGCCCAACAATTTATAGTTTAGCCTACCTACAGGTATTTTGACTTGCCTATTTCCTTTTTCTTCCCTGTGTAGCTGTGGTTATCTAAAGGTAATTTAATTAAATTATTTTTAAGAATTTTTCTCGTGATGCGTTAGGGCGAATCACGGTTATTTATATAAGCCCGTCCTTCTCTTCTATTCATTTTTGTTCAAGTCGTTTGAAGTTCGTGTCGGCGTGAAACTCGAGTTACGATCTAGAACCATCCTTTCATATGATTTAACATTGTTAAGCGTTCTAGCCAATGGGTCCTTTGAGCACATTACTGAGTAGGTAAGTTTGCTTTTAGTACTTTTTCCATTTCTTTTCCCGTATTGTCGTTTTTATATGAGATTGTATTTGGATAAGCGTTTTCGGTTTTGGCAACGAGCCCGTTGATTCCACAAGCGGTTGTTTTTTCTCATTTAATATATATATATATATATATATATATATATATATATATATATATATATATATATATAGTCATACAAGCCTGTTTCGCTGTATGTTGTTAGCATTCCGATTACTTTAAGCCGGGATCAGACAGAGATCCTAGCCCAGTTATCGAACATTAGGCAAAATTTAACGTATTATATACATTATGTATACAAACACCAGTAGCCACGAGGTCTCAATTCGTAATTGAAATGCGATGTGTTAATAGCAGCAGCATCAGCCACTGTTTTTAAAATTACCCTTTACGTACACACATACATACAATGTATATATATATATATATATATATATATATATATATATATATATATATATATGTGTGTGTGTGTGTGTGTGTATGTGTGTGTGTGTGTGTGTGTTGGTGTGTATAGACACTCAACTATATATTTATTAAATGTAGTTGACAAATTCTACCGAAAATCTTTTATTGTTGTTATGAAGTAGAGGACTCTTTGTCAGATCAACAGATGGTAGCTGGACTGGCATTCACTGAGGCGTACCACTTTTATAGAATTCTGGTCTTTAACACCTCAGTTTCATTACTGTATTCATTGGTTCCTCATCTCCTTCATTTTCTTCACCTTCTAGTACTTCATCCATTTCTATATCCTCGGATTTCATTCTGCTTCTGAATTGATCCGCATGGCCCAGTATATTTTGAGCAATTTTCTTTAGTATTGCTATACTCTATCTTTTCTGTAGTAGAAAGTTCGCCTCCTCTGGATTAGATTCTTTGTGTTTTTTATACACTCTCACTTGTTGAAAATGACATTGTTATGGGAGCTCTAATCTCTATCTATTTATTCGGAGGGATTTTATAGTCTGACGGCATATGGAATTGTTCTATAGTTTAACAATAATCTTGTTAACTGGCTCTCTATATCATAATTAGATGGTGAAAATGCTTTTATCCCATTTTCACAACCTGTACCACACTTTCAGTGATTCCGTTCAATTATTGGTCATAAGTTGGTGTTTTATACGCCATGCATCCAATACGCTTTAGGCCGAGAACAAAATTTCCTTGCAAAATTCTGGCGGTGTTATCTGAGAGCAAAGTATCAGTCAACCCATTCCTTGAAAATATTGTTCTTAATATTTGTTTTAGAGTGGTGGATTTTCTGTCAGCAAACTTAATGAGTGCATGCCATCCTGAAAATGAGTCTACTAAAATTAAAATGGCGCCATGCCTTTAAAATATGCAAATCCATCCGTACCATAGTTCTTTTTTCTTTAGGTCACGAGTGAATTTTGTTTTGCCGAAAGTGTTTTATTTCAGAACAGTCTACATCTCGAGAATATCCATCCACCACGCTTGTTCTTTTAAGCTCATTTGTGTAGTTGGTGTATAAAATGTACATCATTGTGTACATCTTTATTTTTTTTCTTTTCTTAAAATTTGTGGGGTTATTATACTATCTTTATTACATATTATGACTTTTTCTACATGTATCTTATGCCTTGATTCTTTGTAGGATCTTTCTGCCATTGAATAACTGGTCAATGTCTTTTTTTAAATTCTGTCTGAAATTCTACTTAGCACTTGATCTTGTATGTTTTTTTTATTCCGAGGCCATTTAAGTTTAATGTACCCATTTCAACCGAGTGCAGTATTTTATCTTCTGAATTTTCAGACGTTTCTAATATTTTATCGTCAAAATTTAATCTGGATAGCTCATCCACATGCGGAATAGTGTTCCTCTTTACATATATGATGTCAAAATCAAAGGCCATGAATTTTATTGTCCATCTTAAACTTCTATAAGATGTGGTAATTGCTTTCTGGGGTTAAATACAACGTCTAAATGTTTGTGATCTATCTTTAACAAACATTTTTGTCCAAACAAAAGAAAATCGAGCTCTTTCTTAGCTCCATATCATTTTTAACGTTTTTTTGTCTTAATATTTGAGTAGTTAGCTTCAGCTGACGTTAATTTTCTCGACAGGTATATTATTAGATGACCTTCTTGAGATAGAATTGTAGCTACAGCATCTTTATTAGCATCCATAGGCAATGTCACTTTTGTTTTTTGGATCAAAGAGTTTTACAATCGGTTATTAGTGCCTTTATAAGGTTTCAAAAGCTATATTTTGCTTTTGAATCCATTTAAATTCTGTATTGTTTTAGCGTAATTCTGAAAATCGTTCTATTAGCTGTAGTATGTATCTTAGCCTATTGGAGTATTGTAATAACTTCTTCAAATTTTTTGTCACATTCTATTTGGTTATATGCCAATTTCCGATTAATAATTGCACTAATTCCTGCTAATTCACGCCTTACCGTTTCTATGTTCGGTAAGTAGAATGATTCAGAGCATATCTGATTATTCACACCTACTTTGTAATCCCCGCATATCCTCAAATCACCATTGGGCTTTCCTATCGCAGCAACTGGTGAAGCCCAACTTCTACCACCTTGTGTAACCATCTCTAGTATGTTTTGTTCTACCATTTTCTTTAGTTTTATAACTACCATGGATATAATATGAATAGATATTATTTTAGATTTAAAATAAATCGGGTGACTATTTTCTTTTAGACGAATACTCGCTTTCTATCATTTCATTAGTCCTATATCAGTTTCTTCTGACTTTATACAATCTATTATTAAATATTATTAATTTCGCCGTATCTTTTAAAGCGTATATTCCCAGGAGTCCATGATTTGTTGTGCATTCTACAACAGTGATGGGAATAATCACAAAACGATTTTTGTCTCAAAATTTCCTTCAAAGGAGCCGAGAGTTTTGATCCATCAATTTGTTTCAAATTATGATTAATTTTTCATGATTTGTTTTACCTAATTTCCCTTCAAAGTAACATCTCCCCATGTGTCAACCTGAATGGGAAAAGTTATGCCTTTCAATTTTACTATCACTCTGATTTTTTTCAATTGGTCTTAATAAATATACTCCTGTATTTTCAGTATAAGTTGTTATATTTTCTACCTTTTCTTTTTTCTTTCTCGATCTGCAAACAGTTTCGAAATGGCATTTTCTTTTAGAGTTTAAAAATATTTTTCCTAGGCCTGGACATTTGGTTTTGTTTCTTTCCTGTTCTTTGTCGCAGTATTTGTACTTAATAAGGATTTTAGTTATGTTGTATGATTCCATATTATTTTTTAGGATTATTAAATTCATTAATTAATTCTAACTGCTGCAAGAATTCTACATTTGCTTGTAAACTCATATCATGCGCATGGAGAGTTCTGGGATCTTTTATTTGTATGTAACGTCATACATGCCTTCAATTAGTCTTAGAAGGATCAATTCATCTTCTATACACATTTTTCTCGAACCCAGTTTTTCAAATTCGCATTATTTGACGCTTCTTTCAGTCTGTGTAAATATTGCATGACAGTTTCATTTGGATTAGCATATTTTTTTAGATTTTTTTCTTTCAGCACTGACCAGCTTTTTTTGTCGAATGTGTCTTTTTATAATGGTTGAAATTTATCTATATGTTAAGTCTTCTAGATATATCATAATGGATTTATTCGTTATGGCTTCACATCCCGCCAAAGCCAATAAATAAATCAGTAATATCATTCTCCCCTACGGAGGATTTCTTGTTTTTCAGGTAATTTACCGCAGTCGACGCTGCTATATATCTAATCCACGCTGTTTGGAATACTATCGGCTACGCTATATTATTATGACGTAGAGTACTTTCTGGAATAGAAGTCGTCAGGTCAACAAATAGTAGTTCGACTGACATTCGCTATGGCGTCCTGCTTTTATTTTTACAATTTTCGGTATTCAGTACAAATACAAATATACAAATGTGTATTATCATGAATACATGTTATTATGCAATTTTAATACAATACCATATAAATACAAATACAATACTGTATTTCCCAATTTTAGAATAAGGCGTTGAATATAATGTGTGAAGTTGTGACTTCACACGTGTTCTGTTGTTTTTATTCATGTAAATTCGTTATTCTCCGTCATCATAAAGAATCATCTTTTGTCCTTTGGTAATCAAGATTCCGTTGCCTTATTTCTGGTATTTTATAGAAATTATATCTAATGTGATATTTTGTGCAAGGATTAAAAAGAGCGGAACAATACCAAAACTAATAAATTCGTTAATATTTTTACGGATATTAAATATTATACACACTTCCAGGCAGCGTCTTTTCTGATGCAAAATTTTCTTAAATCTGGATTGCTTATTTTGCATAATAATAGCTTTTAGGATTCTGAATTTTCCTTGCATCGAATGCTCTATAGTATTTTGTTAGTATACACTAATATTTGTCTCATGTTGATAGCCGTATTTTGGTCTGTGTTTGATATGCAGATCGATATATGAACTAATATTCGCCAAGTAAAGGCGAGAGAGTGTGGTGCATGCGTTGTTGATGTAAATAATCAGAGTCGTTTTTATTGTTTATATTGGAAATTCATTTTCCCAGAATATATGAGAATTCATAAACATTATTTTTACATTATATTTTTGACGTATCGAGTTATTGCTAATAATTTGCTTAGTTGTTTTTAACTTTTTAAAAACATGGCTAAAATTCCCTCTCTTAATGACAGAAATTATGGACACTTGCAATTTACTGGCCGTATATGAGAACTAAGAATATGTCCACTTTTCAACAACTGTTAGACTCTTTTCACTACGTTATGCAGGCCAATTATTATAGTACCTTAGATAAAATTGCAAATGGCTAACGGTTTAGCCGAATTCGCTCCGTTTTAAAAGAATTTGGACATTGATTAACATCAGAAAAGAAAACATTTGTTCCCATGTATGAATAATATAAAAAAACAAACATAAAAGATCCTTTTTTCTTTTTTCCAACACACACTTACACACAGACACACACACATTCACACAAGCACACACACACATTCATACAAGCACACACACACGCGCGCACACACAGATATTACATATAATAGAAAGTAAGCTTCGTCAAATTGCAATGTATAAATAATAATTGAGAAAATAGAAAGATGTGATGTTAATAATGTCTCTGGAATAAAACTTGTCATCACTGTACCGAACGTCCTCAGAGCCATATTCAAATTAGTACCATGAATAAAAAAAAATGGAGCCATCATTGATAGCATAATAAAATATAGACAAAATCAAAATGATTCAAACAATTACATAGAAACGATTATCACAGCTATTTTGAAAAGAGAAAATGAAACAACGGCATCAAAAGGACATTTAACTTGACTATAGATATTAGGTTGGTCCAAAAATAATCTCGTTTTCTCACATAGTAACATATGTGAGAAAACGACATTATTTTTGCACCAACCTAATATTATCGCAAAGAACAGTTTATACTTCATCTCCTCAGATGAACTTGGAAGAGATGTTTTTATGGATGCTAATAATCCCAACGGTAAAAATTGAATTTCTTTAAAATGCTGTTAATAGCAATGAAAAAAACAACAGCAACAACTAAGGAACATGAAGTAGATAAGCCATAAATATATTATTACCCGTGAGAAACAATCAGTTCTAAACGTTCCGTAATTCATGGCTACAACTCCAAATTTATATTGTACATTTTTCAATCTAGTGTCTGTTATAGATTTTCCAAAATACTGAATATCTATGAATGGCTTGCTGGAAGAACAGTAACCACGAACGAAAATTTTTTTTTCTTGTCCCTTAGCATATAATCTATGATACGTTAACATTCGAATTCCCTACTATTTTTGCTTAATTTTCTATAATGATGTTTGTGCTCTGATTAATGAAAATATCTGTAGAGTCAAGCCCAAAACTTAGGACATCACTATTCCTAAAAAGTCATGTTTATTATTATATTCTGACTGAGCTAATTTTCTACATTCAATTATTTATCTGATTGACAGACATTTCTTCTCTCTCTCTACAGACGTGACACTTTGTTCTTTGGTCCATTTTCGTTTTGATGTAGTTTTCGTTAATACACTTGTTTAGAACTACTATTATTAGCGGATCTTGTTCCTTTTCTCAGCTCCTCTTTTAGAAATTATTAGCACGTAATTTAATCTGTATTTTCTTTGTCTATATCAAGACGAATTCTCCTTGACGTTGTTTGCTATTTTCACTTTTTACTTTCGTTATTTTTTCTTCCTACAGTTGTATTTTTGGCAATTGATTTTGATTATCCCATCTTCTATAGTACATCGTCCGCCATTTCTTTGATAACCAAATCGATGCAACAGTTAAAGATGGCAACTAGTTTACGAATGTATGACAAACCCCTGTGAATAAAATGTCATAGGAGAAAATAACAACCTATTATCCCAATAGTGGACAAAATTCCATCTCATAAAATTAATTAATAATATTAGGTGTAAAAATCCATTCACCTTCTATCATATTATTTTATATTGCAATAGCATATATATATATATATATATATATATATATATATATATATATATATATATATACACACACACACTGCGTGCCAAATTATTATCGAGATAACTTTTTTTCTATTATTTCAAAAATAATAATCACCGTGCTGATAACAAATATGGCGCCAGTTTGTTTACATTGCGCAGATCAGGTCAGTGATTGTGCAAGTCAGTGTTGCCAGCATTGTGTGAAAAAAAAATTTGAGAATTAATTGGACGGTTTTTGAAATATTAGAAAAAGATATGTGTGTATATGTATATATATATATATATATATATATATATATATATATATATATATATATATATATATATTGGTTGGGCACTTGGTGGAATGATTATGAAGCTTGTTTTGCTATATCAGTTACAAATGAGTATTGAGTTATATTCTCATTTATTATTGTTGACTCAATTTTGCATTAATATTTGAATTAAAGGTACCTTAAATTTTCAGTGTTAAATTGTTTTCTTTTTATATATGAGATTTTAATTCATGAGACTGAGATTTTGACCATGTTTCTGATAAGTGGCTGAGATTATGACCATGTTTCTGATAAGTGGCTGAGATTTTGACCATGTTTCTGATAAGTGGCTGAGATTATGACCATGTTTCTTATAAGTGGCTGAGATTATGACCATGTTTCTGATAAGTGGCTGAGATTTTGACCATGTTTCTGATAAGTGGCTGAGATTTTGACCATGTTTCTTATAAGTGGCTGAGATTATGACCATGTTTCTGATAAGTGGCTGAGATTTTGACCATGTTTCTGATAAGTGGCTGAGATTATGACCATGTTTCTGATAAGTGGCTGAGATTTTGACCATGTTTCTTATAAGTGGCTGAGATTATGACCATGTTTCTGATAAGTGGCTGAGATTTTGACCATGTTTCTGATAAGTGGCTAGGATTTTGTCCACTGGTTTTTTCTTGTTAACCCTAGTCTATATAACTTTTTCTCTTATCTTAAAATGTATCTATATCAGTTTATGTATGTATAATCTACATACATAAACTGACTACAGATATCTGAAAATACGTGAAAATAAAGTTTATACATAATCTGATAATTTGTAACTGTTTTTATTATAGATGGTATAGTGGATTTTTCAAAATGATATTAATGTCTAGGAAATAAACTAAAGAACACAAAGTAAATAAGAAATTATAAATTTAAGAAATAAAAAAAAGACTAATAATAAATGAAGCAAAAATATGTTTACATTTGATGAAATATTATTCAAAGATGCCTAGAGTCTTTTACATACCAAAATCCAAAACTCAAACGCAACCTGTTATCTCTTGTATTGGCATCTCATCATACGATTTTATTAAAGTTGTAGCTTACATTTTAACCCGTTTAGAAGGGATTAACCTCTCAGACATTAAACATTTTTATGATCTCCTTAACAAATTTAAATATAATTAAATATGAATAATAAAGTTATAACTAGTTTTGATATTTCGTCGTTATGTACTGACATGCCAAATAATAAATGTCACAATTATTTTTTTCAAATGTACCACAGATGAAATGAATAATAAACTCCTCACAAATCAGCAATCCTATAAAACACTGTCGACTTTCTTTTATCACATTCAGTAACAGTATTTACAAACAAAATTTCGACCTTGCTATTTCTTCTCCTTTCAGTTGTATATGAGCATCTTTTTAATTTTTTATAAGATTAAGAACATCTTACTCCAAGATTCATAGACTAATATACGTTTGCTATATTAATGACATCTTAATAATATATCTTTGCAAAACTAAATTAATAAATCCCATGATATTAGGTTGGTGTAAAAATAATGACGTAATAATGTCGTTTTTTGACGTTAAAAATATGTCAAAAACGACATTATTACGTCATCATTTTTGCACCAACCTAATAAAACTAAACAAACTCAAACCCATAAATTAATTAAAAAAATTAAAACACATATACAGACAATACAAGGCCAAAAAGCCACGTATGGTAAAGTGTTACTGAATGAGATGTGAAATATTAACTTAAGTGGCTGAAAATAGGGATTATTAGGACTTATAGGATAGATAAATATTGATCTTAGTCTTGGAAAGGTTAACTTTGTAGTGTTCAGGGAAGAATCCACGCTGGAGCATGCTCCAGAAAATAGTGGCTCTTGGGGAAAATTTGTTAGAGTAAAAAGAAAGGATACCACCTTAATTGTTTTTGATATTCTGCTAATTCAAGTAAATCCTGGCTAATAATTTAATGTTTACGTTACTCTAAATAATATCGTAAGTATTGTACGTTTTTCAAGCTCTTCCAAGTTCTTACGGGATTTAATGGAAATTTATTGATAGGTCTTTTAATCTCGTTGTTCAATGTATATACTATGGCTGTTAATCCAATGTCTATGGATGATATTCTTCACTTTGGCATGGATGACAAAACCATTTTTATAATATTTCCTACTTCCAAAGCTATTAACCATTGTTCTCAAACTCCGATGTTACTATCAAGTCCTCTTTTTATTTTAGTTTATTGGAGACAAACTGCATCAGTGTTATACCTATCAACATACCGAGCCAATAATTGCTGCTTTTTCTTCACAAGTCCCCAAAATTAAGTGTTATTTAACTGAAGGCATTTATATAGTTTTAAATAAGAAGTTGCCAATATTTAGCGAGGACAATAAAAGAACAGTATCCAAGGAGACAAAAGATGACGATTGACGTTACATTTCAATATTGGAAGATCGTAACTGACAAGAAAGCAAGTAGTCTGTAGAGAATTCCACAGGATAGACATGCGAGAAAAGAAACTATTAGAATAGATCATATAGTTTCAATAGTGAAATTACGAAACAAAGCTTCCTGCTTAATGCTACGCTTAAACTCGTTCAGTCAAGGTACCAACGATAAAAGCTCTTCAGAACAATTATCGTGAATTCTTTAGAAAGTCACAGGGAAGCGACATTATAGCACTGAATAAATAACTGAAACCGAGATATCAGGTCAGGACCGATAACGTTTTAGATTCTTCTTTGGATGTTGTCAAGAATCTCGAGATATATAGTACAAGCATCAAATCAAACGTGGCAAAAATATTTCGACGAATGGTAGAGATATAAATGTGCAAGACAGATTCAAGCGAGACAATTGTCTAGCACAACGCAGTAAATAATTTCAAGAAGCAGACTTAATAAATGAGTCAACATAATCATTTCACTTCACTTCAGTGGAAAACATGTGACCATGAAAACTCAGTTGAATTCTTCCAGGTTAGTATCGGCGATACATATGGTAGGTAAAACTATCATCTAATATGATTAGGAGATGAGAGCAGTATTGTTGTCTGATTAAATGGTGCTCTACTTGCCTGAATTTTTTTTTTTTTAATTTTTTTTTAAATTCCGTAAAGCCTATTTCAAACAAACTATTATAACTATATGCTTTCAAATCGTAATAAAATATTTTAATATTTGTTTCATTTTTACGTTGGGTATTTTCTCAATGATATTGGTTTATTCTTTTATGGCATAAAGTTTGATAACTTATTTTTTGATCTATGTTGAAACAATTATGAACATAATTATGAGAAGAAAACAGAAACATGAATGTCTAATATTTAGATAGATACATTTTGTTAGTCAGTAAATAATAATTTAAGAAAAAGGGAGAGTTTATATTTTAATGTATTAATTAGGACTATTTTCTTTTCTCATTCGTCAAAAACAAGAAGTCACATTGCTTCAACTTAACTAATGATTTGAACCTTCTCGGTTATTTATTTATAGCTGTGGAAATCATATTTTAATAATATTTCGAATGCGATCAAAAGTCTATAGATATTTTTTTCTTTATCATCAGTGAATTAATATGACTTCTTGGGACTGATTGTTGCCTGGTTTCTACTTGCCATCTCTACCGTTTTAAATTCAATTTAACGAAGCAGGAAGAGACGAGTTCTTACTTTCTCCAAGGGCAACACTATGAAATGAACGCAACATACCTGCCCGGAACCTGAATTCGGTTCACCGATTCCACTCTCGACGCCAATAGCTGTTACGCTAAACAAGCATCCATTTAGCGTTACTTGCCATAAAACTTATGGTATGAAACTGGTTCCTGTAAGACAGATTCCAAAAACAAGAGAAAAGCTTTCGATTTCTACCGGAATCTTATATTTTATTCTAAAATCAATTTATTTTTAAAGTCTAAAATTTACGAGGAGGAATCCGCAATAAATGTCAATAGTTTTCTTTTAAGTGTCGTGTCCCTTCAGGGGATGGTTCTCCACTACTTCCTATCCTTCATGATTCTACGTAATGTTTGCCTCCTTACTATCACCCCTAGTTCCTTTCCTGTCATCAATTTACACAAGATCTTTATGTGGGCTACTCAATTTTTCCTTCCGATCCTATTGCCTTCAGTACGTCTTGTGAGAGTCAAACTCTTTTTCTCAATATATGTCTTAGAAATATTAACTTTCTCTTTCTGAGTCTAAATATAAATGTAATTTTCTTTCTCTTTTCCTTAAAAATTACTCGTTCCTCAAATGCTCCATACATAGTATTCTCAGCTTCCTTCCATAAAATGGCATCTCTGTTGCTTGAAAGTCTCATTTTTATCTGGAAGGAAGTTGCCCAGTATTGAAACTATATTGGGATTACATACCATTTAAAACTTCTTCGTTTCTAACGATTTATTTTTTTTCTTAATACTTAGTTTAGATATTAGAAGTCATTTATGGTATTACAATTTCCGTAGACTCTTATAACACTTCCCATTAAATATTTCTTTCATTTTGACATTTCCAATTTATAGCACGAATATTCGTCTGTATGTCTAGCTGACAGCCATTTATTGTCTTTTCAAGAGCAAGTAATTTTCGGTGAACATAGGTGACGACCATTTCAACGTCGTCATAAATTTTTATTCATTAGGAAATCTTCTCTTGTTTATATGTTATATTAAATAAGATTCACTATGACAGGACAGCACTAATTAATTGTTAGTAAAAACAAATTCTGATAATACCAAATCACGATCTGAAATAAATTTAGCGAAAGTCATCAATTTTAATTAATTAACTAATAAATTAATGCGCATTATATTTCGCATCGTATGGAATTATCTAATTCTCGCTGGCTTTAATTACCAGGGCTACTAATTTGTACACAGATAAAAAAAATGACATTACTTTAAATAAGATAATGTTAACATCAACGATATTTATTAATTAAGAATTTAATTAAAAAAGGGAACATCAATTTAATGCTATTTTCCTACGCTGCCATGGGGTAGAATGCAATCGGTTAACTTGTTAATTAGAAATAAAAAAAATCGTTACATCAGCAAAGGTCATTAACACTAATTAATTTCTATGCTTACCGAGTCAAAAGAAATATTGTCATTTACCTCTCTAAGATAGAATGGAGAATACGCCAGTCTAAATTAATTGTTATATAGCTGAATCAGAAATAGGAATTATAAGAGTCTAATTATCAAAGATTTGTTTTTGTTATTCTGTTAATATTAGACTCAAGAATACAAAACTTTAATTCTAAGTCAACACATGACGAACAATATTTTGTATTTTTGAAATTATGCTGCTGGCTTTCAATATTAAAAGAAACGTTTCAAAAATAACATAGCGTGGTATTCGTCAAAGTTAATTAATTTTACTCTTATTTACCTAAGTAAAGATTAATATCACGCAAAAGTTTATGAGGAATGCTATAAACATTAGTAGTAGTATTAAGCGAAGCAACTATTTTCGTGTTATTTCTCTATACTCAACATGCAAGGTAAAAAAAAGTCCAAAATTAAATTCTTATACAATTAAAACATAAAAGAAAGTATATTACATCAGGTGCACTACAAGTTCAAAACTTGATGTTGAAAATAAATTGTAATATGATAAAATCGCTGAAAATCATTTGTCATATGTTAGGAAAATTAATTAATTTAATTATTTAGATAACAGAGGGCAGATTATCTGCTTAATCAGTAGAGATTGGTGATCAAAAGAGCAGCTACTTTGCTCTTCTACGTAACGAATACGGTTATCAGTAAATTGTGATACCTTCTCTCCTTATCTTCCTGGGATGTCACGTGAGTTATTTGTTTTAAATGCAACGCTCTCTCAAGATGAAATCAACCATGGCTCACCACAGGGATATTTTCTTTTTTATTGGCAAGTTACTATGATTTCTTTGGAAATATAGTGAAGTGGCGTCCTGTTGGGATTCAGAGTATTCCTTCCTTTAGACTGGTACCATCCAAGACTCGAGAGTTCAATTTGCCCTGCTACTTAAACACTAGCTGGATAAGAAGAATCATTTCATTCATTACTCAAAAATATTCTTTTGAAAATGAACACAACTAATTAGACAAGAATTTGAACTCAGCTAGCCAAATCCGTTTCTACACCGATAAGTTAAATTAATTTCACGTATATTCCGAAATTATAGAAGACATAAAAATGATATGAAACACCCGGAGATATCAATTAGGACCGGTTGTTATTAGCGCTTAGCAAATTAATGTATATTAAAACTTATTTTATCTACAAAGATAAGTCAGGAAAATGGTAGTGGCAACTAGAGAGTTCCTTGACACTTGGGTTTTTAGTGAATATCCAGTTTCTGAAACAGATGAATATCTAAGCTATTTGGTTAAGTTTGGAACTATTAAATTCAAATCGTTTATTCACTTAACATCAAGAAAGATGCAGTTGAAATTTCTACAGCACATAATAAGAAAAAAAGGGCTTGCAAAATTTGCTACTCACAGGACAGATTGAAGACAAGAGAGATATAGGATAACAATGATTCAGGCATGTGCATACGACCACATCTCAAAGAAAAAAAAAACAGTTCCTGTACGATCACCAAAGTTAAGCAATGTCTAACCTGGTTAGTACCTAGATGGTTGACCGCTTTGAAATACGAGGCGGGGTAAGCTTGTGTATGCGGGTGAGGCAATGGATAACGCCTCGGATTTTGAGAGCCAAGTTCGAATTCCACTCGGTTTCGTTAAATTCAGTTACACGCAAATGCCATTTTGAAAGGTATTAATCCAGCTTCTCTATGGCTATTAAAGTATGACTTGTATCATTAAAAATCTTATTATTGCCAAAAATTCATACAATTCAATTATAATAATTTCTGGCTTTAAATAACTTGCAAAATGTTGATAAAAAACAAAGAATATTTCAATCAATCAATAAGTAAATTTAAATTCTTTGTTTACTTAACACAAGAAAGACACAGTTGAAATTTCTAGGGCACATAATGATGTAACAGATCTTGGAAAATTTGATTCTCACAGAAGATATTGAAGACAGAGAGAAGCAACGCATAACTTGCATAGCGAGCTTGAGTAAATGGATGACGCAGCAAGGTTTCGGATATATAAAAAAGACAAAACTTATTGAGCTGCAAAGGACAGGGAAATGTAGAGAACCACGAACGCCAAATCCTGAAGAGACACGGCATTTGCTATTAAAATCCTGTGATAGCCTTAAATAAAACAATTTGTGACAGCTACGAATCCATGCATTTCCATCATGACTCTCTACATGCTCGTAATGGCACATCGTGGCAGTCAAAATACCTCCCAGTACATGTTGCCATATACATTTTTTTTTTATATCCCAACATTGTACAAGTCATAATGGTATCATGTGACTCGTTAATATCTGTCGCTGGATCAATGTTGACAAAACCATCTGGTGAGGAGGGTACCTAGACACACAGAAGAATTAGAATTTGTAAATGGGCGGATGGAAATTCATGTAAGGTCAAAGGCTATCAAGTATGATGGACTAACTGGGCTTCATAGTAATGTATTCAGTTCCTGATCGCTGCACGAACTTTCTAGGCTGAAGCCAGTGAATAAGCTATAGATACTCGTGACGGTCATCTGTCCGTGATCAAGTCGAACTTTCAATTTGAAGGATATCGAGTGTGGTTTTAGTTTGAGAGAGTGCGTTCTGCTGGTTTAACCTACTACAGCACGCCGCGCATAAATTAATGCCTCTCCCGCTTTCAATCCAGATATGTATAGGAAGTTGTTTCGGTTCTCAGCCTCGTAGCGATGCTATGACCACACCCACTGGCTGAGCAGGAGGATGATGGTGATGATGATGACCTTCAATGGCAACACTCTTTTTTTTTCTATATGTGACTTTTTCTCAAAGCAAAGTTTGTTCTCCTGACTTTGAAAAATTCGAATGAGTAGGAAATTATTTTATTGAAAAGCTTATCCAAAACGCATATCATTGATTAAGATCCATGGGTTGAATTATAAATTATTAGGTGATTAGATATCTTTGAATTATCGCTTTTACCTATGAGGACTTGCATTCCTTAATTTTGGACTTTAAGGCCTAATATCTAAACCAGTTGGATTTTGCGTGTCCTTTGTATCTTAATCAGAGTATATATAGCGAATGGTGTTCATTTCTCTACTAGGTTTATGGGAAGGTTTTCAGAACCTGATACCCTTGCTTTTCGTTGTCGTATCATTCAGGTTTTGTTTTCTCTCTCTAGTATCTTTACTTCATTCAACAAGAGTTGATTAGCACTGATTTCCCTCCATGCAGGCTCAGCCATATCTAATTTCAGTGCATCTCCGCTATGTCCGATGTCAGTGCATCTCCGCATATCTGAGTCAATGCATGTATTTCTGCACTCATCCATTACGTTTACTAGACATCAAATATTGCTCTTTTAATCATTTGCTGCTACTACATGGGAGGGAATAAATGTAGTTCTTAGTTATATTGTCTTCCAATCGTGGTCTTGGTTCGAAGGGATACGAGCTATATTCCAGGAGTTTTCAGACCTTTTCAGGATAGACGTTTACTAATTTCCTACAAACATCTAATCTCTTTCAAAGTAGGATCCTCCGAGTTTAATGCACTCATTGTAACGCTTCAGCAACTTTGTGAAGATGTCCAGAACCATTGTCGCAACCTCATTCATCTTCTCCATATCGTCAAAGCTAAGAGGTTCTCCTTTTGCATGGGAATAAACTAAAAGTCACAGCGACCAGTGCTTGAATTGTAGGGGGATGTAGGGAGAGTTTTAATGTCGATCACCGAGTCATTCTGTCGTTTCTTCACTGATAATCTTGGGAAAAACCTTTGCATAAAAATTGTGCATTGTTCAGATCTTCAGGAATAATGCTGCGTACATTTGCTACACCAACTCGAAAGTGTATGCATATTGTCTTTATAGACACAGGACGGTTTCCATCCCGAAAATTACGATTTTTTTCAATCGGCTCAGATTTTCAGATGTATCTCTCCCTCTCACATCTCTCATCGGCCATTACCTTCTATCTACCGTCCTTGAACATGTTGAGCCAACGGAAAACAGATGCACACCATATACAAGTTAATCCATAATCGTGAGCATTTCATAAGGTTCTGTAGTGTTTTTGTCTAATTTAACACACAATTTTATTGCATAGCAAATTTTAAAATTGTCTTTACATCCCGTCTACATTCCGTAAACTAGTTAGCTGTGACAAGGTGTGTTTAGTAGAGTGTGTTGTTACAACCATCTCCTTCAATTGGGAATGAAAAAACTAAGCAGGTCAGCTTATTAGATATATAATAATGGTATACACATATTACAATAATGGAGAACAATAATCAAAAAAAATCTCAGAAATTCTGGAATGCAGTTCGTATTTCCAAAGAGTCGAACTGCTTTTGAATACCTATTCATGCTATACGGATTATAGACGTCTGAACCAGATGTACAATAAATCGACTCACAATTTTATTATTGTTTTTCTGACTTTTCATTTATTGTACGTGGCAACTGATTTTATGCTAACAGGGTAGATATTACCTTGAAGATGTTTTTTAGTATTAATCATCTTCTGTTGGCAGATGAAACGATCACTTATGAGTTTAGCAGTTGATTATCCATTTCTTAACGCTTCAACTTGAATCGATCATTTGCATGTACTACTGATATTCCGTGAAGTACAGTTGATCTTCTATTTTTTACATTGTGAATAGTATTGTAGTCATTATAAAGTTAGTACATCTTCCTCGTGGGCCCAGCTTATGTAAGATTATAGCTACATTGTTGGCTTTTGATTGCGAGGTTTATGTATCAATTATCTATCTCAAGTCCTTGATGTATATGTTAGCCATTACTGGAGTAAATAATGATCCCCTAGCTAAGCCTTTTTCCTATCGGTAAATTTCAGAACACATTTGGAATTTAGTTATTGAATGATAAATTAGAAATATCTGCTCTGCTAACTGAATAAAGTTTTCGTTTCAAAATTCTAAGAATGTTACCAATACAAAGAAAGATATCAGAACAATTTCGGAGGGTAAAATGGCCGCTACGTTTTGAGTATAACAACTAAGGTAAGTAAATAAGTCGGAATAGAAATATATATGATAGTTATAATATTCATGGGATTATGTACACTATTATCTTTAATGATAGCAATTAAACAATAACATTAAAAAACTTCAAAAATATTTTATTTCGTATACTATTTATGTTATTTGTTGTACACATTTACACTATCGAGAAAGCTATATTTTCTAACACACGCTTCTATATATTGATGTCTGTTGACTTAAACTCTCGTAATTTTGTGTTAGCGGAGACTTGATAAATTGTATATTAGCTTCATATTACTTCCACATTAATTTAATATTTAGGAAATATTGTATAAAATATTTTGATATTTTATTTGTATAAAAGCTATAACGATCATTCTTTGACTACAAAGCGACTAATAAAGAAATAAAAATTAAACATAAAAGAAATGCGGTATTGTGTTTCCATCTTAAAAATCCCTGCGTTTATAGCAGGTCATTAATTTTAATATTAATTGGCAGTTTTTACACGCTGTGCTGGCTGTAAATTTTGTCCAACACGCCAGTGATTATGAACAATTTAATAATCATTTCCTTTGTGTAACAATTATTAGTGTCCGCATCGATTTAAGAAGCTTTTTTAATTACTAGCTTTAAAGGAGTGGAATTTATTTTCCAATATCTTTTTAGAAAACGGTTTTGGTGACAATATTTATTAAGAGAATTGCGCGTCAAATGACACTGAGCGTACCTAAAATTGAAGCTTATATGAAACGTTTCTGACTCAGTTATCTTTATCAAACTTTGAAATTAACCTTATTTCCCCCTGACCAACGTCACTACCAACAAGAACGATCCTAACGAAAGATCAAATACTTCAGGGCTACTAGGAATGCTGCAATCTTGTTTTCACTCTTATTTAAACTTCAATATTTATTTATAGAAAAGAATAATGTTCACCTAAAACTCATTCCTCCATAGACCATTTTATTTATTTTTTCAGTTTATAACATATCCATGGACCAAAATTAAGAGGAACCGTGAAAATTCCAAAAATTATAGAAGAAAATGCCATAAGCAAAACTCAATTTTTAATCAATATATTTATTTTCAACTAGGACTTCTGTGCTGTCTAATAGTCTGACATATATGAAATGACATAGAAGCTATTAAAACATTTCTTTAATTCCAATTTAATTTGAAATCATAATTAAATGTATCACTTTAAAATCGTAACTTTACAAACCAACGTTTTAGAGAAAATGGAAACAAAAAGGACATATTTTAACTGTCTTATTGATGCCAGAGTCAATTGAAAGAGTTAGGATACATAATAAGGAAAAGCTTGGCAGGTTTGGTACCTACCGAATAGATTGAAGGTAAGAGGGAGAGAGGAAATAAATGCATAACCTATCTAGGAGCTTAAGTGAATAGTCGGAAGAACAATGTTTAGGAGAGATAATTTATTTAGAACTACAAAGGAAATGGATCTGTAAAGAGCCATAATAACCAATGTTCTAGAGGGATACGGTATGTAGAAGAAAAAACTATTTTTATACCTACTGATATTTATACTTTTGTAGAATGCGAACTACAGTACCAATGTGTGATAGTATAGTAGGTTAATTACAGTCACTTTTTAATTTTGTATGTCTATGCACGTCAATCTTTTCAGCCCTTTTGATCGATTCTTTTTTAGCGTGAAGCCGACACTGCGTACTTAGTGTTGTCGCATGTATACTTATAGGGTATTTGTTTCCTTTCTCCAATCTAGAATTGACTTCATATTGTTAATGTTTTGTATCATTTTTGCATTATTTCCCTGAATTGGGAGTTTTTATGAGAGACCTGAATTTATAGTAGATAATGGATAATTCAATATGTTTTCTTTATGTGTCCCCAGTAAGAAAAAGCACTATCAAATTATTCTATTCAGTTAAATTAGAATGGAAAGAAAGAAAATTAGCTAATAGCATTAGCTTTTCTAGCTGAAATCGAGAATCGTTAATAATTTAGTTGCAGTTTTATTTATCAACGCAATATTGCAAATGGAAATATTTTATTATATATCGCTGACGACAGATATCTATAAATGTCTTAACTTGTAACTTTGGGAACAAGTAAATAGTGAGATATTTGAAAACAAAAAACTTCTTCAACAAAAAATAATTGATAATTAAAAGAAGACTAAATTACATGAGAATAATAATGTAACGGATGCAACTCTTACACCTGTGGCGACATCTGAAGATATAATCAGAAATATGAACTTCAAGACGTGTGGGCAATAGAAATGTACTTAAACAATAAAGACACAATTCCTCAGTGTACAGAGTGTAATTGATAAAATCGACCTGGATTAAAATGACCTATTAAATTAAAATGTGCCACCTGCAAGGAATTGATACTATATACTTTGTTTTTCTGTTGCCTTCGGAGAAACCACTTCCATAGCCGAAACATGTCATTACTAATTTAAGCAGAGGGGAGCAATCTTTTGGTGGATGTTTTATTCGATAGTATTTCTTATAACTAAACGTTCTAATTAATAGGTAAACGTGTATGAGTTACTGTGTTTTTTGTTTTTTTTTATTAAATAGCGAAATTAAAAACAAACCAACTAGATTGAGTAATTCTACTATAGACGTCTCTCGAAAGAAGTCGAAACGCTATCATTTGTCCCAAATCTGTTCAAATGGAGGCACTTTTCTTTCGGAGACGTGTTGATTTGAGAACATTTTCAGCAACACCAGCATCTACTAATTATTGGGAACTATTGTACAAATGTACTTACTTCAGCCGAAGGTCAAAATAGTATAAATTTCTCTCATAGGAATAACATTGGTCTGTCAGATGAGCTTTTACGTATTTTCAAAATATTTGTCTTATATTTCATGATACATCCCTGAAATAAAAGACAAGATTTCCATTTCAGATGGCACAATTTTGAAGATGAAGTTTAAGATGTTTCATAAATTTATTTATTCCCGATTTTCCTATCATCTCATTTATTTTTCATGTCATTTCTTCATCACATCTTTTCCTAAGAATCCATGTCCTCATAAGATATATAAAAGGTTTCTAATACCAAAGTTCACCTAATACAATACTCGAGAACTGCACAAGGTAGAGGCTTTGTGAATGTGGACAGATAATGAATTACTTTTGACTTACACGCTTAAGATCGTAGCTTTTCAGAAAGCATCCACAGGGCATTGTTTATGAAAAAGAATTTCCATTTACGATTGGAAATCGGAGAAAATCAGGCTGAGTTGACTTCTTGGTATGCCCCTGTCGTAAATGTTTGGTTATGTGGATCTAAAAATCGAGGTCATCTGAACATTTTCCATGGACATAGCTATGAAGTACAGTTAGTCTTGCGATGATCTGTTTGTAGATAAGAGTGTGAAGAATGGAAAATAAGTATTTCTTTTACAGCACGGTGTCAACGATTATGAACAGTCATGACGGAGGATTGCGTGACTCCAACCAAGATACATCATTTTCATTTTATCTAATTTGAATCTGATCAAGATAAAACATGACTAAAGGCATCAAATATTTTCTAGTGTGATAGAATGTGAAAAACATTCTTTCAGCGTTTTTAGCAAAGGATCGTATGAGGTTCCATTTGAAGTTTGGAATGTGATCTAATAAAGGTTCTAAGCATGGTAAATCGTTGAGAATTAAACCGTTCTTCAAGATAAATGGAATAGTTAAGAGACGATTACTTTCAGTTCCGCAGGTTATTTTTGGTTACGCATAGAAAAGGAAATAGATATGTTTTTTTTTTTCATTGCATTAGAAATTAGGAATATTTGAAAATTGTTATTGGAAATGATAATTCGTCCTTTGTTTCCCATCTTAACTAGCCATTGATAACATTTCTTAACTTGAATAATCAATATCTATAGGAATATAAAAGCATTTATTAAAAAGATCAACGCCTACACGCCGTGTATAGAACGGCAATCTAATTTAAATGAACGGTTACTTTCCTATGCTTATCATGATGATCAATTTGATGACGATAAGCTAAATTCCAATTTGATAAAACCAAAAGGAAAAATTAAAACAAAAATATATATTTACTTTAATTTTTGCACTGGCTGGTCACGTCCCGTCTCCATGACATCACCATGTTAAAATTTTATGGGTGGCGCCCACTTAGCAAAATCTTGTCTCTTTGAAGCCGTGCAAAGCAAAAAGGATTAAATGCTAAACTGATATATTTAAAACTTCTTTCCAACACAATCCCCTGTCTGCTTTTGTATCTTTCAATTCTACGTGTTTGATTTACATTTTGTCTTATTATCATTTTAGGTGGGTGGGGGCGTAGCTCTTTTCTTTCGGCGTATAAGCAGTTTGCAAGTTTTAAGATTTCTACTACTACTTCGACTTCTGTGTTATTAATCAATACGACTTTTCTTCTTCTTTTTTATTCTTCTTCTTCTTCTTCTTCTAATAATAATAATAATAATAATAATAATAATAATAATAATTATAATTATAATAATTATAATTATTATTATTGTTATTCAATGCGAATCTTATTATTATTATTGTTCGATTCGAATCTTATCATTATTCATTCCGAATCTTTTTCTTCTTTTTCTCCTTCTTCTTCTTCTTCTTCTTCTTCTTCTTATTATTATTATTATTATTATTATTATTATTATTATTATTATTATTATTTAGTATTATTATTATTATTATTCAATCAGGCTCTGATTCTTATTCATCTTATTATTCAATCAGACACTTCTTCATCTTTTTCTTCTTCTTATTCTTATTATCATTATTATTATAATTATTATTCTATTAGATCTTTATTATTATTATTATTATTATTATTATTATTATTATTATTATTATTATTATTATTATTATTATTCAATCAGACTTTTCTTTTTCTTCTTATTGAGTCAGGCTCCTATTATTATTTCAATCAGGATCGTCGTCTTATCATTATTCAATCACGCGTTTTTTCTGTTATTATTATTATTATTATTGTTGTTGTTGTTGCTGTTGTTATTATTAAATCAGGCAATTCTTCTGGCTCTCCTTTCTTTGTCATCTCATTGTGTTTATTCAAATATTCTTTCTTTCACGTGTCTTCGCCTTCCCATTTCGTTCTCCTTTGACTCTATTCGGACATTTTCTCTTTGTTCTTATCTTCCCCTACCGATTTTTGATATTTTATTTTTTTCTCTTTGTTTATTTTCTTTTTTCTCATGTCATGAACATTAATTCTTCATCTTTTTTTCTTTTCTTTTTTTTTTGGTCTCCCTTTACTGTTTTCCTTTTTTAAATCCTCTTTTAAATATAATGTTTTGGAGAAATGCTCTTATTTAAAATCATTTTATTTCTTTACAGGAAATAATAATATTATTATTATTATTATTATTATTATTATTATTATTATTATTATTATTATTATTATTATTAACTTTTTGCTTTGTTTTCCTTTCTATCGTACTTCTTTCCCATATTTTCTTTTGTTCTTACATTAATTGTTATTTTCTTCTTTATCCTGTACTTATTATTATTCATCCGTTTATTTTCTCTTATTTGTTTTTTTTTTCATTTTTGTGTTCCCCTTTTCTTGGTGGCGGCTTTTTACCTTTCCGTTCCTTTCATATTTTTGCATCTTCACTCATATTCATTCACTTATTCATTCATTTATTTATTCATTTTTGTTCTTCTATGCAGACCTTCATATCAGCTTTGTTCAATTCTTTTTGTTTTGCTCTCTTTTTCCCAAATATCTTCTTATATTTCTCTTACGTTTTATATACATTCTTCTTTCATTTCCCTTATTCATGGCTTCAATCTTCATTGTGTTTCCGACATTTTCCTCTTGCCATTCTTTTGCCTTTACTTCTAAATTTCCATATCGTTTCTTCATCTACTTTATCCTCTTCTTCTTCATCGTTATCAGCATCTTCACTTTTATCTTTTTTTTTATCATCATCATCATCATCATCTTCTTCTTCTTCTTCTTCTTCATGGTCTTGTTATTGGTGTTCTTCTTCATCTCACTTCAGCCTTTTTTTTTTATAGATGTTTCCTTGTATATATTTCTTTTTTTATTATTTTCTCTTCCTTCGTTTCTTTTTCTTTATCTTTCGTGGTTTTTCTTATTCTTCTTGTTTTTTTTTATTTCTCTTTTATGTGCATATTCCTTGTTGTTCTTCTTCCAATTCCTCTTTTTCTTCCTATTTTTTAACCTTCTTCTCTAATTTTTTACTCTCCTTCCATTTGTTTTTTTTTTATCTTTCCCTCATTTTCTTCGTCTTTATTATTTTTCTTCTTCATTTTTATATTCTTTCTTCTTCATCATTTTCTTCTTCCTATTTTCTCGTTCTTCCTTTTCTTTTTCTTTTTTCAGAATTGTGTATTGGGATTTTTCTTCTACTCCGATATCATTTCTTTCTTTTACCTTTAATCTTTTTTAAACTTCCATTATTTTTTCGTTTGCAATTCCTTTTACATGCTATTATTCCAAATTTATTTTATTTCTTGACAAAAATGTAAAAAAGACAAAAATGTCTTCATACTTTATGGCCCATGACGATGTCATTATGTCAAATAACAGTCTTCCAATTCCTTTACGATTGCTTTGCATTTTAATATCTTTTTCACTTTAATTTCAAACTCATATATTTTATTCTTATTTTTCAACGCCATCAATTTATAATATTCTCTCTTACTTTTTCCAAATTTTTACCGAATATTTCTGTTTGGTGCTCATCTTCCATTCTTCTCCCTACCCACAATCATTTCTCCCAATCCTGTATTTCAAAGCATAATCACTTCAATTTCTGACATATTGTCTGTCTGAATTATCGATGGCCACTCATCGAGTAGTTGAGCACCGTTTCTGCTTATCAAAATTGCCGCGCTGGTATACGAGATCGAACATTGTTCCGGTGATCTAAATCAACGTTGATGGCGGCTCGCCATTTTCAAAGACAAGTAAAAGAGATTGATCTCTGAAATGTCAGCGCGAAAAATAATAGGCTTGACCAGAGTTAATGATGTCAATTCGAAATTTTTCAAACTCGTCCGCCTCTACGAGAAAAAAAGAAGAAATACAGCTTTTCAAATGATTTTCATCGATTATCTTTAAAATTAGTGGTATTGTTTTACACGGCGGTCCTCCAAAACTTCAGAATTGAGAGCGATGTAATCGAATTGCCAAATCTATATTTGTTTACACGCAGGAGCAAAGAAAGACAGTCACACACACACACACACACACACACACACACACATATATATATATATATATATATATATATATATATATATATATATATATATATATATATGTGTGTGTTCGCTATGAACAGATCTTTATAGATGTGCAAGATGTGTGTGTATGTATGAGCAAAACATGAGACAAATGGCGCCAAAAATTTATATCAGGTAGGAAATTCTATGATAATAGTTTCTAATAGTTTCTTGAGACGAGTATGGCAATCTCTACTCACTTCCTGTTTTCCAGCTAAATACGATTTTCAAAAATTTACATGCAATGCCAAACCTTATCTTCTGTGTCTTTGAATCCTGTTCTGTTACTCTTCTCAATGATTATTTCCTTATCATCATTACCACTTGCATCATCGTGCTCTTTATTCAATTTCTTGGGTTGAAATGATTAAAAACAATATTGTAGATTTTACAAGTACGTGAGTTTAATATTTGCTTCAGCGCAATGAGTATACATTTCACAAATTTACAGGTAGTGTATGCTTCTTTTGAAAAATGTATATATGTCTAATGAATTGTAGCTGTGTTTGGACATTGTTATTTACATCTTCTATGTGTCATGTACTTTAGGACGTGGCAGACTATGGCTTTCATCAAAGTCCTATTGGTCAGTGCTTACATATTAGACTGCTTGTAAATACCAGACGTTCTAAGCTTCTATGTGCGTGTGGTGTAATGTTTAATAGCACGGAATTGGAAATCGGAGAGTCGAGTTCCAATTCCAGTCGGTTCATTATATTGTATCGGTAAATCCTTATTATCTCGAAAAAAAATCCTTATAATTATATATTATGCTCTAAATAACCGGTAAAAGTTTGATAAACTTTTAAAAAAAAAAAAAAAAAAAAACAACAAATCTTACTGTTGTGGCTTTATTGTTGCCTCTCTTTTTATTTTTCGTTCTTGTTCTGTAATAAATTTAATTAGGATCATGTTATTTGCCGTTACCTCCTACTTCTCATGTCTTTCATTATGCATTGTGAGTGCTACATCCTCCAAATCTTTTTTCCTCATTATTTAATTCCACATTTATTTAACAATTTTATTAAAGTTACCATTCCCTTGAATGTTTCCTCGTTACTCCCATAGCTATTTCCCAGCATTCCTCTGTATATCTCCGTCTTTTCAAGGCTTTTCTTTGCTGATACAACATTCGCAGCATGTATAGGAAATTATACACAACACAGTTGTTGATCCTTTTTTCCTTGAATATCTTAATAATTTTATTTTCTGAAGGGCGTCATTATTTATTTCCGTGTAACTCTTAAATTACCTGTCAAGTTTTCTGTCATCTGTTACTACAATAACAATTCGTTACATTCTCGGTTCTTGATTTGCGCTTTCCTGATAGGTAACTCCTTAATTTGCCGGGGAATTATTTTATTGGTAACCATAGATACGACCTTCATACAGGTAATAGCTTATTGTTTTTCTTGCACGCATCAACTACGTAGTTACGATCATTCCATAAATTATATATTTATAATTCATCTGGATGTACGCCGTACTATAAAAGGTGTGTCTATATAAATTTCAGAGAAGTATGCAACATTTACAAACACTTACAGATTTGAATTTGTTAACATAGAATCATTCCTATCCTGTACCTTTTGTCATTGCATCTGAATATCGCTTTTTGAGACTTGATAAACAAAGCACACGCACTTAAAATGCAACTTTTTAAAGCCGCCTCTTCCTGCCATAAAGACATACCTGAATGCAACATTTCTATCCAAATATTTATAATATAAACTAGTTTCGTACTACAGTGGGCTATCATATGTTTTCAGCGACCCTTGATTACAGCAATTTTGGCTTGTTTAATAAAGTCTCTTCCTTTTTTCAGACAATACCGTGTTAGTAACAAGCTATTCTCATCTATGAACAATAGTTGACTTATATCTTGCGATGAAATTTCGTGAAAGTAAGGAAATTAGTGTAATTCAACAAGGGCAAATAATAAGATGGCATCAGTGTGACAAATCAAAATAGAGAAATTGCTAAGTTTTTTCCAGGTTAAGCATCAAACATAAGGTTAATAATATTGTCATGAAAATTAATGAAGAAGGTCATTGCCGTGTCGAACAACATTCAGGAAGATTAAGCATCATGTCTGAACGAACGAAAAGGGTACTGGGTAGGGAAGTCATCAGAAACCGTCGTCAAAAGCGTTAAAGATGTCGCCAATAGCATAAAAAGACTCTGAAAGAGCTATGCTATCAAAGAAGAGTTGCAAGAAAGAAGCCCTTGATTTTAGTGGATAACAGGAACGTTCGTTTGGACTGGGCGAGAGAATTCAAGAGCAAAGATTATGAAATTTGGCAGTCTGCTATTTGGTCTGATGATAGCAAATTCTGCCAATATTCGAATTCAAGATAGGTTTATGTTTGGAGAAATCAGAATGAGACTTGGAACACTGAATGTCTGCCGGCGACCGTGAAACATGGAGGGGTGGGAGTAATGGTGTGGGGCGCTTTCTGGTTTGGAGGGAAATCTGAGCTGATTTTTGTTGACGAGCGGTTGAATGGTCTAAAATACTGTAAAATATTAGAGAAAGGACTACCCACTATTTTAAGCCAATCAGATTGACAAGAATGTTTGCCTTTTTCAAAAAGATGGAGCATCATGTCATACGAATAAAGTAGCAAAGGCCTGGAAAGAAATCCCATGGAATCAAGTCAGCGCCATGGATAGCCCAAAATCCTGACATGAATCCAATAGAGCACGTTTAGGAACATCTTGACCGAAGACTTCGAGAGCGTGCAACCAAAAGCACGTAAGTGGCAACCCTTAAAGAAACATTGCTATAGGGTTGGCAAAATATGGATCAGACGATTTTTGATAACTTGATAAAATCCATGAAAAATCGAATAAAAGCACTGGAACTAGCAAATGGAGGACCTATTCAATACTAGTTCAAAATACTGGTTGCTTATGTTTAATAGGGATTACGTAATTAAATTTTGAAAATGGATGTAGTTTATTTCTCCTGGCTAAAAACGTTTCTTAGGCCACTGTATATAATTCATTGTATATTTCGAACTGAAGTGCACGCATTCAATTTGTCCACCAACAATATGCATATGGACATTTCTAAAGCGTTTATATGAAAGGAACTATTAGTTTGAATGTTTGAAGTGAGAATAAATTTGGTTATTGTTATGTAGTTCAAATTTAATAGCAGTCATTTTTCTTATTGCCTACCTTTGTTTTGGCTTTATATTTTATTTCGTCTTCTCTTCTGTTTGGCTTTATCAGAAATCCACCGACTTAGTAGGGTTAAATCTTAGCAAAAAAAATTCTCCAAGCAATAGACAAAACAAACTGACAATACAGAAAATGTTTTGGATTCTGTTCATAGATTCTATCTGTATTTTATTCATAGATAGTATCTGTATTCTGTTCATAGATTTTATCTGTTTTATGTTCATAGATTCTATCTCTATTCTGGTCATAGATTCTATCTGTATTCTGTTCATAGATGTTATCTATTTTATATTCATAGATTCGATCTGTATTCTGTTCATAAATGCTATCTGTTTTATATTCATAGATTCTATCTGTAATCTGTTCATAGATTCTATCTGTATTCTGTTCATAGATGTTATTTGTATTTTGTTCATAGATTCTATCTGTATTCTATTCCTAGAGTCTATCTATATTATGTTCATAGATTCTGTCTGTATTCTTTTCATAGTGTGATTCGAAGTGTCTCATATTTGAACTGTGCAGAACTTCTCTACTATTTTTGTTTGATATACATTGTGAGAGATATATGACAAATATTTTTATATTATGAATATATATTTTTTTTTTACTATCGACAGTCCATTGATTAATATTTCAGTTCCATAGTAATATAGAAGGTGTGATGTCTGTGGTTTTAGTGACACGACTGTCTGTACAATACATACAAATCATACTGATAAAGTCAAAAGAGTATCAATTAATATTGAAAATATTTATCAATTGAGATTTTGCAAACACTTGATTTCGTAATATTTAAGAGATATCCGAAGATATTTTCTCCCTCTCTTCAATCATGTTTTGGCCCAAAATATTATTTTTCCGAAAAGTGATTATGCTTCAGAGAACGTGTTTTGTTTCACCAAAAATATCAAGAAGGGATTTGCTATATTAACCCTCATTAAATAAGCCTTTCCACGTATTTAAATATTTTTTCTATCATTTGATCCCTAGCAATGCAATAAAGCCACTATGATGCAAGGGGTTACTGACTGTTTGAGAAATAGTAAAACATTATTGAGCAGAGTGAGCAATAAAAGAACAGGGAATAAGAAGACAAAAGATAACGATTTACACAGCATTTAAATCTTTGAAGATCAAAGTTAAGTGGAAAACAAGTGGCCGGAAAAAGTTCCACAAGAAAGAAGAACGTGACAAGAAAGATTTCGCAGAGAACTTACCGTTATATCTAACCTTTTCAGTTGTAAAATGACGAGACACAGCTGCCAATATAATAGTGTACTTAAATTTGTAAAGGGTAGGTAGCAAAGAGAAAAAGTCATAACAACAAATTCCATGAAAATATTTATAGAAACTGTATAGGAACTATACATCACGTATACAAGCTACATTACAGCGGTGGGAAAATGACTGAAAAATCAGAGCAGATGTGACAGCAACATTTAATTGATTGGTGAATAGTAGACGCATAAATGTATAAGATAGATTCTGGCCAGAAAAATTGTCTAGCTGAATACAGTGTATCAATTTGCCTATCAGCAGACTTAGGAATTGATTCACTGTAATCTTTGCACTTAATGTCAGTGGAAATCGTTACCCCGAGTAGGTGCAATCAAGCAATACCCACAATGTTATCATCAGCCATGCAGATGGAAGGCCAACAAAGAATCTCTAAGACTGTTAAAAAGAGACGTTTCGTTTAAGAAATGAACAAGCCTTCCCTTGCCCTAATTAGGAAGAGATTGTAGATCATTTTTGTTGTAACCTAGGAAAGGTTACTGAATGAGGAATAACCAAAATGGAGGTTGGAAATGAAATGGTAATTTTTATAACATCAAAAAAATACAATACTTGCCAGTGGCGCGAAGTAGGTAAACCACTGCAAGTGGTGGACTTCTTAGACAGCATATTACGAACGTTACCAGCTTCCTAACAAGGTAGCATGCGGCACATGCCCAAATTTAATGTGGGGAAATCGGAGCCCGTGGGCTCGAAGAAAAATTGACTGTAGACGCCGCATACTCGGGATTGGGTATCTGTCTACATTCCCGGACGAGACTCTGCCCTTGGGTATAGCCTCGTCCGGGTTCGTCTCTGCACATGGTAGAGAAATCGACACGGCAAGATATTCCCACGCTGACAGCTTAGGCAGCGTATTGCCCCCCTCCCCTTAAAATAGTGTCCAACTTATGAGGAATGGGACTTACACATTAGTGTGCATAGGTACGATATATAACAATCTTTGAGATTATTGTCATTTCGAACTTATCGAAACGATCAGGCTTATCGAGAGTAAATTTTTGTGACATTAGCATGAATACCTATGTTGACAACTGATGACATCGTGACGGTTGTTGATGAAAATTAGGGACAATATAGGTTCAAGTACAGAGCTTTGGTGAACATGTTTATTCCAAGGTCGCCTATAATACATCATTCTAGATAATTTAAAGTTTATTGTGAATACTTAATTCCATAGATATTTATGATTCATATAGCATATGCTGATCAAAAGGATTTACTCGTAGATAATTATATCTTGTCAAGGCCAAAAGTTAATTAATATAGAATTATTTCAATTTTTTTAAAAATGTTACATTCTTTTTTTACTCTCGATTAAGTTTAGATTTGAACTTATAGTCTGTCTCTAATTAATAAATTATGTTTTATTTCTTTATGCTTGCAAATATCTTGCTTAAGATGTTTTAAAATTTATTTAAGATCAATTCCAGATTTAAAAGGATTTTGTTTGCGATTATTTAACGAAAGCATCTTTGCATCTTCAATGGATTAAAGTTTAATTTTGAAGGCTAAAATTAATCTCATTTGATTTTCGGAGACATTCATTGCGAACAAAAATTATGGAACTTCGGAAAAATCTGTTATTTTTATTTTGCAATGCGTTAATTTTTATTAAATCTAATTTATCAGCTTAAATAAAAAAAAATGTCACGGCAGGATATTATTGTTATCAGATGAATCAATTCAACAAATTATTGTGCCAATTATTACATAGGCTTTTAGACTAGCTGTGTCTCTCTGCTTTCTTTGAGGCTACATTGCCTATGTTTGCGAACATCTGCAGTATCCTACCCTGTTATTAAGGATTTCTAATTTCAGTATTTCCGTAGACATTCCAAATCAGTCTTGTATCTTTTTTTTTTTTAATTTAGATTATGTGTTGTACGAGAGGTGTAAGAATGAAAAAAAAAGCATGAAAATAAGAGTCCGAATGTACAAAAATCTATCTACTTTGTCAACACATTTCTGGTTTGTTTTTCTTTGAAATATTATCATTTTCCTGAATTGTCAAATTCATTTCCTTACTATCGATACTTGTATATGTTATAATCTGTTTGTAATTAATTTAATTCATACATTATATGTTTAACAGTTTTAAGACAGTGGGTCTTATTGTTGAGGCTTATTCGTTTGAGTTTTGATAATTTTCCTTCCTGTAGTCATATCTTTGACACATTTACTGTTGATACATTTTCCTTTTGTTAAGTTTCCTTAGCGCAACTCGTAGTCGTTGTCGGCTTTATCTCGTATATAGGAATTTAATTATTTTGCTGATCCCTTTAGAATCATGGTGGGTTAATGATGAATGTCCAGGCTCAGAACAAGAAGCTTCCAAATCTCACCCAAAACCTGCTCGCATCATCAATTCTCTAACGCCGTTTGGTTTTAGAAGAGTTGGTTGAAGTTTAAAGAAAATCGGAAAAGTGACCATGGCGTGTATCTTGTATGATTTCGAGTGGCGTCTTCTGTAGCATGTCCGTTATACGTAGCCAACTTCATCCGCTGGTTCAACGGTTGGGGGCTTTGTACTTGGCCGCATTTTGTCTGAGTCCTGTAGCCATATTATTTCATTTGTATTACATTGTCTTTTTAATTACTCATTAATCTGTTTTTTTTCTTAATATTTTGGTTTGTCAGGTGTTTCAATATTTATGCTTTTTGCTTTTTTAACTTTATTCTCTTCAACTTTTTTTTATTAATTTTGAATGCTGATATTATTGTTGGGAGGCGTTTCGTAATGTTTTCGTTGTTCAGTTCTGAAAGGGAGTACACACCTTGGTCTTGGTGCTACATTTATTCGATAGATTGAGGCAAGAGGCTCGGAATGAGAAATCGAAACGACCCGAGTTCAAATTTCGGTCGAAATTTGTTACATTCGGTTAAGCTCAAATACTCTTGGAAAGCGTACTAGCACATCTCTTCTCCCAGCAGTTAAGAATGAGACAGCAGAGTAGATTGGTTTTTTTTTTAAGTCAAAACTGTGTTTCGATGAAGTGGGGCACATACTTGAACGTCAACTAACACACACCCAGTATAGCTGCAGTTGGCTCTGTGGGTGTTGAAGAAACACAAATGATCCTGAACATTGAGGCATGTTAGGAAACGAACAGCCATAGTGATAATGAGAAATCCCACTTATTAGCAGTGAGGCTAAAAGTCGAAACATCCCTGATGACTGTCACATAATATGCGAGCAGTACCATGGAGGACGATCTTCTGGATTTCTTGTATCTTGGTGTTGCTGGGCATATTGACGCTGTTTTTCCCATTTCGTTCTAAACCAGATTGTGAATACCTATTACTAATAGTATTGTTGCCCGACATTTTATCAATTTCTAATTCTACATTATTTACATTATTCGGACTATTGTCCTCATCTTTGTCGCCATATTTATCCTAACGTTTCTCCCGTTGTACGCTCCGGCCATCTTCAGGTGGTTGGAATTTCGAAATGAACCCTTTATTCCGCTCACTGGGGTAGACTGTTCTAGTTCCACGTGCCATGTTTGAAGGATGTCAGTTATCAGTTATCCCCTGCTAATTTCCCTCTGAAAGTTCTCCACTGCCTTAATCGGGTATTGAACTCACACTCTTTGGGTCCTGTCACTGTGTCTAACCAACGCCTTTATCCACTGTGTCCTTGAGGACATCTGGGTATGAATTTCTGGGTATTATAAACCTAATGTCTTCAGCAACCATTTTTTACCAGTGCTCAAATTGCAATTTTGCTGTTATCATTGCATGTTTTTTGCTCATATTGCAACTTTGTTATGATTGCTTTTATCTGACATTCCTTATTACTGGCACGTGGAACTAAAACAGTCTACCGCGAAACGTTGTGATAAATATGGCGACAAAGATGAGGACAATAGTCCGAATAATGCAAATAATGTACATAATACCTCATCTCAGAAATATAGACAGATTCTAATTCTATATATATATATATGGAAATTTTTCGCATAGATTATTATTATTATTATAAATATTATTATTATTGTTGCCGTTGTTCAATGAAATGAGCAAAAGGTGAATTAACTACTCACTTATTTAATTTTCTATAATATTTTCTACGCAGCAAACATACTTTCAGCAAAAAGGTACTATTGTTGTTTTTTTATTAAATAATTAGATAAATGCAGATAATTGTTCTGTAGCACTCTTTATTTCTTACTATAACTAATATTCCAATATGCGCGTAGAATTGTCATTAACGGGGAGGAAATTAGAACTGGCCTGTCGAGATCAAACGCAATAGGAAATCCTTTGTTTACTTTAGCAAAACTACACTTAGAAAGGTATATAATAATTCTTTATGCCCAAGGTAAGGGTTAATAGCAAGTTAAACTCTTTTCTTTACCCCTGGTTGGCATCCTGTTTAGCAACTCTGAATTCAAAATCGGATTTCTATTGTGGCTAGCAATCAGTTCCACATCTTTGTACAGGTAAGGACGCTTGATCCTCCTGATAAGAGTAGTTTACCTTTGGTGAATATATTGTCAGCCAAAATGTTCGTTCGTTTTGTAAAAATTATACTTAATAACAGAACGAAATTTGTGGCCAGCCCAACACATCAGTATCAGTTTTTTTCGTACAAAGATGATCTTATACGATAAAGAATTCAATCGAAGCTTATTTAAAAAGAAAGCATCCTGAATATTTACGCAAAACCTCATAACTACATCAATTTGCCTGGAATATCAACGCAAAAAAACCATCATTGTTGCACGCAGTGGTTTTTTCATTCGTATTTGCAAATGAAAATGGAAGACGTAAAAGAAAATCAATAAAACAAATGGGAGGCTGTCAATCTTACCATTTCTCGTCAAAGGGATTCACAAACTGTCCGATTTCTACTGTTCTATTCGGCAAACAGAAAGAGAATTTGAACCGATCACAGGTAAACGAATCTCATGATTACAAATCGAAAAATTATTCACGTTTTCTCCGTGAAACATTTATGCTGTACTCCTGTAGTAAGAACGCAATTGACTGCGTTTAAGGGAGGAGAAAGCAATTTAGGAAAGGAAAGAAAATTAAATGGAGGAAGTTTTGAAATAATAGAGAGTTGAGAAATGCCTTATAGATAAAAAAAAAAGAGGGATATAAGAAATAGGACGCGCGGTAGAATAAAGCACGAATGAGGAAAGTGTCAAAAGAGTTGATTTAATGACTATGTATAGGTTATGAAATAACAAGAAGAAAATGAATTCGCAGATAAATAGTCAAGATAAAAAGACAGAGACAAACAGAAGATGTTTTAAATGAAACAAAACAGAGTAATATCATGTTATAAAAATTGCAGAGGTTTCCAGTAAAATAGTATATAATAAAAGAATTATTCAGTTGAGATACAAAATATGTACAATATTTAACATATGAAAATATTTAACATCTGTAATTATGACGACACAATACATGACTATTCTTTGGCATCATCCTACTTCAAAAATAGATACATTTAATGAATTTGAATGCATTAGGTATCAACTTTTTAGTCAAATCTATTCTTGAAACAATAGAATATATATATATATATATATATATATATATATATATATATATATATATATATATATATATATATATAAGTAAAAGTTCTGTAATTTAGCTGAATGATATTACCTTCAGTATCCAGACTCAAGAGTTTTGTAGACAGACCCATCCGTATCCACAATTGACTGCGTTTTTATGCACTTATTATTTGTGTATGTCTTTTTTCATAGTGCGGGTGTCCGTTCGCGCGGATGTGCATGGGTATAGGGTGTTGTGATTTTTTCGTTTCTTTACTCCACTTTTTACACTTAGTCTTTTTGCTCTTTTTTCATTTTTGCTCTTTTCTTTCAATTGTTGCCATTAGTTGATATTTGGTTTCCGTTTTATTTCTAGACATGTTGAAGTTTTTAAATTTTGAGTTTTCTAGTCTTTTTTTGAGTAAGGAAAGTTTTTATTACAAAAATAAGTAATTTTGATGTTTAAACGATAAAGTAAATATTTATATATATATCTTAACATAGCTATTATTTCATTTTTTATCTGGTTTGTGGCATTTTAAGTACTATTAGGGCATTTATTGTAGGAGGCTGGGTTTATAATTATATTTTTATTTATTTTTGTTTGAATTTGCATGCATATGCCTCTATTCGTACGTTGCGCACATTTACACACCCATAGATGCATATACACATATAGGTAGACATGGTGCGATGGATAAATTGTCATCTATATTACGCAGCAATTAAAACAATATTTACATATATTTACCAAAATTACACAAAAATATCTTGAAATATTAAAGAGTATTTGTTTTTCAATAAAATCGCAATTGATTCCAACAACAGCCTCCAGACAACTTCGGAATCTCTTGCAACTCTTCTGTACGATCTCCATGTTTAAGTTGGTGAATGCTGCCATAATTTTAGATTTCACTTCATCTTGGGTGTCGCAAGGAGTTTTGTTGGTCACTCATTCAATTGGGCCCCACACAATAATCAAGTGGGTTGCTGTCTGGGGAGTTAGGTAGCGAGATATAAGGGGAGATGTGGTCGTAGAAATTGTCTGACAACCGTGACTGCGTTCTTCAGTTTCAGTGATATGGTGCAGAGTCCTATTTCCAGAAACTGGGTTTTCCAACAGACAACCTCTTGACCAAGATTAGCACTACCTCCTCAAGGTACTTGATGTAGACCTCTGTATTGAATCTGAGACGCAATGAATGTATTTTTGAACAAATTTTAAAGAATACTTCTTAATTTTGGTGTTGATTTTAGTAAACACGAATTCTTTTTTATTTTGGGGGGATTTAAACTTTGGAGTGAATTGACAGAAGGACCCGCATTATTATATTTTAAAACTGAAAAGTGTAATCGTGTTACAATATAGATTATTCTAATCGGATTAAGAGGCAAATAGTAAATATGAATATTTTATTTTTGCTTGATGTTACTACGAACTGAAATGAATAGAACCAGGTGAAGGTTTATTATGAATTCTCTATAAATTATATTCGCGGAAGAACACTTACTTTTAGGATTTATTTCTTTCGTGTACAACTTGAAGAAGAGGCATTAATAAACGTACACTTCAACTAATTATTTGTTTTATTGACTCTTTGTAACAATCTCTTATCGATCCATTTTAAAACTTCTTCAATTATCTAATCTGTGGGAAAAGAGTGGCATCTCTTTTATTTTACAGAGTAGATATCGAGCAGCGATAATAGCTTCCAAATTCCTCTTGTGATATTCGTATCTGACTAGTCTTCAAAAATCGACATAAAAGTCTGGTTTATTTTCTCCCGTTTTTTTTTTTTTTTTAGATAGGTTAAAAACCAAATACAGAAGCTGGTTATTGCTGGAGAATGAATTTCTTACGTATTTGGTGCTAATATTTTAATAGTAAAATCACAATTTAATTTACTAAAATCGTCATGAAAACCGAACTTAAAATTCTATGGGCAAATTCACACAATTTATTCTTAGATATTCTTATATTATATATCCCAGAAAATTTCCATTAAGTATTATGCACTTTTCTACAGATGCCTCGTGATCGAAATAGATGATTTTGTAATACTTCTCTGATACATAGAGAATCACTATTGAAACGCAATCATCAAGCGGAATATAAGAATGTCTAAGAAAATGAATAAAACGAAAAATGAAAGCCGTCTGATGTATTGTCTCACATTGTAAAACAGTTAACCATCAACTCAATATTTTCCTTTTTGGTTAGATTTCACTTATTGCCATTTATGGTAAACAGATTCTCTTCGCCTAACAGCAAAACGCGTAAAACAATGAAGAAGGTCCATAATTACGTAAAGATACGTCGGTAATGCTATAGAATCAGCTTAAGAGTGACTTGAAAACAAAAACAAAATCCCCAAGTCAGCAATTTTGGATAGTCATGGCAGTCTGCGAGATTGGCGAAAGACCAAATAAAGGTTACAAAGAAAGTTTCCCCTCTTTCGTGTTATAATTCTCCAAAATCATTGCTTTCTTATTGTTTTGCCATTTTCTACTTGGTGTACTATTTACACACACACACACACACACACACATATATATATATATATATATATATATATATATATATATATATATACACACAATATATATATATATATATATATATATATATATAAAAATATAAAAGATTGGTATGTAACAAAGAAGGAACATACATACGCGCATACACTTGAAATAATTACTTTTCTGTCAGCTGTATTTCTTTGAGGTAAAAGACAGTTTACGAATATTAGATTTCTAGGTTGGGCCATATCCTCGGAGGTTTAACCCATTTAATTCCATAAAATATATGTATACTTAAATTCAGACGTTTACATATAGTGTATTGCTTTTCTCTAGATGTCATTGAACAGATTTCATTGAAGAATGAGCTTATTTAATATACAAAAATAGAAAGAGGCAAAAAACAGGGATTTATTGATCCTTTCTATTTAGACATTCCTGAGAGAATTAGAATTCGGTATTCATCTTTGGCGGCCACAAGCATGAAGATATGAGATGTGCAGTTGACAGGATGTTGATAGACGGCACAACAAAGTATCCACAGGAAATCTATCAGGAGTTACTGAAGGAAAGCTAGAAGAAAGAACTGAACATCAATTGTAAGAAGACAGAATGCATGGCTGCCAGCAAAAGTAACAGACGAAATTGCCAACTACGAATTCGAATTGGAAACATCAAAGACGAGCAAGTATAAAATTTAAATAAGTAAGAACATTTTTAAATGCCACGCCGAAATCTTTAGACACATTCCTAAAGATGCATTGCAAAAGATAAGCAAAGAAACAATAAAATTGCATTAGAAATAAAGAAAACAGAAGTGATCTGTTATATACTATCGTTCCTCCTATATGACAGTAAATGTTGGACAGTCTCTTCACAGATGACTAAGATAATTCAGGCAACGGAAATCTGCTTTTACTTCTATAACTCTTAGGGTGCTGAGAATACCATTGACTGAACATCTGAATTTGGGGGAGAAGGAAAAATAATGGACAATTATAAACTTCTTGTTGTGGATTCCGGGATGAAATCCGGTATCAAATGAATGACCAACACAGGAATGAATTATAGCAAATAAATGTATTGACATAATAATACAACTGGTAATACGGTTAGTAGATCCAGAAATGCGGTTAGTAACAATAATAATATATATGCAATCTGGGAAATTCAGTATCGAAGTATGACTTCCTTCTGAGTCTACGTGCTCGCAACTAGGACTCTTACAAAGCGGTTACCTCACTCTCTCACTCTCGGTTATTAACCAGCAACAGTACAAGTACACACTGGTCTAGTCCAATTGTATAAAAAGGGGTGGGCCCCTTAACACTTCTAAAGAGACAGTTAAAATTCTTAGGTTGCGCAATGAAGAAAAAGGACTTAGAGATTTTGATACTCCCAGGACATATTGAAGGAGAAAGAAACAGATGAAAACAATGCATAACCTATTTATCAATGGCGCAAGATAAAATGTATTCAGCTTGGCTAAAAACCGATGTTATTTCTATTTCCCAATGTAATAAGAAAATTCCCCAAAATTAAAGACTTTTTTATCCGGTAAAAACCTGATTATCAAATGGTTTAACAGTTATTATGACATAGAAGCTACATAACTGGAATATACATAACTTTATTGGTATTATTTTAATGCAAGAACCGCTTGAGATGTAATTACATTCTGACTAGTCGTTCAATGAATAAAAGGTTTGTGGCAAATATTTGAACAACTAATACACTTGAAATAATTCATTGTTATGATATACAAGCCGAAGAGATAAACTGTATCAGCAATTCAAACAATTCTTATATCCAAATATAAACTTTGAATAGATAATTTATCTAAAAGGAAACAACTCTAATAGCAGAGATCGCTGAAAATAAGAAATTGAATAAATCTGCATACATATACACACACATACATATACACACACATACATATACACACAATATATATATATATATATATTTATATATTTATATATATATATGTATATTATCACTTTAATCGTTATTGTGGAGGATAACACATATTTGAGAAGATGCATCTTTTATTTATTAAACAGTAAATTTGTTTTCGTTAACGGCTTTAAAATACGAGAAAGCTTATTATATAAAAATATGTCAGAAGAGAGATCTAGTGCCAAGCTCTGCTCATCAAGGCTTTTGGATGTGCACCCATATACCAGGTATCATCAGCACAGATATTCAAAAATGATTGGAGTATACTCTTAGGTAGATCATTTTTCTAGATGAGTAAGAAACTTGTCACGAGAAGCGAACCTTGAGGGACGCCCATTTTGATAGACTGGGATTGGGAGCACTAGTCACTGACATTTACCGTTAGGAAAGACTTTATAACCGTGAAGACTTTTCAACTGACTCCATAGTTTTAAGGCTTGAGCAGTGACCCATTATTCAACACCTTATCAAATAGCTTTGAATTATATAATGTGACCGTCCTTGAGATGTATTTATTGTCAAGTGCCTCACTAATTCTGTTAGTATTAATAATTGCAGTTATGATATCAGCAGTCTTGAGACTTTCTGGGCTATAATGAAAAAGTTACTGAAGTTGTGCTCAGCAAGACGCGTGGAGTCAGGAAGGAGAAGGTCTTTGTCATCTAACATTGAGTTTGAGGTAAAGATCGAGGCGAAGAGCTTCGTTTACTCCGACGAGGATGAAATGTCCCCGGAGCCATTTATAATAGTAGGTACTGATGCTTAACCTCTACTTAGAATTTGACTAGAGATCATCCAGAACTCACGGTATCCAATTTGTTTGCCTTCAACCTTGGTCTGGACTGCTCGAGCATAACTAAATTTTGCATTTTCTAGAAGACTGTTGCAGCCGGCATTTCTGAATCCAGCAAGTCTTCTGCTGCACCACTCCCTGTGGTAATTATTGCAGTAGTGGTTACAATGGGCTATGGCTGCAGCACATTCGAGGTGACAAATTAATTATCGATATTACTTAATTCAACAAATTAATTTATTGCTAATATATACTATTTTTATTTATGTACATATTTAAAATTTTCGACAAAACTGCACATTACTGAAAATTAGTTCTGCTCCACTTCATCTGCATTAAGTGGAATTTTCTCTAAACCGATGACGTCAAATATGATGTGATATCTGATTTCCAAACCGAATTTTACCTTTATATAGTGCATTACAATTTAGAAATATATGACGATGATATGATAACGAGTAGCTTACGAAATATATAGGTCATAGATTTTCCTGTTTATACAAGATAAATTATGACCTTCCATGTATGTGTAGTATTTCTTTCTGTGTTAATCTAAGTTATACTTTTCCCCATAATACGCAAAAACAAATGATATGTTGAAAGCTAAATATTTGTACTGGCGAGGAATTGCGAATAAATCATCTATTGACTGATATGATTTTCTTTGAAACATTATCACAGTTGATTTTTTCTGTGTCTCAGTCAAATACATTTTAGTATCACGGTAACAGACTTGTTGAGAAAGGGCTCTTTTCTTTTCTTGAAAAACGCAATGGTGTGATATGAAAGAGCAAAGGGGGAAAACGACTAGTAAGAGGTGAAAATAATAAATGCCTTTCAATGAACTCTTTTCAAGGTCATGTGAACAAAATTCTCAAGGGTAACTGTAATCAGTTTTAAAATCAACATTTCTGTTCTATTATTCAAATAGCCAAACTTATTTTTTAATCTACATATTTAAATATTTCTCAGGGAGAGGCGATTGATGGAACGTGATTGATACTAAATGTGTCTGATTCCAAAAGACATAACATGACTTATCATTAGGCAAAGTAAGCTTCAACGAAACCTTTATAATTACACCGAGTAGAAAATAATTTCCGTCTAATATAATTTTGTACATCCGAATTGAAAGGTTATATAAAAATGTAATAACTAGCTTATAGAAGTATCTGTAGTGGTTAGAGTCAGTCATTAATTCGGTAGATCTTCAACATAATTTTGATGTGAAATTATCCCAGTATAATATTTGATATATACAATCAGTATTAACTGAGTCTAGTGAATTTTAAATGAAAGACCAGCACAAACAGACCCAAATGCGAGGAAAAACTCAAAACTGAAGAAGATATTTTTATATAAAATAAACAGCCCATATTAAATAATATATATTTTAGTGTATATGATATAAGTAATGTACGCACATGATTTTATAATAATAATAATAATAATAATAATAATAATAATAAAACATTAAATAAAACATTAAATTAAATTAATACATAAATCACATTATTTTGTTGCGCCTTGTTCTCAATAACCGTTACACATGAAATCCTGCTAGACCATTTAAAACGTCCAGCTTCCCAGACAATACGAGGATGCAGGCAAGGGAATTCTAAGTACCACACAGACACCATGTAGTTTTTTTGTTAATGACTGGTATTTGAAAGTACTTGAAAAAAATAACAATATATGAACTTCGGACAGTTTATTCACAACAGCTTATCCGGAAATTCCCAAAATATAGTACAAAATTACACAGACAGCCCTTATCGGTTCTCTTTAATCAAACTTGTTTTGGATGAATATTTGATATTTTACATATATATATATATATATATATATATATATATATATATATATATATATGAACAAATTTGAAAAATCCCGATTCTTATCTTCTTTTGCGAGAGCATAGCGAATGCACTTGCAATCGACCGACCGGCTAATATATATATATATATATATATATATATATATATATATATATATATATATAGATAGATAGATAGATAGATAGATAGATAGATAGATATTGGTGTATAAGCTATTTGAGGACATGTGATTGTGAGCCTGCATTTATGCGATTATGAATTAATGTATTTTTATCCTTTCAGAGCATCAATGGCGAACAATCTGCTAACGCCTGAGATGAATCGACATGCTGTAATTGTTGTGATACACGCAAAGCACAGCCATGTTGAGATTTCACGTTTTGTGAACGTCGCCATGTCTTTTGTGCACAAAGTTCGGAAGAAGCTGGATGGATCCAGCGGTGAGGAGGAGTCGCCTGTAGCGAAGCGCAAAAACCATCCACGGCGTTCAGACAATGCCAGAACATTACAATTTGTACAGCGGGTGCAGAACGTGATCATGCAAATCTCGGAACATCCATGAGGGTGGATCATTGCCAGAGATCTCCAGGTGTCTGAGTGTTCCGAGCAAAACAATTACTGAACAAGCTGAAGCATCTAGAAGAACCTGACCTGCTCTGGTATTTTTCAGACGAAATAATTTCGATCAAAAAACTGAACAGGAGTAAAGACAGGTGGTTATGTACGGATACTTGTGATGCCCAAGTTTCCCGCTTCTGTGATGACTTTGAAGGGTAGTAAGTAGTGTATGTCATGCGAACTAACTTCTTTCAACAAAGTTTTCGGTTGAATGCTGCGGGTTACACTGAGGTGCTGGAAACAGTTGCGACGTCCGGGGTAGACCTTGTATGCAATGGAAGACCGCATATGTTTCAGAAAGACTGTACTTGCACTCAAAGCTGTCGTAATCCAAGATGGAATGACGGTCAATTTGCACGACCACATCACACCTAATATATGACCAGACTTATACACACTTGACTATTACATGTGTCGAACGGGAGACTAATTAATGTTCCCACAATATAGAGAACAAGGAGCTTCCACATCAATAGTTCTACAGTGTAACCCGGATATAAGAGACCCGGATATAAGAGAAACCCGGATATAAGTGAGATTTTCTCTGGTTCCAAATTAGATCCATACTTACCTAAACAAAATAGACCAAACCCGGATATAAGAGAAAACCGGATATAAGAGACTTCTTCTCCGGTCCCGACAACTCTCTTATATCCGGGTTACACTGTATTTTATATATTTCTAACCCTTTTCTATCTGGTCTTAAGATTTTGACTAGGAGTGTAGATAGATAGATAGATAGATAGATAGATAGATAGATAGATAGACAGATATCGGTGCGTAAGGTGTGTATAGGACATGCGATTGTAATCCTACATTTATGTGATAATGAATTAATGTATTTTTATCCTTTCAGAGCATCAATGGCGAACAATCTGCTAACGCCTGAGATGAATCGACATGCTGTAATTGTTGTGATACACGCAAAGCACAGCCATGTTGAGATTTCACGTTTTGTGAACGTCGCCATGTCTTTTGTGCACAAAGTTCGGAAGAAGCTGGAAGGATCCAGCAGTGAGGAGGAGTCGCCTGTAGCGAAGCGCAAAAAAAAAAGCATCCACAGCTTTTAGATAATGTCAGATCACCACAATTCGTACAGCGGCCGCAGAACATCATCATGCGAATATGGGAACATCCGTGAGGAAGGGTCCAGATATCTCCAGATGCCGGAGAGTGGAATCCGAGATGTGGTGCATGAGGACATTTAGTACAAACCATACTTGATAAAGAAAGTGCAGTACAGACACACAAACGCACGGACGCACGCACAGACACACAAACACACACACGCGCGCAGACACACACACAGAAACACGAGTCAGTCACCAGTATTTTTATCCCCCTGAAACTATATATGCGATAGTGATTGTTTGAATGAAACCGGGAAACATTTTAGAGCACACATTTTAGAAATTTATTGAATAAATTTCTTTGCTTAAGTTTTCAGGCGGTTGATTATTGCAGGTATGCCGTTTGGGAAAATTGTTTACGTTAAAACTGATGCTCTACGCAGATGCATATTATATAGGAATATGTTGAACATAGATCGCCAGTGAGCAAACACAGGCTATCCCATTATTGAATTATGTTGATCATCTGAGAAACACTTAAGTAGATAATAACGTGACGTCAAATTGATCACCATTTCTAGTCTATCCTCTATTCGGATTGCTATTTCTCCTCTATCCTGTATTAATATACCGGCCGCTATTCTCTATACTATTTCACTGTACGGATTATTTTTGAGCGAGTATTATCGAATAAGTACTATTAGTGCGAGGGATATTCGAAGGCGACCGACATCAGTATTGTTCAACGGCGTTTCTATAGTTGTAATCCGCGACTATAAAGTATCTACTACAACGAACATTACAAAAGTGACAACCAGTATTCGTTCATATCACAAAAAGGTAATATTTTACAAATGTTAAAATACACTCCCTATACTGATATTGTAGGATACGCAGATATGATAATCTTTATGCATCACTATAACAAACTTATTTTTGTCATAAATGTACCTATGGAGACTATAAGAATATTTCTAGGAAAGAAACCATTTTACAATATAAACCATTATTTTATTTTAGTTTTGTTTTACACGTTTTGTTTTTTTTTTTATTTCAATAGGTGTTATATAAGCGAATAAATATAATGCGCTGTTGATTTTGGCAAGCGATTCCGACTCAGAAAGACAGTGACTGACCGCTTTGCATGCATCATGGGAGTAATATATGAGAACATTCACCAAACTAATGTCTTAAAACAAACGACGACATATCGTAAAAAAGTGCATTTAACATTTGTGTGGAAAAAAACCAAAGGAAATAATCTTTTTTTATTATGTACATTGGTAACCCAGACACATCGAAAATGATTGTAAATGTGATTTGTCTTTGTTTTTATCTTTTTTTTCTCTTGGACATTTATTACCGAAGTTTGATTGGTCGGCTCGTATATGTCGTGAAACATGTTTTCAGACACAATTCCATGTAATATTAATTTAGTAAAATAAATTTAGTGATATTTTATGCGTATTTGGCGTTTGAAAAAATAACTTCACATTTACAATATATTTTTTGATGGTTTCTTTATTTTTCTTATGACTTGAATCAATGTAAACGTTTTCTCTGCGAAAAGAAGCTACGATAAATTAGGACACACACAAAATACACTTATTAATACTACTTCTGATTTTAGCACGTAAGTAAATCTCCGTGATACATTGTAGGGCATAATATCAAGAAATTATATATATATATATATATATATATATATATATATATATATATATATATATATATATATATATATATATATATATATATATATATATATATTGTCGACTCTCCCGTCGTCTTCAATGTATGAGGGTCAATCAGTTCAATTCCTAGGAAGAGACAGCCAGACACCAGCACATATGACTTGTTTATAGTGGCGAAGGTTTTCAGCAGAACCAATGTCTCCAAACCACCCTGGGAAGGCTTTGAATTATATATATATATATATATATATATATATATATATATATATATATATATATATATTAATAAAAAGAAAGAACAGTAAGATATATAATCCGGTGTTCTTATAGATATTTTTATTTTTACAAAATATATATATATACAATGTTGTGTTTGTGTATGCGTATGTGTGTAAATGGTAATAAAGAATGCAATAACTTGTAAAATATGAATTTCAAAATCCTGAACTCGGTAGTTCTATACCTTTGAAATTATAATTTTTGAATAATATTAATAAAATAGAACTCGAATCACAGTTGGAAAATAAAAATAATAACGAGTGTGTGCATTTAGCCGTGATTAGAGGAAAAATAAGGACTTGATTTGACTAAAATTCCAGTAAATAATTTCACTCCTCGTATTTTAATATAATGTAAGATCATTGAAAATCGACTGCATTACAAGAGAAAATTTTGATTGATTGATTCCTTTGTTTAAGGATTAATAACATTAGGAATAGAGAAAAAAAATATTACGTTGTCAAAATAAACCTTCCTTCTTTGGCTAGACGATATGAGACGCATTTACTTGGGATTAATTTTGAATGTACTCTAACAAGTGTTATAGCAATTTTTTTCGCAAACCAATCAGTATTGACTCCTTTTTTAAAAAAAAATAGTTTCTAAAATAAGAATAGAAAAATAAGCAATATTTCTTTAATAATTTTTTTTTCAATTTAAGAAAGGGATAGTGTCACTCTGTTGATTCTAAAATAATCATAGTAAAAGATTAATCAATATTTTGATCATATTATTTTTTAATTTAAAAATGATAACAGGTTACTCATCTGATTCGAATGGAAGAATAGTAAAAATATAAGGAATATTTTCGGTATGTTATTTATGTGTTTCAAGATATACAACATGCTACTCATATGATTCTGGGGTAAATATAGTAAAAATAAGTATCATTTTGAAATTTTTTTTTTTTTTTTTAAGAAATGGAAAGTGATATTCAGTTAATTTTAAAGTAAGAAGAGTAAAACTAATAACCAATATTTGGGGCATATTATTCCCCAATTGTAAAAATGGGGGAATTCATATTCTATTGCTTCTTTAGGGAGAATATTTATATAAAAAAAATTAGGAATATATTGAAATGTTATTCTTTTATTTAACGAAGGTGAAAGTGCTACGCAACTGATTTTAAAATTTGAAGAATGACAATTATGCATTATTTTGGGCAGATTATTTTAAGAAACGAAAATTTGATTGATTCAAAAATGAGTATAGCGAAAGAATAAGCATTATTTTGGGGATAATATTTATTTATTTTAAGAAAGGATATGTGCTACTGACTTGACAATGATATTTTGTGAAAAATAAAGAATATCATTTGCATATGATTCTTTCATTAAGAAAAGGCAAGTGTTAATCAGCTGATCCGAAAGTAAGAATATTAAAAGGTAACCAAAGTCGAGGTTATATTATTTGGTTATTTTAAGAAATTGAAAATGCTACTGAAGTCATTTGAAATTAAGAAGAGTCGACATTAAGCAAAATATTCAGTATATTTTTTAATCATTTTAAGAAAATTAAACTGTTACACATGCGATTTTAAAATAACAATATTATAACCTAAGCAGTACTTTTGGCCCATTTTTAAGGGAGACATGATACTGAATTGATTCTGAAATATGAATTGGCAAAGATAAGCCATTTTTGGCTTATGGTTTTCTTATTGTTATATAAAGTATGTATTACATAAAATCAAAACAACATTTCTCAAGTTTTCAATAAGGGGCTGTTAAAGATCGACGTGTCAAACATGGTGGTCAAAGTTTTATACTGGGGGATTTAATGTTATTTTAATTTAATATTTATTTAATCTATGATTTAATGTTATTCTCTGGTCAAACCAAGCGAGTTTGAATTTAATAGCGAAAATATTTTTGAGAATAAATCGTATCATACGATATGAAATATTAAACAAAATTATAATATAGCGTTGAAAATCATTTGTAAGAATTAGGTCATGTCCCGTGTGCAAATGCTTACTTAAACATAACAAAATATTTTGGTCAATAAAAGAAGTCTCTTCATTCAAACATGGGGTGCAAAAGATTAAAAATCCCAAAGAACAAGATAAGCTAACCCTCAGCAAAACAGAATAATGTTATCTATATAGTTGATTGATTAGAAGCAAGTCTTATAAATACACATTCTTCCAAAGAACCTAACGAATGATTTGGACAAGTAACAATACTAATTGGACTAAATGCTAAAGACATTAATTCATGGGAACCGTCCCTGTGTAGCGCCACGTATAGTTATTGGGGACTAGGCAAAATTAGCATTGTTCAATGTAATTAACGAAGAAAAATACTTTAATTAAGCGAATATTGCATGCTAGAAGAAAAAAGTAGGTTTCATTTTTGTTATTTCATGCACAAGCGGGACATATAAATTTAGTTTTAGTTTTGTTTTTCTGTCTCGAAGCAGCTGAAACATAATTATGAATCGTTTCCTTTATTGAAATGATTCAAAATCTACATTACCGCTTTTTCTAATGTTTTTCTAGTAGATGCAATTTTGCAGTTATATTGTGTGCAATCAATACTTGAATTCAATATTTTATCAGTTTAAGAAAAGTAAGACGTGACACAAAAAGAGAATAATTTAGAAAATATACAAACTTATATGCAGGTGTTTCTTTCTATGTTTATGTGTGTGTGAGTGTTTGTATGTGCGCATTTGTTTCTGCTTGCGCATATCTGTTAAACATTTTAATGTTACCAAGCCAGTGATATATGTGAATTTATCTTTGATGTACGTTTCAGAAAATATGAACTTTTCGTAGAATAACAAAGGAAAATGTCCAGATTACGGCAGTCTAAGAAACAAAAAAAAAGAATATTGTCCACAGAAAATCGTTTGTTGAATTGATGGTAATAGACATTTATATGAAAAAATACGAAAAGATGAAATGGTGAACGTATATAGAAAGTGATTTGATCACTAGATTATCCAACGTGAATTTGTGTCCAGGTTCTTACAACATTGCATCTTGCTTATATTATCAAAATGAGGGATACTTAATAATAAATGAAATAAAAATCAAAAGGAAAGAATAATTGAAATAGGCGAGACAACATACCAAGATATATCTAAAAATAATGGTTAGCAAGCTTGTCTCGCTAGAACAATTATGAATGAGTATTGAGTTCGATCCTCACTTGGTGCCCCATACATTAGGCCTCGTGCCAGATCTAAGCTACGCTTGGAAAATCGCTATATCTTAAAATAATAATTTAAAGGTTTAATATTTCAGCGTTCCAACATTTTCCGTATATCCAGCACTTAATTTACAAGCCGCAAAATATCGTAAGAAAACTACTGACACAACATCTAGTGCTGAAAACGTTTTATTGTTCCTTTGTAATGTATGTAAGAATAATGTTCATATTTTATATAAAACCAATTGCAAATATCGATAAAACTATGTGTATATAAAAAGACCATGAACAACTTACATATAGCCAAACGAAGGTTATTACTTAACATATATTTCTAACACATGGTTGCGCTTTTATCTCCCCTTTGCCTTCATAGACATGTGTAATTCTATCAGAAAAAATAATTCTTAGTTCGATAAAATCCTAAATTCAGTATAAAATCTTCAGAGACGTACGAAAAGAAACCGAATGAAAGCCTATTAAAATATATGCAATTAGATAAATCTATTCAGAAAATATTTACACATTCCGAAATCTTCTTAAAACTTCATGTGTAAGCATATATGAATACATGAAAATATGCTAATATTTCAGAATGCAACAGAAAAATAACAAACATAGGGATATTTATTCATTCAGAAATGATAGAGATTTAAACAGAAGTTTAACGTAAATGTATTTGATTGATCATTGAACGTGCTATTTGTGTTTGGTTGATTTGATAATACATGGATAATACCAAGTAGTACAAAAAAATAAAGAACTTATTCATTTGCCATAAGTTTTGTGATTCAAATTTAACCAAGAGAACAAATTCACTTACGAAAGAAATTACAGCGTATGTTTAGCACCTGCTTTTTCTGATTATGAAATTTTAAATGTATATATATATATATATATATATATATATATATATATATATATATATATATTGAGCCAGAGAGAAGCGTTTCGGTTAGTAAGGTCGATTTTACTGTTTTTAAACTGCAATTCT
>OZ010584.1:51276380-51296380 GCA_963932145.1 Acanthosepion lycidas
TGTTATTTTCATGCAACATTGTTTTATTATTACTATGAACACTCTGTTAACTCCCACAAAAGGATAAAATGTAAGAATGCTGAGAAAAATAAATTTAAAAAATGTTAAATTTTCCTTGTCGGTCATATGCATCGAAACATGTTTAAAAGAAGGGTTGCTGCCAATTATACATTAATATGTATAATCAGTGTCAACCCAAAGAAGGGAGTACAGAAGAAGATTTCAGAGTGTGGAAAAATTAGATATATTAGTAATGAACAGAAAGAGATAAGAGCATTCAGGAGGGCAGGAGATAGCGATTGACATCGCATTTAAAATGTTGCAGATTAAAGTTGGATGGAAAGCATCTAACCGAAAAGGAGTTCCACAAGAAACTGGTAAGAGAAAAGAAACCGTTAGCGTAGACGTTATGGCTACATCTAGCTAGCTCAACTTTAAATTGATTCGAGATAACCGCCAGACTAGTACTGGGGTAAAATCCGTACAGTTCATGTACCATAAAAAGAGCATATACGAACAGTTACCATGAAATAATTTATTTAAAAAAAGGCACAGAAAGACAAACATACGGCGGTGAGTAAATGACTGAAGCCAAGTCACCAGGTCAGAACCAATAATATTGCTGATTTTTCTTTGGACCTTATCAAGGAGCTCCAGGTAAATCGTAGAAGCACCGGGCCATATATAGCAACAATATTCTAAGTATGGACGAATGTTAGATTTATTGATATGCAAGAGAGATTTAGGATACAATTGCCTCCCCCGACAGTGTGATCTGACTTTCTTAGAAAGTGACCGATTCGATATAGTCTTTTTATTTGATGTCAGTTGATATCTTTAGCCCGAGAAGGTGCAATGAGTCAATTTTTGGAGGATTGCATCAGCCATAATGATGGAAGGCAGAGAGTGCTCTTTCAGCTGATTAATAGAGAGAAATTTAGTTGTGGAGGCGTTCAAATTGACAAGTCTTCAGGTATTTTTGTACACCAGTTGCCATTTTGATCTTGTCAAAATGATCAGCCTTAACATCGACCTAGGAGTAAAGTTGAGAACTGATGTCACAGGAATGAAGATTAAAAACACCGTAAGGCCAACGATGGTGTCTTAGGCGACACCGGTATTAGTACGAAAGAATGTAGAGGAGTGGTCATAGAGGACATCTTTCATTTCACAATTTGATAGGGACGACTGCATCAGCTCAAAAATATGCCTGGAGAAAACGTAACTTTTCACCTTGTGGAGAAGATCTGGATGTAAACCCTGTAAAAGGCTTTGGTGATGTCAAAACTTACAGCCGGAACTTCACCGTTTTTTTTTTATCTAGAACACGACAATTTCCGTAATTATCGTCAAGTACATCAGCAGTTTACTGGGAGAATTGAAATCCGTAATGCCTTTCTGACAAAAGGCCATGCGATGAGAGATGATGAGCCAATTCATAATTGATTAGGGCCTCTAGAAGTTTCTCAAGAAGGAGTAGAAGGCTAATAGACCGATAGCTAGATGGTTCGAGTGGTTCACTAGAATTTTTAAAAACTAGAACAACAAGCCAGCAGGAAGCAGCTAGGCATTTATTATACAGTTTAGACAGAGCAGCTAGTTTGGGATCACACTCCTTAATGACGTTTACAGAGATACCATCGGGCCCACATGATTTACCGGCATCAAGGCTAGATATGATAGTAGAGACCATGGAAAGTGTCATATACATATTACTCAGTAGAGAATCAATTCTAAGTGAGAGGTTAGGCAGGGATGATCCAGATGAGTCAAGAGTAGAGTTTAAAGAGACTTTACGGGCAAAGCATTCAGCTTTATCATCAGAGGATGATAACACCTCGAATCGATAGAGGGAATAGGGATCTTACACTTATTTAGGCCCCATTAAATATTGCTGTCTAGAGCAACAAACAACAACAATAATATTAACAAACAGAATAAAATTGCACGAAAGCCAAACTTCTTACAGGCTATCCGTTGCCTCATTCTCACTGCAAACAGAGATTTAGGTCCTTCGAAGACTCACTTACATTTATCACAAGCACTAGCAAACTGGCACCTGTTATGACGAGTGCTGTCCTGATATATATCCCGAAATAGTGGTTCCCGTGTGCCATGGCGGCCGAACATGCTAGCATGAAGCATGGAGAAGATTGTAGTTTCACCTGGTATTTCCAAGAAGGGATGAAATGATGCATGCCGGCTTTGACCCAGGAAGAAATCTCAGTCGCGCAATTTTCAATATATATCAGTCCAGGTGGCGTCACGAAGAAAATCCCGGAATAAGTCCCAATCAGCGTGCTGGAAACGGAAAGAGGTCTTATGGATAGAGGTTTTCATGTTTAACGGATGCTTGGAAGGAGATATCAATAGCTACCACAGAATGGTTCGAGTTACCAAGAGGGCAGCATTGCGAAGCTGGGCAAGAGCAAGGAGAAGAGGTAAGGAATAGATCCAGTAGAGAAGCTTGTTGCTCAGTTTGGCTCTAGAATCGAGTAAGGATGTCTACGATTTGAGTAAGGGATTGGACAATGGAAGAATGTAATATCCTTACAATAGAAAGTCACAACCACTGGGTAGTCCGATCACCAAATCGTTGAGACAGTTAAATCATTGTGGTCCTGGTAGATAAAAGACAGAGAACCGGTACCATATCCTGATGAGGGAAGAATAGATGAGCCTCTACTCCTATTTAATAGATATGGGAGTAGTGCGAACCGGACGATAGTTGAGACTATCCACTCATATTAACATATAGGAAAAACACGTGAGATACGAATGAATTCATATTTATTTATGACCTGTATTAGTTCTGATGTCTACTGCCAAATAAAAAAATAGGGATGGTAAGAATTAATGAACTCTAGTCGCATCACTTATTCGGCATTGATAAGCAGCGCCCTAATGTAAACACCGTCAAAATGAAACAAGTTTTGAGGAGGGGCTGAAGTCAGAAGTTTGATAATTAATAGTAATGGGGAGGACAAAAATACACACGCCAAAATGAAGAATAGGTGAAAACATGGCTGTCTAGAGCAACAAACAACAACAATAATATTAACAAATAGAATAAAATTCCAATTTAAACATCTACAGCAACAAGATGGCCCAAGGCAACGTAATTTACATATGGGCTTTACAAATGCTTCCTTACCATCTTGAACAACGGACGAACATATTATCAATGGTGTTTAGAGAAAAATTATGGCTACTATAGGCTTTCTTTGGTCAGCACATCGACTTGATGGGTGAGTGAGAGGTGGATGAGTGGTCGTGAAGGGGTCGAAATCTTTCACTAGATAATGGAGGTACCAAGTTGAAGGGGAGGAGTGGTTCACCTCTAGTTTTCTTCTTCGTTTTTTCCTTCGGCATTTTTACTCTTTTCCGAGGAATTGATTGTAATTTTCTAGTCACTAGAAATAGCAAGTCATCCATGTACGAAATTACAAATTACAAATAGTATTCATATATATATATATATATATATATATATATATATATATATATATATATATATATATATATTGACAGTTTAATGAAGCAAATTAAAGTTTAAATGAGTGTCAAAGAAAAAATACATTCAAAAAATAAAATAAAATTCAAAGAATAATGCAGATATTTAAACATCTGCGACAACAAGATGGCGCAATCCAAGCTGATTTACACACGGGCTCTTCAAATGCTTTCTTCCAATCTTGAACTACGTACGAACTTATATATATATATATTTATATGTGTATATATATATTTATGTGTGTGTATTGTATTTGTGTATGTGTGTGTGTGTGTGTCTGTAATGATTTACCATCCAAATTTGTGCTCATATAAGTGTTGATTCTGGTATGAAGGTGAATCGGTAATGCTTTTCTGTGAGATTTTTCAAAGTTCTTTATCGTAATTAGTCATTGAACCCCAGGGAGCAATGTAGAAGGAAAGACTGAATGAAAAAAAAAAAACGAATAAATAAGGGGAGCTAACTGGAAGGGAGGTCTGTGTGAAATGGTATACTTGGAGCATATCAGTCAAAATAAGAGCAGTAAGCGAATGCCGTGAATATAAAGAGGGACTCTGAGAGAATAATAAGCAATCGAAAAATAGGGTATAAACAATCAAAGACTAGATAAAGATTGGAAAAATAATAAAGAGAAAGAAGGATAAAATCGAAAAGTAAAAGACTAAATGATGAAATAGAAAGTATATGAAGTAGAAATAGAAGAAAAAAAAAACTACACCTTACAAAAGAAAAATATTGAACCTACAAAAGAGTGAATGCTAATTAGGCCGACACCAAAAAACGTTACAGAATAAAGCCGATATAGTTTGGATTGTGAGCTTAATGAGAGCTGTTTGCCTCTAGGACTAACGTATGAGAAATCGGCGAAAATAAAGAAACTCAAATTACTAGTTTAAAATGTAAAATAGAAGAGAATACATAAGCGGGACTGATATTTTGACCAAGAAATAGGTTACAAAAATAGAGAGAAGGGTCATATGAAAATAAAACAAACAGTAATTACGCTGAACGAAAGTAAGGAAATCAAAAGTGAAATATTTGACTGATTGCTTTTCAAGTAATATTGAAATTTTTGATACAGATGCTAGTCAAAATGTAGCTTAATTTTATTCATGTAAGAGCGGCAATTCTTTAATTCTCTGGGGATCAATAGAAATATTTTCTTTCGGCATCATCAAACTTTCTCTATTTAAACGCATACACACAAACACGCGAAATACAAAATAGACATCCATGCACATACAGATTTATATTTTGTTTAAATTAATGAAATATTAATTTAAGATTTATCATATTGTTTGTGTTCTTGTCAAATCTTAATCTAATTGCTTTATATTATTTTTTCATTTTATTTAAATTTCAACTTTGTTTTTACGCTCATTTTCTGAAGGAAATAATTTGAAAATATTCCGTAAGTTATATGCTCAGTTGTCACAGGGATCCAACAGCATCATCCTCATCCTTATCCTTCAAAGGGCTACACTCTATGGTCTCTTGCGAACTAACCACCTGACCAAATACCTTATCGTGTCTCGGTTGAGTGCCAATGTCTGAGTCGCTGTGAAGTATCTTCCAGACCCTTGAGTGATTTTGTCAACCCTTTCTTGCCGTTCCCTATTTTCGGAAGATGGTAACTTATAGGTTAGTACTAAAAAGACTGTTGGCTTTTGTGACCTGTCCGTAGAATTTCAACTTCATGTTCTTGGCGCTGGTTATTTGGTTTTCCAAAGTGCCTTTTTCTTGTCTGATCGTGATTTGCGTCATTTGTGATGTTGTCATAGAATATTATTGTAACATCCCATTTCTAAACATTGGATTTTATGCTTTTGTAGCGGATTTGAATAAACCTAAAACAAAAAATTAGAGAAAGTTTTTTTTTTTAAATATATAAAATATAAATTTTTATTTTTCGTCATTTTACAATTAATTTTTCTCAGCGTGCATGAGTTTTGAAATTTCTTTGTAGTTTTTTGTTAAGATAATAAAAAACGCGTATATCTGTGAGGATAAAGAGGCAAGAGAGAAGGTGAGGCAGAAAGAGAAGCTTCGTGAAGAAGAATGTGTCACATAGCTTGTCAGCGAAAAGTGTAAGTGCCATATAGCTTGATGACGAAGAGTGTGCATGAGTAAATCAATCTTTTTGAAGCCGCGTCGGCCCTTTTGAACTGCTGTCGTATGTTGGTGTCTCTATCTTCTTGCTTATTGACTTGTCTTGTCTATCAGCTTTGCTTAAAAACTCTTCGAAGGAACCATGAAGTATGTTTATTTATTGTCTGTGGGAACTTAGCCCATTGGTTAAAAAATATTAAATATTTATTTTCAAATAATTAATTTATTAACCGGAAATATGCTTGGATCATTCGTCTCAGAAACCATTTTTTGTCATTTGACGATTGCCTGTCTTGATTATTTTCTTTTTCGTTCCACACTTTAATTTCTTGATCAATATTCAACAATGGCAACCAAAAAAATATTGTAAAACCCATTGCATGAAATGCTGGGATGTTTGATTTCAGTAGAGAAATATCTTAATCCCTATCGCATATGGATTCATATAATTCGCGAATAATTAAATATAATTTTACTTTTATTTTTTTCCTACTTTGAAATCAAAGTGAAGTGTCACATTCACTTCTTAAGTAATTATTAATAAATTAAAATTGTAGTTCATATCAGAGCGAGTATATATAACCTCGTTATTAAACACTTGAAAAATTTTTTCAAAAACTTATAGATACAAAATTTGTGGAAAACAACACTGCAAAATATATAGAGATTTCCATCTTTGCTTTTAAATACAACCCCGTACATGTGCTTGTTTATTTTCCATAAAATTATACAGTTGCGAAACGTGAATGTTTTCTTACAAATAAACATTTCCCTTTTCAAGGAAGAGATATATAAATATAAAAATCTTCATGTATCTCATTTTACAAAAATAGATGTAAATAATATACCGTATATCTCCGCGTCTAAGATGACCTTTAAAACCTCAAAATCACCTTTAAAAATTGTATGTCGTCTTATACTATAATTTAAAAAGAAGAAACTTTATATTCTTATTGATACTTCTCGATAAGCTAACCTCGGCTTCGCTGCAATAACCAGTAATGTACATGTAAAGATCCACATTATCAAAAAAACTGATGATAAAAGTAATAAAAGCATTTCTCCCTTATATATTAATTACATAACTTTATAATAAATTGTATGTTCAAAGAATGATTCCATATCAGTGAGATCAATATGTATCCATACATGCTCAGCTGAGAAAATATAAACATCGAATTGTGATTATATTCTCGGCAACATTTTTCTTTCGCTAAACTTTCAATAATCGTCATGGTAGTGTTAATTACGGCAATAATAACATTTAGAATAACACATTATTCATTTCTCATCAAAGATTCATAAATATGTTGATGTTAAATAATAATACAATTTAGGATTACATATAACCTTTATTTGCGATGTAAGTAAATGGCCATGAGTACTCCAGGCTATTTGTAATTGTTTAGATATAGGGAAAGAAGAGGAAGAAGAAGAATCAGTATTCACAAGAGATCACGTGATGAAACGTCAACAAAAAAATGGTTTCCTTTTTAGTGTAGATGTGTAGGAAAAACATGATTTAGAATCGGTTTTGTTGTGTTATTTTGAATTCCTAAGAATACAGTATGTAACAACATTTCCAATATCATCTTCATATAATCAATAACCAATCGTCTTATATTATATATACAGGATAAATTCATGAAGGTTTGCTATATTTGTTACCTCGTCGTATCTAAAGGGTGCCTTATACGCGGAAATGTATCGTAGGTTATTCTCAAAACAATTCTTTGCTACCTCGACTTTATGAATTGCCGTCATTTTTTTTATGTGCCAGGTCATTTCAGGACGTAGGCGGTCATGGCTCTCCACTTCGCTCTATCCCTTGTAGCTCTCAACAAGTTCCTTTCCCTCTGCTTACTCCCTCAGACCACGTTCTGTCATCCATTTGCTCAAGTCCACTTCCTTAAGTCAGCCAGGCATGTCACGTGTTGTTTTCCCTTGTCTCTTTGCCTTTATTCGACCCGTGAGTATCAGATACTCCAGGCCTTCCTTCCTTATTATGTATCCCAGAAACTTCAGCTACCTCTTCCTGATATTAAGTATAAGCCTCTAACTTGTTTGCAGCCTAAGACCTCATCGTTGCTCACACTCTCGGTCCATGAAATCTTTAGCATCCTTCTGTAGAACCACATCTCCGTCGTTTCGAGTCTCTTCTTTGAGGAAATCGTCCAAAATTCGCTGCTGTAAATGACAGATGTCACGTAATATCTCAGTTCTAGTTCTCCTGACCTTTACATCGCATTTCTGGTTTATCTTCTTACTGTTGAGCATGTATTCTGTCTTGTAGTTTATGCTTAGTCCCTTTCTCTCACTTTCCGTCGCTACTTTCTGCAGGAGATTGTATAATTTCATTTCCGTGTCTGCTACCGGTACTGTGTCATCTTCGTATCTTATGTTGTTTAGATTGTGGCCGCCAATCCTAAATCCCGGTAGGGTTTCCAATTCTGTCAGAACTGCCTCGCTGTATATGTTGAACAGGTCAGATGAGAAGACGCATCCCTGCCTTACGTCCCTTTCTATTTTTGTATATTCACTGAACTCGTTCCCTATGCGTATGCATGCTGTTTGCTGCCAGTTTGGGTTCTTGATTAATCTTTTTCGAATATATCGAGGTTGCTGAGCAGTCCCATCAGATACTTGTGACGTACTTTGTCGAAGGCCTTTGCATAGTCTATGAAACAAAGGTACAAAGGTACTTCTGCATTGCTCTTTATGATAACATTCTGAGCATTTCTTGTTCCGGTGTCTTTAACGAACTCGCATTGTTCTTGATCTATCTCGGGGTTAATACTACTGAGCGCTCTGTTCATTAGAATACGTATGATGAGTTTTGTCACGTGGCTCATTAGGCTTATTGTTTGGTGTAGTTCGCATTCGTTTGCGCCTGGTTTCTTAGGCATAGCTAGGAAGATATATCTGCTGAGGTCTTCCGGTATATCCCCGCTGTTATAGAATTCATTTGTTATTTTGGTGACTTTATCTATGCCAAAGTCTTCTAAGGCTTTCAACATTTGCGTTAAAATTCCGTCTGGCCCAACTGCCTTGTTTCCGTTCAGTTTGGCCAGCGCTGCATTTACTTCGGTTTTCAGAATTTCAGGTCCGTCGGTAGTTCTTTGCATTATTGGTTGTTCCCTTACGTCGTGGAAGAGTTCTCCATTATACTCTCTCGAGGGTTGAATAATTTTTTCTTCTCTGATATGAGCGTTCCATCCTTTGGTTTTAGGCAGCCTTGTTTACGAGTATGTCTTCTGTCCTGCCTGTTGTCTTATTTGTTTGTGCATGTCTCTTTTGTTTGTAGTACCCAATCTTTCCACTTCTGAACATTTTTCGTTTAGCCATTCTTCTTTAGCTTGACTGCATTTGGTCCTTATTTCATTGTGTAATTTTCTGTATTCCGTTCCGTATCTTGGCCGAGTTTTCTGTCTTCTTTCCACCGTGTCGAACATATCATCAGTCATCCATTCGTTTTTCTTTCTTCCTCCTGTCTTCTTTGGGATGATATCGTTTACCGATGTCACTAAAGCGTCTCTTAGTGCGTCCCATTTTGAGTTTTCATTGTGTGCTTCGTATCTTCTTTTTACATTATCTATGTATTTTTCTTTTAGGTTAGGAATGCTCAGGAGTTTGTTGTATTGCAGTTTGGGTGCTGCGTTAGGCTTCTTCAATTTCCGCATTTTAAATCTTAGTTTACATATAAGAGAGCGATGATCGCTTCCGCAGACAGCAAATGGGTAGATTTTCCAGTGAATCATTGCGTTCCCGAATCTTTTGTTGATGGTTATATAATCAACTTGGTTTTTAGTTTCTCCTCCTGGAAACCTCCATGTTCATAGACCTCTCAGGTGTTCTTGGAACCATGCGTTGGCTATTACATGGTCATTTGTTGTGTACCACTAGATCCATTATTCTCCACGTTACTTGCGGGTTCCTAATTCGAATCTTCTTATTATGTAATCTGCCATTTCTATCCCTAATTTCGCGTTTAGGTCTCCCATTATAATGATGACTTCCTCTGATTTGCATAGAGCCCTGGTACTGTCCAGCATGGAGTAGAACGTTTCGACGTCCTCTTCCCTGCTTTGTACCGTCGGTGAGTACACTACTAAAGCAGCGACGTTGAAAGGCTTCCCTTTCAGCTTCACTAGCAGAATTCTTTCGGAATTTTATAAGTTACCTATCTAGTATTAGTCCAACTCCTTTGTCCTTTTTCCCACCGCCTCCACAATTTGTCCTGTGTTTGTCACTGACAAATTCACCGTTGTTTTGCCATCTGGTTTCACATACACCTAGGATACTGATGTAAAGTCTGTTTACCTCTTGTTTAACATTATCAACCGTTGTTCAATGTACGGACGTTCCATGTCCCGAGAGTTATTTTCTTTGATGCTAGCAGTCACAGGATAATGGTCCAGTGAAACCTATTATTCATGTCTTTCCTTTCCGGGCGAGGGATAGGTTCCGACGACTTTTATCCACATTACGACATTTATGCTAGCAGCCGCTGGATAACGGTCAGGTGACACCTGTTGTGCATGTCGGTCCTTACCGAGTGAGGAGGTAATTCTCATGGACATAACCCACTTCACGCTGTTAGGTTTCACATTATCTGAGTTATTAACCATGATTTGTCTTGGGATTGATAGTAGAATCGTTTCTCGTTGCCTTCTCCACGATGGTTTATGGAGATACCACCTCTAGTTAGTTGGCTGTTGACTCAGTGGGTTCCTGCGCCCTTTGTTAGGTCGTCAGAGTCTGTCTATATTTCTGAGATGAGGTATTATTTACAGTATTTACATTATGCGGACTATTGTTCTCATCTTTGTCGCCATATTTGTCACAACGTTTCCTCAAGGACACATGGCACAGTGGATAAAGGCTTTGGTTAGATCCAGTGATAAACCCAAAGAGTGTGAGTTCAATACCCGGTTAAGGCAGTGGAGAACTTTCAGATGGAAAATTAGCAGGAGATAACTGACATCCATCAAACATGGTACGTGGAATTAGAACAGTCTACCCCAGAGATCGAAATAAAGGGTTCAGTTCGAAATTCCACCCACCCGAAGAAGGCCGGAGCATACAACGGCCGAAACTTTGTGACAAATATGGCGACAAAGATGAGGAAAATAGTCCGCATAATGTAAATACTGTTGTTAGGTCTTGTTTTTCGCCCTACTGACTTGCTAACGAGCCGCCTCACTTGGAACAACGGAGTGGAGTAGTCGCTTTAGTCGCCGTCATTTCGACTGGGATACTTACCGAAAAGGTGAGGGGGTACAACAAAAAATATAATTTTTTTTTGTTGTAATTAGGTTTTAATTTTTAACTTACTATGTCCGGTTGCGCCTTACTAAAATCCCAACAAAAGTGGGGAGGACATTAAATTCGCTTCAATTAGAGAAGAAAAATTGGAAAAACAAAAAATTAAATATATAATAACAGCAGTCAAATAAAACAAAAGGGAAGAGAAAGAACAGGAAATCTTCCCCAAATTTAAACCCAAGACCGAGGGAGGGGAGTCACTAGTCTGACCGTTTACATTGAAAAAATCACTTCATGACTGTGTCCAGGCGTCTGTTCATAGGCCAACTTCTATTTCAACAAACTTAATATAAAACTTAATATGACGTGGAGTAAATTCAGTACCATTAAAAATAAGACGATTATGGAAACTAAAACAATTAGTAATAGCAAAAGAACAGATTAATACTTAAGTAAATTAGTAATTTGGAAAGGAAAAAAGAAGAAAAACCAAGAAGGTATACAAGAATGAATTTTAAATACGTACATATTGGTAGCCTCATCATATTACTGTTAAAATAGCCAGATTCAACCGGGTTTTTATGCTAAAAGTATATTCTTTTGCCCATTTAGCTAGGGAGCTCTCAACCAGAAAATTACTTTTCATCATTTCTTCAAAGATTTAAATTCAATCATTAATCGTTAACTTTTGCCTTCTTAATTCTTCTTCTTTTATTGATCAACTCTGTCTTTAGTAATTTTTTTGCTTTTACTCTTATTCTTTCACATTATCGTGATTTTTTTGTTTTTTTTTTGTTTTTTTGTTTTTTTTATATCTCAGTTTCAATCTTGTAGTAACTCATCTCTCCATGTTGCCTCTGTTGTGAAAAATGCTTTTATCCAAAAGGCCCTGTATAAAAACTGTAAGACAAAAGGTTACTTGACCCAAACTGTTAGGAGTTCAATACCTGTCTAGAGCAGAGCGAACAAACAATTGGAGAGTTCAGCTACTAAAAGGAAATAATGGAAAATAACATTATCTACAAAAAAAAAGGGGATTAATAAGGCATGGGACGTGAAATTAAAACAGTCTGCCTCCGTGAAGATGGCCATGACTAGAGCATACAACAGCTGAAACGTTATGAATGGGTCAATAAAGATGAAGAAAAAAATTCGAATGCTGTAAATAGTTACAATACCGTATTTCAGAAATATGGACAGTGATCATAGGACGTTGTAGACAATTATGATCACCTACGTGGAAGAGACACATAGAAGTTTTTTTTTTATTATCTAAATGTAGGGATATTAGAGAAACTTTAAAATCAGTTGTTGTTTAACATTAATTTTTCGGGTAAACATTCACATGTGTAATAATTTCTTACATAATGGTAGAAAACCAAAAAATAAAGATGTGAAGCACGATCAAGAATTAATATTCTTTTACGTACAATCAAAAAAATCCAACGAAACAGACACAAATTTCAATTAACTTTGCAAGTTCTTTGTAACTTTTCCCCCCTCTATTTCCATCTCTGTCTACTCAGGAACGAATCCATCTCGACACCATATCTACAGGCAGCTATTTTTAATTTTGTTATTCTCTCTCTTATTCTTCTCTCGCACATTTTCAAACAATTTGATCGAATTTCGATTTCTAACTTCGATTTGTAACCATTTCCGTCACCTACAAAATTCTGCAGGAGTTGGAGGTTTTTATAATGTTACAAACTTTATCGAAAGTTTCCCGCCTATTTTCTATTTCCCCTGATCTCGTTCTTTTCTTGCTGGCTTATTAAATTTGTATTGCATAGGGATGGAAAGGTGGGAGGCCAAGAGAATAGGGAGTCAAGTAAGCGGGAAGTAGAAACTATATTGGACTGGAGCGACTAGAAAGTAAGCAACGGTGGCCGGTCGCCCCACTGTTGGGGCTTCTCCTTTATGACGCCCGGCACAGAATCAAACGAAGTCTTTTAAGAAGGCGCACAAATTAAATGGTACTGATTGGCGTAGGAACAGATCGCAGATTTTGTAGGAGGTGTTGGTGGACGTGTGGATATATGGAATGTATCAGAGGCAGGAGGAAAGGGCAAAGAGTTACTAAGAGCTATTAGCCCCGGTTTATTTCATGGCTACATCCCCTCCCGGGCTAACTTTGTTTCGACATTTATATCGATACCAACCATTTGCAAAGAGCACCGTCACTATCGACCTTCACCATTACCACTCTCGTTATAATCAATTTCTCTAGTTGCATACAGAAGGAACTTGAAATGATGCCTGCCGTAGAGCAATAAATTTAAGTCTTGTGATTATTAATGTAGTGAGTTCAATCCTTACTCTAGTTAAATATTTTAATCCTGCTTAGCAATATTTTTAAAACTAATTTAGCAATATTTTTAAAGGCCATGACCATTCAATATGTCTCTACAGATTAATATTTTATTAGCGGTGTATTACTGTGGCGTTTGCGAAATATTAAACAAGTAGTTTCCTCGTGATTTTGTAATTGTCTTGAATTTACAGTCTTCCTTCTACTCAACTAGCTGCAATCTAAAGCTTAAAAGACCTAGGCTATCTTGCTATTTAACCCATATCTGGTAAGGAAACCAATAGATTTATCTCTTTCTAAGCAACATTAATGCAAAAATGAACGCAGTAGACTAAGTCGTAGTTTGAGCATCGAACTTTGCATTTCGATTAAGTTACTGTTACAATTATCCCATATTAGTACTTAGTACAATAAATACATAACATATACTGGTTTACTAAGCGTAGGCCTTATGTCTTGATCACACAGTGAGGAACGAGACCACTACTCAATCATAATTGATCTTGCGAAACAAGCTTGCTAACCCTTACACCGCGTCGAAGTTGCCCTACAATAAATACATATAAACGAAGAGATTATTTAGGGTTGGTTATTAATTTTGTATCGTAGTTTCGGTTCATTTTTATTAGGCATCCAACTATACAGGCTTTATTATAAGACCTGTATAGTAAATCTATACACGGTGCAGTAATTGATAGCGTCTCGGATTGAGGAATCGGAGAGCTGAGTTCGAATTCCAGTCGAACGAGAATAAGAAGCAAAAATATATCTGACGGTTTAAGTATATTTAAGGCATGATTAAACGGATTATAGTTAATCAGGTCTTCTATTCCAACCACCTCGTCGCAATTTTTCCTCTAGGTTGTTGTAAAAGGGATATGATTGCTGTATTATAAAAACAAGCGTATTTGGACGATAAAAATGTTGTTAACCGCTTATGTCTCTTTAAGATCAAAAGGCGAAATAAAAAACTTAGTGATGCTCCATACATGTTAAAAGATTCCAGGCATACTAATCTAAAGGCTGTCAATCAGCGTGTTTCCAGGATATTGCATTCAAATGACTCTGGTTAGTAATAGGTCGAAATAAGACCGAAAATTCCGGAATTAATGAGAGATGGACACACATCTATGAAGGTGAAATCATCCCACCAAAATAAAATTCTTCTTCTTATACTCCGTGTTCCTTCAAGACTTGAGCGATCATGGTTTGCCACATTTTCAAACGTTTGTAAATTTTGTCATTTAGCTAAGCCTCTTAATTCTCATTCTGTCAACCTTGTATACGAGATTGTTAAGTAGCTCCTGAGCTACTTTGTCAGTTTATCTTAAATATGCACTGTGATTGTCAAATTTTCAAAGAACACTTTTGATTTTCTGCCTTAGAAAGTCTCCTTTTTGTTTCCATTTTCTCTAAAACTTGCTCACACGTTCAGTTCTTAGTATTTCGTCATATTGAATGCAACGTCATGTGCAGATATTGTAACACACGTTCTGTGTCTTCTCCTTTTTCTCTCACTATCCATCTATCATATATATATATATATATATATATATATATATATATATATATATATATACATTGAGCACTATTTTGTAAAAATAAAAAATATCTATAAGAACACCGGATTATATATCTTACTGTTCTTTTTATTAATATATATATATATATATAACATTAATGACACTAAAAATGAGGAGGTGGATCACAACCTCTGATCTATCAGGTAAATAATAATTCACTTTAGTATATAAGTAAAAATACTATTATATTATATTATATTATACTATTCTATTTATATTTAGGTTGAAGATGTTATTTTTTCAGATTCTTTTTGTAATCGTTTTGTGAAATTACCATATTTCTAAAACTAACAGCATTGTTTCGTGGTCCAGGCTTGTTCTCGTACATCAACGAAGGAAAGCAACATCGATCATCGTCAGTACCTAGATTGGTGGCCATTTGAGAATACCAGGTGCTTAAATGTGCGGGTGGTGAAATAGATAATGCCTCGGAATTAGAAATCGGAGAGCGAAGTTCCAATTCCAGTTGGATTCGTTATATTAAACTTACGTGCAAATAAGCTTTTAACAAGTATGAATACAAATCTTCTCCGCAGCTACGGGTTAATTACTAGAAATTTTATCAGTAACAATAATTATTATCGTCTTACAATTTAAAAGTATTTTCTGACAGAAGATTGTTAAGCCGTAAAAAAATCAATCAATCAATTCACTGTCCAGATTTAAGAAAGACCAATATTTTAGAAAATGACATTTAACAGATTTTTAAAAAAATCGATTGAATAGATTTATTGATTGAAGAGATTTTCCACAAGCATGGTACTCAATATTCACATTCAAAGAAAAGATAGTATGTACGGTCATCCACCCAATTAACCAGAACAGCCGAGTGTTCCGCTTCTGAATATATATATATTTTTTTATTTTACATTCTTTTCGATATACTCACATGTTGTCTGATATATTAATCAACTTTTTTTATTTTCTTTTACTTCTGTCTCTTTTCAAACCTTCAATAATGTGTAATCGATTGAAACCTCATTCGAAATAATGCATCCATCTTCCACCTGGCAAACGGTCTGGACGAAGCAAAATCCCCAACCCCCACACACTATTTTCCCGAAATTGAGAACTGAGTTTATAATCAGCCGCTTTTGACTCATAACACTCGAAGAACGTACGCAGTCGACAAGTAAACAGGTTTGGGAGAGCGAATTCAACAGAGAGAGATGTAATTGGCATGGAGAGAAGTCTTTAGAATTCTCTTACATAGCCCAGGAAACCGTAGTAATGGAATAGCAATCGATGTACACATTACGAAACACTTAACCACTTTCGTTCACGAATAAGGAAAGAAGCTTAAATATGTGGGTTAATTTCTATTATCACGTATATGGACAAACGTGATGATAAAGGCAGGTTTTTCGTTCTTTTTTGCAAGTGACTCAGAATGAATACAGTTACATGTAAACTAAAGTATACGTAAATCCAATTACATAAATTATTTATTGTTTTATTGTTATTTACGTGCATATGGTGTAGTAAAATGTAGTTGTAATACATATGCACTATAGTGTCTCCAGTAAAAGGATCTCCAATACATACACAAGAATGCGTACACACACACACACACATATATATATATATATATATATATATATATATATATATATATATATATATATATATATATATAGGATTAATATGAAAAAGTTTTGCCACTTGCTGTTATCTGCGGAATCCCGACTCCAGAACTTCGTAGGCGGACAATTTTGTACAGTATTCAGGAGGTATAGTAATATGTATGATAAAATGTAATTTTAATGTACGCTACGTTTAAGGGCTAAAGTGTTCGACAAAAGGGATAGAGTTTATTTAAATATAAAAATGATCATCGAACTCAACAGAATCTGTTTCATGCTTATACACTATCAACAGGTCATATGCGTTGAGTTTTGAAAGCAACAAACGCACACATAAACACAAGTGAACGTAATAATAACAACCAACAATAAAGCAATCAATAATAAGATAAGATTTAACAAGTAACTCTATAAATTGCCCAAAAACTGCATTCGGATCCACAGCTATTTCCACCTAATAGCCCCTGAAATAATTCAAAACATAACTGTTAGAAAAATACAATACCCACGATGTATCACTGACATAAATTCTCGAGACAAAACACAGCGCATATGGTCAAACGATTGCGTATAAGCATGAAAGAGAGTGTACCCATTAATGTTGAAGTCGATGTTAATTTATATATATATATATATATATATATATATATATGAGTGTGTGTGTGTGAGTGTGTGTGTGTGTGTGTGTGTGTGTGTGAGTGTGTGTGTGTGTGTGACATTCTTACTCCGTCCTGGGCATTGAGTTCTGCCTTGATTCTATCCTCTTGGGAATTTATGGATATCAACTACCCATTATAAACAAAAAAAAATCAAGTCTAATATTTTCCCTTTGCCTTTGTTCATATTGTCTTTTTACATATATATTCTTAGTGATATCGGAAATTTTCCACACACACGCACACATACACAGACACACACAGATAGATACAAACACACACACATATATAATATTATTAATTATATATATATATATATATATATATATATATATATATATATATATATATATATATATATTCCATTGAATACCACTGTACTGAGATTAATCTTTTTATTATAATTTTGCTCTTTTCTTTGTTCATTCTTGGTGTACACTGTTAGTGTTCCGGCCATGTTTACACTATAACCTCAGCAAGAAAACTGGCTCGATTGAGCTCAAACTTCGATGACATTTACACCATAATATCAATTATAATCACGCATGAACAATGTGGCAAACCAAAAGATTTGTTATGGCGAAAATGCGGACAATTGTTTTACTCTCTTACAAAATTATCTCTCTTCGGCATATGCACATATATGCATATGCCGAGGAGATAATTTTGTATTACTTTATTTTAATTGTTTACTGTATCTGTATTTCTCTTTCCAAATTTATTGCTCTACGTCTGTATATTCAAAGAATGTCCTTAACGATAGTTTATATCTATAAGAGGAACGCGGGTTAAATCTATTTCTGTGATTGTTTTTATGATTTTTTAGCCTACCTGATGTTTTGCATAGTTCTCTTTACATTTAACATGAATTCTCAGTACTTAATGCTATTTTGTATTTGATCGTTAATCTGCGACACATGATTTCTTATTATGAGATGACTTATATTTCCTACTTTATTCAAACAAAGCCTGCCACACACTTTGCAGCTGACGTGATACGTGTCACCTCAGTGACCTAGGAGTTTCGCATAAATAGCATTTGGAAAATGTATTACAGTTTTTATTTTGCAAACCAACAATTCTTTAAAGCAGCTTTTTCTTCATGAACCTTTTCCACCGGTTGGTACAAACGTTTGCATGGAAATCCCATTTATATGTTTTGATGTTTGCAAGTTTTCTGTGATTCTTTGCAGCCATCGTTATAAAATTTCTTTGCCATATGGGCTGAGCACTTTCCTTTTGCACGTCCTTAGTATGACGATAAACTACATTCGGTAACAAGGCCTCTGATCGGGTGACTTTGAGGAGCATGGAACCACCGCTTACTTGCTATTGTTCCCAGGTCCACCCTGACGCGAGGTGTTAGCACCTGTTAAGGTCTCAGCTAAGGGAAATACAAAATACTATAATAAAGATAAGAGCAATTCATTTTTATAGTTAAACAAAATTACAAACAGTACATTTATAAGAAAATGTACTAGTAAAATATTTTTGTAACATAAATTACTAATCCTCTCAAGAAAATAAAATTTAGGCATTAAGTGACCCATAGGGAGTTGATATGTAGCTAAAAAAAGGTTGCTTTGGAATCATGCCATAGTTCATGGAAACAGCAAGATGACCCCTTCTATTCAACCTACGTAACTGACATGTATTTTTCCAAGTTGGTTCCAAATAAGTCTTGTTTGATGAAACGTACAAGTAATCGTGATAGAGAACTCGCGATTTCCATGCATACAGTAACGGCGTTAAAGAAACAAGAAAAGTTACACCTTGATCTTAGTCAATTTTGAAATACTACGCTGTCTCCATAGTCTCTATTCAAAATTAGCGAATGCATTACAGACATTTTGAATTCGCTTCGCAAATTCACTGTTCAGCGAGCCTGTTCTTGATAGGAAGCTACCTACGTAATCAAAGCCATCAATTACGCTTATATGTTTAGAAATATATTTGGCTCTAGGGGTTTCATTGTGTAGATTGAAAAATTTCTAGTTTCCATGAGAGCCCAGCACAGTGCAGCCATGATAAAAGCTTCTATTAGGCGTTGCATTCCATACTCAGTATGAGCCACAAGACATCTGCATAGAAAAAGTTTTTACGGGCGGTATATTTACCCGCGAACGGATATTGAAGGAGGAAAGCAAACAACAAACAAAACGAAGACATGAGCAAACATATATTGCCAAGTTTATTTTCGTTAAGGAAAATACATCAACAAAAATAAGGTTACAGTGCCCTAAGCAAAGCATAGCTCTGCATGTTCATGTAGAACGTGAGAAGAGTGTTGCCCTGAGAAGGATAGTTTTAGTAGACGCTGAGGGACGTTTTGAAAAGGACAGTTTAGTAGTCGCTGAGGGGACTTGCCCCGAAAAAGAAAGTATCTGTAGTCATTCTGGAACATTTTCGAGAAAAGTAGAGTTTATTGCATATCATTGCTGCTGGCGAGGATGGTTAGTGCGGCGACCGATTGATGGAAAGCTGGAGGTGTAGATGATGATAGCGATGGCTGGAGCCGTGGGCCAGCCGTGGGCCAGTCGTCGGCTGCTGAAACAGATACTACGCTTTGAACAAAATCATCTGTTCTACAGATCCTTTTTGGATGCTTTTTTATATCAAAATCAGTTTTATAGGGATAGCTGGTTAAGCTATTTCTTCTGCTTGTGGGTGTGCCGTCAAGATGCGACAACGTCTGGAATAAGTTTAACGGAAACCATGGGCATGTGTGATATTCCTCTGATATTAAATAGATTTCTAGAAGCGGTATTGCGAATATATACGTCATCATCACTGTCCTTGAATACCATCTAAGAAACCATTCCAAATTGGATACTGGTAAATATAGAAATATATCCCTGATCACTTCATTTTTCACTTTGTCTTTAGCCTTATTAATGCCAACATTTTTCCGCGATTCCATAACATCAAAAAACATCGAAGAATTTTAATACATTTCCCTAGACAACTAAGCTTTCTCAC
>OZ010584.1:51301380-51328880 GCA_963932145.1 Acanthosepion lycidas
ATTTGTATCTATTCATTTCTATTTTACCAATCGACACTGTCACATGAAATTTTAATGTTACAGTTAGAGATTTTTTTCCTGTGAACAAATTCTAACACTTTTAGAAATTGAGACTTCTACGTTTTAATTGCATCGTTTGTTTGGATGATTTGTAATAAACTCGGTGGTTATCATGGATATATATTCGTGAAGGGAACTTTTGCTAACACGACCAAATAACAGCGAAAGATGTCGTCTGTTTTTACTAAGCTTTACAATTTTAAGTTCTTGCCAGTGATTAAAAGCTTCTGTCTTGGGCTTGTCAATCCCAGTGCACTCTATAATTTTATTCATTTTATCGCTATAATTATGATCCTGTTGATTTATTTATTTGTTTGCTGGGCACTAAAGAATATAAATAATCTCGAACAAACCAATGCTTCTAGTTATTCACAAACTATAATTAACCTCTACATAACAAGGCTACTGAAATAATTTTGTTAATTCCATCTATAACGTTTTTTTAGTAGTTCGAAAGATCTTAATAATGACGGAGACTGTAGAAAGAACACGAGTAAAACTGAACAATAACATACACTTCGGATGCACAAATTGAATATATAAATTGTTTGAAATTTTGAAAAATAAAATTACAAAAAAAACAGACAAAACTTATTTGTTGATTTTAAATAAACATATTAAAATGAATTGTTCCCACGTAACTACATCATATATATATATATACATACATACATATATATATATATATATATATATATATATATATATATATATATATATATATATATATATATATGACTGAATAAATTTACAGATATTACGCCTGCTAAGTTTTTAACAAAATCCGTTTATATTCACGAATAACCTTCCTTGTATTGATGTTAAAAGATGAGAGAAATATGCTATAGCTGTTTAAATTTCTTTTATTTTCATTTCCAAAGTACTTTAGATTTTTTCTTTTTTCAAGATCACCTTCAGGGGTGCAAGTAATACAAAACTATATGTTGTTTTTAATATAAGTATTTATACAAAGTTACGCATTGTTATCCATAACCGTAATTTTTCATTATGCTTTAAAATGCAAAACGGTTCACAATGTGCTGATCATTCATTAGAACGTAGAAAAAGTATCCATTATAGAATTTTTTCTCTCTAAGTTATAATGTCATCGTCATGCGCGCTTTAAAAAATGAAAAAGATGTCCCTTTACAGGCATTTCAGAAAATTATTGCAGTATTCATAGTTTATTTTGTTCAGTGCCGGCTTTAATTTTTTATTATAAACAGCTTCTAGTATCTATAATGTAATTTTATTATTTTCATGGTGTAGGATAGTTGTGTTATCGATTAGTATTCGTTTATATTGTGAATGCGGACATGAATGTTTTTGTAGATGTCGCGCAACGGACGTGTAATATAAGCCTTCTTGTCAGTGTATTTGGCGTATACCCAACATATATATATATATATATATATTTGTGTGTGTGTATATATATATATATTAATATTCACCCAATATATGGTCCAAGATCTAATCAAGGTAGAAGGTTAATGTGTGGAGATATATTAGCGTAGGAAAGGACAAGCATTAGGATTATAGAGCTGAAGTACATTTTTAGAAGGAACGGGAGACAGCTCTTAAATTGGATACAACGGATAAATATCTACCCCTGCTCAAATGACCGGGAAGGATTGTGAATGGGACGATAGGCGAACCCATTTGCTCCTATTGTATATTATTAAAACAAATTTTGGGCATTACATAAGGTGCGTAAGCTATTTGTGAACGTGTGATTGTGTGATTCTGTGATTGCGGCTATGCTCATTAATTAATGGGCATGCATCTTTTCCGTGTATCAGTGTCGAATTATCTGTTAATGCCTCAGATGAAAGGACATGCTGTAATTTTTGCAATACACGCAAGGCGGAGAGATGTTGAATTTGCATGCTTTTACGAAGTTACTAAGTCTAGTGTTCATAAAAGTTCGGAAGAATTTAGACGCCTCTAGCGGGAATCTGCCGCTTGTAGCGAAACGTAAAAAAGCATTCACGGCATTCGAACACAATTGCTACAGGACATGCAGATCATTATTGACACAAAAGCACATAAAATATAATAATCAAGTGATTGCAGTCTAGAGAGATAGGTGGCCAGGTTTAAGGCGTGGTAAATTCGGGGAAGTTGTATGGCAGCCATGACTGGGTACTTCTGCTTGTGTGGCATAGTGTAGAGCCCTATTGCCTGATATTGGGCCTTCTAGCAGCCAACCTCTTGACCCATATCAGTAGTACCTTCTCAAAGCACATGATGTGGGCCTCTGGGTTCAGTTTGAGGAACTCGTTAAAAAATTTGAATATTATTTTCTCATCAGAACGATCAGAGCGAATTTTCCGAGCTTCCGTAACTTTGTTATCACTATGAGACTCATCCAACTTTTTTCTGAATCCTCTGCACTGTCCTTAGATTGACACACAAGCAATCGGTAATATTCGTATTGGAGCTGTCGGTGCAAATGCTGAACAGTACAGCATTCTGTTTCCAAATTTCTGTCGGGGTGAATTGCGTCATAGTGTTCTTTGTCTCACAGACGGTGTCGAGCTGACCATACTCTACTGTGCATTCGACAAAATCAATATTTTACTAAACTTTTAAAATCATTACCATGCTTCAAAAGTAGATAAATTTCAGTCTTTCTATCAGGTCATCCCATAAGTTCTGTCCGAATTTTAACTTTTTGTTAAAATGAGTATTTTATAATGTCTAATGGAGCTGATCATTATTTTTATGTTTAGATGCATTTAAACTGATCAAATTTTATTTCAGAGAACAATAAAATTAAATTTTGTTTGATTAAAACCCGGCTAAATACCGAAGAATCATTTGAGGCATATAATGCTTTATGAGTTCAAGAAAGGAAACTCAGCCACCGAAGCGGCTAGAAACATTCACTCAGTTTATGGGGAGTAATGCGTGAATGAAAGAACTTGCAGAAGATGATTTGAAAAATTCAGAGGTGGAGATTTCACCCTTGAAGATGAAGATCGAACCGGACGTCCAGTTGAGTTTAATGAAAAGCTTCTTGAAGCAGCCCTTGAAGAAAATCCTGCTTTATCAGTTGAGGAATTGGCAGTGGTTCTCAGTTCAAACCATACAACTGCTCATCGTCATCTTCAACAACTTTGAAAAGTTCCTAAACTTGGAAAATGGGTGCCTCATGAATTGTCTGAAAATAACCTCAAATCCCGAGTTGGCATCTGCTCTTCTCTCCATTCTCGCCAACTTGTTTCACCTTTTTTGGATAGACGTGTGACTGCCGACGATTGACTTGTGACTGGATATTTTATCGAAATGTTAAGCGTCGTAGACAGTGGCTTGGTAAAGGGGAAGGACCCCAGCCACAGCCGAGAGGGGAACTTCATGGGTAAAAGGTTCTTCTTTCAATCTGGTGGGATCGCCAAGGAATAATCCATTTTAAATTCTTACCACCTAATGCAACAATTAATGCTCAAATATACTGTCAGCAATTAGAGTGTTTGAACCAAGCTTTGAGGAAAACAGACCTGCTCTAGTGAATCAAAAAGGGTTGATGTTTCATCAGGACAATACGTGACCCCACACAGCAAGAATCACGTTACAAAAGATCGAAGAACTTGGTTAGGATAAAATTCCTCATCCGCCTTATTCTCTCGATCTTGCTCCTTCAGACTACCATTTGTTTCGTAGCTTACAGAATCATTTGGAAGAAACACCTTTTGTAACACAGAAAGAGGTTAAAACTGACATTTATGAGTTCTTCGAATCAAAGCCAAAAGAATTTTACAGCAATGGAATTAGTAATCTTGTTAATAGATGGAAGGAAGTCATAGATAATCAGGGAAAATAAATTGTTGATTGAATCTGTAATTAAATGTAACATTTGGTCACTTGTTTTCTTTATTCAATATTCGGACAGAACTTATGGGATGACCTGATATATAAGAAATCTTCAGAAATATTTTATACTAAATTGAAAATATCCATTGGTATATACGAAAAATAACATGTGAGAATATGGAATGTAAATATATATATATATATATATATATATATATATATATATATATATATATATATATATATATGTATGTATGGATTGGATCCTGACAGAATGATATGCCAAAAAACAAATAGAAAACATATCTTTCACTTTTATTAAAGCTTCAAAGAATGAGATATGAGAAACAAAAAAGAAATTCTGTTATTTTTTGTGTTGTTTGATTTCAACTTTTTACGTGGATTTTAACTGGTAAGCAGCCTTAGTATAATTTGTGGGTCTTCGAAAGAACGTGTCGTTTCTTCGGTTCCCCATGAATTATATTAAATGCATAATTACAACCAACGCATTTATATATTTAGCCCCACTTCTTACACATATAATTTCATAAACAAAAAAAAAAAATACTTTAGTCTGATGAAGTCTCTTTACTGGATGAAACGCATTACGCATAATTTTTCCACTTTGCCTTTCATTTGCTTCTAATAATATGAACAAATAATGTCTAGCGTATCGAAATATCCATTTCCTGAGCACTTCACCGAGTTTGTAAGTACCATTTATACTGAGTACTTCTGTAATGTGCACTAGTCTTAGGTTAGGTAATATTATTAGATTAACCTGTCTGCGCTTAACATAGGTTTGACTCAAAATGTCTTGTTAGTTATAAGAGCTCCACAAAATCAGACTTATGCTGCACAAAGTTAAACTAAATAAATATGTTTCGTATACAATCGAACGCACGCACAAACGAATAAATATGCACGCATATGTTCATATTTCACTCATATTTTCTGCTAGTTCTCCCCTACACTATACTGCTTTTGCCACGGTTTCACCTTATTGATATAAAGTTGTATATGAGAGTTTGTCTGAAATCTAATAATTCCTGTCAGAAATAGAAATTTTAGAAATAACGCTTTCATGTACAAAGCCTTCTTTAAGTTATATTTGTAACCATGGAAATCTACTTGGCAAATATTATTTCTCTATTCCTATTCAGTAAATACAAACGAGCGAACGACTTCGCTGAATACATCAATATTTTCTTTACATAAAATCGGTGCTGTTGTTTTCTGTGTCTAAAGATTTATTTTGTTAAAAATATTTTTATTCTGGTCAAAAATTCTCATTTTATTGAGTAACTAAAGGAAATAAATTTTATATCAGTCGTGTATATAAGAAGGAATTATGAGAAAATTATTTAAGATGTGTCTGCAGCACAAAGTCCGTACTATCTAAGCTGCACTCAAACAACTTTTACTTCATTTCCTACCACGAATTTCTACTATATTTACATAAAGTGTCTAATTCTTTGATTTCAATCCAAATGTTGTCAATCTTCCACATCAACAATATGTCAGTCATTATATTCCAAAAAAGAACCAAATATTTATGACGGTTCACAGTTTGCGTGCTGTATGCAACAAACATAAAAAAACCGAGAATTCTGCTGGTAGATTTTCAATACGTTTAGGTTCCAACTAGAGTTATTTTGTCGGAACATTTCTCAGCAAAACAGTCACATAATAAAAGGTTGGATATTAGAGTAAAAAAAATATTTCCGGTGAAAAAATACTAACTCTTTTATAAACTGAGTTTTTCTGTTTTAATTGCATCGCTGATTTGTATTATTTGCATTAGGCACCTCGGCTAGGAAGAAAATATATTCTTGAAGGTAACTTTTACTAATACGACACAAAAGAGAAAAACTTCTGTTTTTCCTTTGATTCGGAAGAAGCAATTGGTAAGATCTATTCGTTGATTACAAAATTTCTGTGTTGTACTTCTCAATTCCAATACAATTTATTCTTGTACTCATATTCTCGCTATAATTGTGATATTACTTTTGTTTTTGCTGTGTACAATATAATAGAAATTGTCCAGTAAGTGATCTATGCTATTGTTTATACGCAAAATATAACTAGCCATTGATATATAAAGAAAAGTGAAACAATTATTTTATTTAGTTTCGTTTGTTTTGTTTTACGGCCTATCAACTTCAATGAGTTATTTAATGCCGACAAAATTTTCATTGTTGGTAATATTTTTTCCTTCAAAAAATCTATTTCTGGTAATATTTTTTCCTTCAGAAATTTGTTTCTGGTAATAATTTTCCTTCGCTGGTATTTTTTTTTTTTTTCAAAAAAGGTTTTGCTAGTACTGATTTTGTTTTAAATGTATTGCTGAGAAACTGGTAATACCTTTTACGAAGTATTTATGGTATTAAAACCTATTTTTACACTTTTAACCCTAGTTGGGAGGCTAACTATTTGCCCATAGGTGGGACCCTAACAGATGCTACCACCACAGGTCAGGTTGGACCTAGGAACACCAGCAATTAAGAGGTGGTTCCACGCTCTTCAAAACCTTCTGATCAGGGGCATTGTTGTTGGACGTATTTTATCGTCTTACCCAGGACGCGGATGTAGTTTATCGTTAAAGCGGCAATTGTTTGACTACGTTATGGCATTTTGTAGAACGTATGTTTTTAATTAGTTAGATAGTACTTTATATTGACTGAAATCGTCGAAATGATCGAACGAAAGAATGACAGTGTATTAGCTTTTGATAATTGATCAACAAACCGATTTCATTCAGTTTATTTAGGCTTTTGTCTTTATTTTCTCCAAAATAATCAACTCTTTATATTGATTCACAGCTTGCATGCTGTATGAAACTCACATGAAAAATTCAAGAAATCCACTGCTACGATTTTCAATACGTTTCGTTTCCAACAAGGCGGAACATATCTCAGAAAATCATTCAGCTCTAAAAGAAAAGAAAAAGAAATAAGTTGATTTTATCCGGAAGCTGATTTTTACAGTTCTTCCGTTTAATGAATTCAGTCTTGAAATAAAGTTTACCTTTACTTTTACCAGCGAAAAATAAAACGGAATCTGAAATGTTTTACGTTTATTAAAATGAATAGGTAAAGAAATAAAAAGCAAAGACTATAATTTTTCAGCCGTTAAGTTACAATAAAATATCTTATATTAGACTTTGAGTAAAAAAAAGGTTAATAATTTATGGCTTTGCATCGTATACTCTTCAGTGAAATGAAAACTGCTTAAGAAACTGATACCACATTATTCAATTACATCGCTTCAGTCTTAGACGTAAATCCAATATCACTAGCCGTCAACATTGTCACAAACATTAATATGATTTTATATAAGGTCATAAGTAATATTTACAATTATATTGTCCGAAAACAAATGCAGCATTTATATTTCACTTAATCTGATGAATTAATGGAACGCTTAAAGTCAATCTACCAGTCTGATGAGAAAAGCAAGATCACACGTAAGATGAAAGAAAAGTGACACCCATCAACAGAGATACAGCGAAAGACACGCCTGACCGAAGTGAATTAATCAGCTAAAAGCACCTTAATATGACAAGAGATTCAGATAAAAAAGACTGGTGGATTGTCTATCCCAAATTTTGCAAATAATTAACCAGAAAACCTGTTTAATATTTATATTGAGTCATATAAATAACATTCATCATAAATATCCTTCATATTACAATTGATTAAATCGTTATAGAAGAAACGTAGTAAATAATGGTATAAAGGATATAATCCGTCATTTCAGTACCATGTGTGATACACGCTTAGGCGATCATGTATCTTTCGATACATGACTGACGAGGCAGATTTTTCCCGCAGTAAGTTGTCATTTCTTTCTAAGGTAGACAATTTGCTATTTAAGATATAGAACCCTCTCTGCCTTCCTGTTTAACCATCGCTGTGTTAGAAGAAGAGGATTCATACCTTTTCCAGGGATATTACCACGTAAGCAAATGCAATGGATTCGATATGATCATCTTACATAAAATAAGATAAATTTAAATATATGATGATCCAACATATATTTAGCTAATAAAAGTTTAAAGGTCAGAACACCAATAAAATGATGAAAACAACCGTTTCCATACAGGAAATATTTGCCATCCAATGAACAGTTAGAATTTATTTACAATTTATAGGTTCTTTTTCTTCAAACAGATTTTCAGGTAATAAGACTCATCAAGCAAGTTAACTTTTATTGCTTTATCTTCTATTAATGAGATGATTCCTGTAGACATTGTTGTTTTAGTACTGTTAGTAGTATTAATGTTAACGTCGCAATGGTGTCATTTTTTTCTCTTCTACGAGCACGTGCGACATAGTGTTGTTGTTGCTGCTGTTGCAATGTTCAAGTAATGTTGTTTGTATTATATGTTCAAGGTCTTTGAGATTTTGTAATATCAGGTTTAGGGTGTATTTTGTTTTACGGAATGTCAAACTCAATAGGTTAATTTAATATCGACAAGATTTTTAGAATAGATTCGTTCCTTTGTTTCTTTGGAGCCATATCAACTTCTTATATGTCATTTAATGCCGAAATTTAATTTTCTTGGGAGCATTTGCAATTTCTTTTACAAAAATGCATTAATGGTAATTTTTTTCAAAAATGTAATATTTAAAAATATTTTGCTGGTACTTTTACTATTACTTCATACTTTCCTGGTGTTTTGGCTCCCATTTGGTGGTTAACTATTTGCTCATAAATGTAACCCTAACAGGTGCTGCCACCTCGAGTCAGAATGAATCTGGGAACAACAACAATTAAGAGCTTCTGTAAATCTCCCGATCAAAGGTCTTGCTACCGGATGTAGTTTATCGTCATACCCAGGACCCAGTATATTGAATGTGTTAAAGAATCGTCTTCTTTAAGATTTTTCAGATTTAAATATTTCAATCGTTTGAGGTTATTTTAAATTTAGCAGTTAAAACACTTTTACCATTGTACACTTTATCTTACTTTAATTTACTTTCAGACATGTCTGATGAAGACTCCTTGTCAGTCAAAACCTTGGAGACTGCTTTGATTTTATTTACACTACTAGACTAGAAGCTTTTGGCTAGCTCCGCAGAGGGTTTTGGACCTTCAGCCTTTTACATTCAAAATTTAGAAATAATAAATTTATTTTATCTTCGACACATTAATTCGCCATAATCTTTATTCGTATACTCAAATGAACTTCATAGTTTTTTTTTACATTTTCTGCGCGCAATTTTTATTTTCTTTTAGAATGGCCATTCTTTATGACCTTTCACATAAAGCCACTCATTAAAACATTTGCGAACAAAAAACTGTAATATTTCGAATACATCATAGTACGCGTTCTAGAAAAAAGAAACTTATGAGCAACGTACCATGGTCCTCTTGAGTTTGCATTATAATCTAATTAGATTATATCAATTGCGACAAAAAGGGAAATTAAACATTTAATAAAGAATTTAAAAAAAAACTTTTCACTCTTTTCGATATTTAAATTTAACTTTATGTAAGTTATTTACTAAATTTTTAATCGTTTGCAGCAACAGTAGTTACTACCTGTTCCTTCAGATTCTGTATTATTCGATGGATCGGAAAAACACGAGAGAAAGAGGTTAATCTCACATAAAGCAATTAAGCGAGAATATTAATAAACACGACGAAAGTGGCCAGCACAATAAAAAGCAAGCAATCACCAAGAAACCCTACGTCACTTAAGAAGCAGCAACAGAAAAAATAACAACTAACAAATAATACAACACTCATTAAGTGAAAAAATCACAGACTCAAAGATATCAAATGACACTAAACTACACGTAAATATGAAAAGGTTAGGGAGTAGCAAGAGACAAGCCAATAGTTCTGAAGAGTGCAATGCACTTAAGAAAACTTGAAGTCGGTTTGAATGAAATAACATCACTCATTTAGAGTCTGTCTATATTTCTGAGATGAGGTATTATGTACATTATTTACAGTATTCGGACTATCATCCTCATCTTTGTCGCCATATTTTTTACAACGTTTCGGCCGTTGCACGCTCCGGCCTTCTTCAGGTAGTTGGAATGTCGAAATAAAGGGTTCAGTTCGACATTCCAATCCACCTGAAGAAGGTCGGAGCGTACAACGGCCGAAATGTTGTAATAAATATGGCGACAAAGATGAGGACGATAGTCCGAATAATGTAAATAATGTACCACTCATTTAAGTGGCAAGTTTCTCTACATTAATTCTCTCTCTCTCTCTCTCTATATATATATATATATATATATATATATATATATATATATATATGTGTGTGTGTGTGTGTTAAAGATATGCTTCCTATGTAAATTCTCACTTTAATGACAGCAGCAATGACCATGACTCGAAAAGTTTGGCAACCAATCTTTGAGCCAAACTAAGCTTATCACACGTCTCAATGTCGCAACAGCCCGACTATATTCACAAATACTGACTGACAAATTCTGACTCAATCTATCTATCTATCTATCTATCTATCTATCTATCTATCTATCTATCTATCTATCTATCTGTACCAAGTTTATATCCATTTTCACTAGTGTTCAAACATAAATAAAGACTCCTAATTATTCTTGATTTCTGTATTATAATCTTTCTACGTCTTTAAATAAGTGATTATATTTATAAATATATTAAATTTACCAAACCCGGGTAAAATAAACAGACATTTAAACAAGATACAAAACAGATGAGAACGTCTAAAAACAAAAAAAGAAACACCATTCAATATAACGACATGAATATTTGGTAATACAAATATGTTCCCATGTAAAAAAAAAAAAAAAGCTAGTGTACGAGAGTAAACAATGACGAGATATGAAAACACACTATTTTGCGAAAATCGTACACAAATACTCAACAAAACGGCAAACAATAGTTGTTTAGATATTCAGTGCATAAAAATAATGTACCGTCTAGTGCAGAAACGCTCACACCTAATACATAAGTGCGTATGTGCATTCAGGTTTAGGCACGCACATACACACAGTGGATGGGAAGTAACTTATCGGTGATGAAAGTTCAATTTGCGATTCTGTTTCGCTCAGTTTTCAATAATGCCATTGAGAAAAATATGAGTCAGTTTTGGTTACGCTATGGGGGTGAATATCAAGGCACAACTGCGATCTGTCTTGAAGAAACGGTCTAAAATCAAAACGTTTTTCTGAAGACGGTCATCTAAAAATGCTTATCCGAAAGTGTGACTCCTACTCTACCATACCGAAGGAAACTGTGGTCTACATCCACTTGTCATTGTTAACTGCTAATTGCATAATCCTTTCCATGGATGCATAGTATACGCTTCGCCCGGTATAAATACAGATTAGAATTCTCGAATAATCAGTCTTCTACATAGGTCACTAACAGCTGATTATCCTTCATCCATAACTTGGCTGGAAGAAATGGATTCATAGCTTTTTGAAATCAGATTATTGAGAAACAAACGTACCAATTCGATTGGAATTCGAACTCGGTTCACCGATTTATAGTTCGGATAAGCCTAATATTCATTCATTTCAGATCCCAGATATAAACATTTTTTTTCGTGGACCCAATGTATCTCATATTATTGTTAGGGTTCTGCTGCATCAAAACTGTGGTATACCAATGCACTATATCATCCACGGAGAACCCTAACAATAATATGATATACATTGGGTCCACGAAAAATGCCTTTAAAACCAGATGGAGGCAGCATAAATGCTCCTTCAACAACATAAACTTTAGACATCAGACCTCTCTATCTAAATATTTTTGGCACCTGAAAGAAAAAAATAGGACACCTAAAGTAAAATGGAAAATCATTAACAGGACTAGAACTTGCAAAACTTGGGATGACCGATGCCCTTTGTGCCTCCATGAGAAACTACACATTATTAAGCTTCTAAACAATAAAAACCTATTAAACAACCGGCAAGAATTAACGGTTTTCTGCCGACACAACCGAACTTACGCTCTGAATAACTAGCTAAAAACACGCATACAAAAAAATAAATTTTAAAATCCATAGCCCATATACATAGTTTTAATAACCTACAAAAATTGATAACCCTTTATGAAGTCGTCAAATAACAAATGTTACGGCCTTTTCATGTACACAAATCCCTTTCATAAAGAGATATAATAAAAGAATAAAATAAAAATAAATAAATAAATCTCCGGAGACGCTCATGCCTGACTATGCGAAAACTTCCTCCGTCGTAAATTTAGCCACCCCCACCTTACCCTGACCCGGCATCTATGAAAGTAACTCTATACTGATACAAATTATTAACACCCCGCCCCTGTCGATTCTAAACAATCCGCCCTTGATGTTACCATGGAAATTTTTGATTTCAATTCTGACCATACTATTAAAACTCGTAAATTTCAGAAATAAGTCATTCCCAAAAAATTTCGCATGAAGATGGAACAGAGCCTACTTTAACTGAAGTTAATTCAAATATTATTTTGAAGTTTTCGGCTCTTGTTTTGAAACATGAGACCTCTTATGTAGCGAGTTGGAATCATATTTTTAAATAAATAATTATATTTATGCTCTACTTTCGTATCGAGTACTATTTTTTAAAAATAATTACAAAAATACTAAGGAACTTTGGATTATTTACCAAACCAGTTTCTTTCCTATTTTCTACAATATTTTCACACACACACACACACACACACACACACACACACATATATATATATATATATATATATATATATATATATATATATATATATATATATATAATGCGCTCATTAATATTTTCATTGATTATAAACAGCAAACCTTCGACAATCTTTTTCAAACAATCATATCTACTGACTAAGATACGTTCCGTATATTAACAGTAATTCGGATTTTGCTAGCCAGATGTTTTTTTTTTGTGGCTGAATGTTTAATAGCAAATCAAATCATGTGATGGTATCGTTTGGGGTAACAGGCTTGAGTCTTGTCAGAGAAACTCATATTTTCTACGAAATTCCTCTAACATTCAGACCGGTAAATGTAATTAATAGCATTTATTTAAAAAAAAAAAGAACATTTACTTAAATAAATTGTATCTATTAAAATAACTTATAAACAGAAAATATATTAAATAATTTTCAGACTTTATCCATTTCATAATATATACATACAAACACATACAGACATATGTGTGTGCATATATATATATATATATATATATATATATATATATATATATATATATATTAAGGCATTAAAAACAAGAAATTTTATATTATGGACCATGATAGATTTAAAATAAAAACAAACACCAGTCGACCGGTTTCGTCCCCTCTCATCAGAACTGTTAACGGGGAAATTATGAGGAAAAGAAAAAGAAGTCTGTAATGCATGACATGAATCATTGGACAGGAAGAAATAAATTATTATAAAAGTTATACCAACCAAGATGCTAGAAACGCAGCACAGCAAGTCCAATTTTTTATAATAATTTATTTCTTCCTGTCCAATCATTCATGTCATGCATAACAGACTTCTTTTCCTTTTCCTCATAATTTCCCCGTTAACAGTTCTGATGAGAGGGGACGAAACCGGTCGACTGGTGTTTGTTTTTATTTTAAATCTATCATGGTCCATAATATAAAATTTCTTGTTTTAATGCCTTAATACGCTTCTGTACCGTTTCAAATATAAATATATATATATATATATATATATATATATATATATATATTCACACACATATATATATATATATATATATATATATATTCACACACACATATATATATATATATATATATATATATATATATATATATATATATATATATATATATATATATATATTCACATATATATATATGTATTACTTAAACGATATTTTAGTTGACACACGTATTTGAGTAGATGCTCTATTAATTTATATTTATATTTATTTAGTTTCGTACACCGGCCCATTTAATTAGTAATATTCTATTCAATAGATAAACGGAGCGTCTCCTCAAATACGCGTATATGTAATATATATATATATATATATATATATATATATATATAGAGAGAGAGAGAGAGAGAGAGAGAGAGAGAAAGAGAGCGAGAGAGAGAGAAAGAGAGAGAGAGAGAACAAGGGTTACAACTATGGCTTTCCTTTCATTAGAATTAACGTTTTCAATCATGTTTTTTCCGTCATGATAATCTTGCCTTTTAGCACTTTAATGAGTAGGTGTTTGTGTTTAGGTTTTTTTTTGTTGTCTTTCTTCAAGACTATCTCTTGATTAAGATTATTTAGGCCTTTGGCATGTTGTCTATAGGTTCCACCAACTGTTTTCCTTTAAAACACAAGCACAAACACCCACACACACACACACCCAACACAAACACACACACATACATATACATATATATATATATATATATATATATATATATATTGAGTATTTCGGCAGAAAGTTTCCTTTAATGATATTCTAAACAAGGAAAACCTTATAATTTTTTCGTATTATATTTTTCTCTCTTTTTGAAACGACGGAGAGTATTGCAGTGACTTTTCATAATTATTATTGTCTGAAGAGGTTTTAGCCAATTCATTGGCCATTTTCAAGGGGGTCATTACAAATGTTTTTCAATATTCGTGTTCAATGATTTTTTTATAAATGTCGAAGTAATCTTGGGCTTCCCAAGTGGAAGCAGCCATAACTTTATATTGGGGCATCTTCTTAACACACTCTACAAATATCAGGGATTTGCATTGTTTTATTTTTTCCTCATATCTTAGCTGTTGTCTTTCATACAGTCAGATAAAACAATGTCAAGATGAAGAGTTCATATCAAATTCTCAGACACCTGTCGTTTATGCAGTGGATAATTCGAACTATATTTGCGTCCAATACGAAATTGAAATCACCGACAGTTTGTTGGAAACTGATTCTTATTTGGAAAGTTGTATATATTCTGGATATGAAAGGCATTTACTATAAATCACTTGATCATTGGTTAATAAGAATTGACAAACCAGATTTTGTCGAATGAAAATACAGTCATTGTCTTCCGATAAGTCAAACATGGGACTTCGATTTGTGTGCCATTTATCGAGAAAATACCATTCCTCTAAACAACAATAATAATTTTATTTTTGTGGATGTGTGAGCTTTTGTATACTTTTGCATAAAACTGAATGCGAATTCATCCGAAATAATGAAGCAGTTATAACATCCTAAATGAGGAAATTACTAAATTGCACCAGCACAGTTACCGTTACCACCACCACCATCAACCACCACCACCACCACCACCATCACCAACTGCAGCAACAACAAGAACAACAACAATAATAATAATAATAATAATAATAATAATAATAATAATAAATAACGAATATGAGAAAGAGAAGTAACAATAACATCCGATATAAATAGAAGAATTTAAAGGAAATGTCTTTCGAGGAAAGGCCAACAATTTCAAATGTAAGATAGAACCCCCACCCAAACAGAAAAAATAACCGTTGAGAAAAGAAATGGTCGCTATCACTAACAGTGTCCCAGGTAACATTGACATAAAAGTAGCCCAGAAGATTGCCCTAATATGAACAGTCCATATGCTAAGAAAAGTACTATCAATTAAATGGCAATTCTCCTATAGTGCATAAAGAGAATGGTTTGGACCAGGCTCTACAGGTCACAATGCAGTATACATAAAAAACAAAACAAATAATAATAATAATAATAATAATAATAATAATAATAATAATAATAATAATAATAAGAAGAAGAAGAAGAAGAAGAAGAAGAAATGAATAAAATGATGGATGAAACTCTTACAATATTATTCAACAATTAATGTAGAACGTGATTTAAGAAAAGGAAAATAAATGAGACAGTCTTTAACAATATTTCGATGGTATGTCTGTTTTCTTCAAGTTATGTTTAAAAAGTTTAATAATATAAAAAAATACATTTGTACAAACATCACTTATTTTGAGAAAAACGTTCGTACTGGTAACCAACGCGACAAAGCAAATGAAACGCAGCCAGTGTGAAGGGAAAGCAACTGAAACGTGAGTAACATGATGGGGTATCGCTCCCATCTTAAAATTTTTCATCAGTTGATTAGTGGGTATGAGAAAATTCAAACAAAATCAATCTTATAGAAATTTATTGTCATTTTTCTCTTCCCCTGGGATGGGACGTTGATAATTTGCATGGACAATTATCCTCAGGCGATTACTAAGTTGAAATGTCGGTGGATTCTCGATATTTTTAGAATGTGTACATTAATGTATTCGTTGAAGTTGCAGTCGTTCGTGATAAAATGTTCTCCAAGTTCTGTTGATGTGCCATTGTTGTGTCAGATATAACTTTTACCATTAAATATTTTATTTTGTCATTTCACCCTAAGCAAGGCAATAAAGCCACTAAGCCGCAAAAGGGTTTACTCTGTGTGAAAGAAAGTGAGAAAAAGAAAACATTATTAAGGAGAAGGAACAATAAATGAACAGGAATTAAGAAGACAATGACCGGCAGTGTATTTAAATTTTTTAAGATGAAAGTTGACTGAAAATCAATAAACCACAAGAGAGTTCCACAAGCGAGAACTTATTTAATGTTTCGCTTCTGCAATCTACATAAATCAAGTCATGTTCGATACATTGGGCATCGGATACGCAAGACACATTACAGGAAAATTGGAAAAGTAGTTATTGAAGTCAAAACGCCATAACCTATTGGAGAAATGCAAACACTTTGGAAGAATATTTGGAGCAACCCAATACAAAGCAGATCAAACGAGAACAAGGAAAATGAATAATAAAATTCGGCAACAATGGAAAAATATAACCAAGAATAATGTTACGCAATCTCTAAACAAACCCCAAAAATGGATATCTCTAGGAAATGACAAATTATCCAACTTTTAGCACTATGATCTGTCATCAATTCATAAAATTCTTGTACAAATTTTATCAATACTAATTAATAACCCTAATGAAATTTCGGAATGGATCTCTATACGTATTACATATCTTCTACCAGAAAAAGGTTAATCCGATGATTCAAAAATTACGTCTGCCCGCCACGTATAAATTGATCACGTCTTCCCTGACCTACCCCGATTTCTGACCTTAGGTCTCTCGTCAGAACTCGGAAGGATGTGACTACACACTAGAAATCGAAAGAAATAATAATAATAATAATAATAATAATAATAATAATAATAATAATAATAATAATAATAATAAAGACGGACGTTATAAACTATTACTTCAACATGTGGAAAACAAAAAATAAACTGAAATCATAACAAATATGCTTTTCAAATCGGTTAACGATTGATGACATTACTGAAATATTGCCAAGAAAAACAGGCATTATAAGCGAACGTTTGTATGGTTTATCGACTATATAAATATATACTGAAAAAATTATCTGCATCCTTTGCTTATCATGATGGATATAATGGCAAAAAAATCTGACATTTCCTAAGACTTACACACACACCACACATACATACATATATTAACACACACACACACACACACACACATATATATATATATATATATATATATATATATATATATATATATATATATATATATATATATATATATATATATTCATTGTTTGGGTGTCAATCTAAGGACATCTCCGAGGTTTCGTAAAGATTTAGATGAGTCTAATGGTGATTGGAGTGATGACGACGTTATGGCTCCATTTATGCTTCTATAGGGTCTCAGCTTAAACATGGAGGCCTGCATCAAGTGCACCATGCTACACAAGGACTAGTACGCAGTCATGGCTGCCAGACAATTTCTGCGACCAAATCGCCCATTATATCTGGCCACCTAACTTCAACCCTCTTCATTATAATGTGTGGGGCCTAGCTGTAGAAGAGACAAACAGAACTCTTTATAACAACAAAGATGAACTGAATGTAAGAATTATAGCAGCATTTACCAGCCTAAACAAAGTGACCGTACAGAAGACATGCAGAAGAAGTCGTTTGGAGGCCATGCTTGAAGACCATGATGATTCTAATGAATACATTTACTCGTTAGTTTTTCAAGAATTTTTTGTGTGATTTTGGTAAATATATCTGTGAAAATGAGGGGCCAATGTTATTTTAATTTTTGCGAAATTTAGAATGACAATTTATCCATCGCACGCTGTTTACTGTTATTTTCATGGGTTACCAGAAAGCTATAACCGGTAGAGTGAAACACCTTGTGAAGTTACTGGGTAAAGTAAGCAAAACTTAGGAATTGATATGATTTAATAATTAAAAAATAAATGGAAGATATTGGAAATATAAGACAAAAGAAGGAATTGAGTTTAAGAATGCTACAAAAGTAGATTTGCGAATAATCTACATTTATAGCTCATAATAAGGAAGAAAAAAACACTTACAAGCAAGAATGTCTTTGAAGTCGCTCGAATTAGAAAATGAAAGTATCCTCTTGGACTAATTATGTTTTATCGGTGACAGTTATAACAAAAAAATTTCAACCATGACTTTTTAAACTAAAGTGTGAAGGCAGAATAATACGCACTCATGTTCTCAATACATACTATTATTGCATTATTGCGAAAAATAAAAGAATTTCGAAAAGTCCACATTAATGGAATGACCCGTAGCCGTCTATTTTATTGTTTATGTGTCATAAGCATACAATACATTATTACAATAAATGTATATAAGAAAGGAAGACAATATTTAAGCGAAGATATCTGAGAAGTAATACAAACTGCTGTAAGTAATTTTAAGACTGAATATAATAGAAAGGTTAAAGAAATCAATGATGAAAATACTAATGAAGGTTACATATATATCAGTAACTGTTTTATCTGTTCATGCACATTTTAAATATGTTTTTTGTCTGGAATTATTTCGATATATTTATCAAAAACCATGTTTCCCTAATGAAATCTGAAATTCCCAGAGCAAATTACGTGCTTTATTTTTTGTAAATAGAGTTGAGCATTATAACCTAAAACTCATATATATTTTTGCCCATAGAGATATAAATATATGAAGCTAGACTACCAACATCGTTCGGTTTATAAAACTTTAGATGTGGGCATATTAAAATATATATTAAAATCTGATATGAGATGCTAATCTGACTTCCAAAATCTTTCAGCATTCAGCTCTAATATATATATATATATATATATATATATATATATATATATATAATAGTGCATTGGACTTGTTACATTGGCCCTTTAAGGGACGGTTCATATTTTTCGAAAGTTGCATTTATTTTTTGAAAACTCAACATTGTTGGACATATATCTGTTTAATATAATATTGTTATGTTGCGATATATATATATATATATATATATATATATATATATATATATATATATATATATATATATATATATATATATATATAATAAAAAGGCTTAAACACTAATATTCCATGGTCATAATTTATTCTATTTGAATTATAAATACGAGACAATTCATCAGACCTGCAAATTCAAAAAGAAAACAGAAAAAAACATCTCCGGAAATAAAAAAATAAAATTTAGAGAGAGTCCATGTATGAGAGTGTGGGACAAATGTTAAAGCTATAGAGAGGGGTAACTGACGAGAGAAGGTGGGGTTTAAAATTTAACAGAGATAAGTTTTAGAGGTTTAAGAGAGAGAAATATGAATGCTGTCGGATGTCTAGTACATTAAATTATGTAACCGAAAAGGATACATTTTGTGGTATCATTCACACACAATAGACGATCTAATCTTAAAGATCAGAATAAAAGTATTCCATTGGAATCGTAAATACGATTATTTACCACTAATATTATCTATCTATCTATCTATCTATCTCTCTCTCTCTCTATTTATATATATATATATATATATATATATATATATATATATATATATATATATATATATATATATATATATATAATGTACTCATAATCGTCGTTAACTGAGGCAAAAAAATAACTTGTAAATTTTAAGCCCTCCAAAACTAAGCTTTTCTCCATTAATCATATGAGAGAACCTCTCTGCCTTCCATCAGCATGGCTGATACTAATCCTCAGCCAATATTTGCGCCTTTTGGGACTAACATTCTTAACTGACAGGAAGTTGAAATAATATATTCCATCCATTGCTAGGTCACTTGATAAGAAAGTCGTTTCACTGTACCTGGCGAGACAATATTTCTTTCCGGAATTTATCTTGTATATCTATAAGTTTGCCATTCGTCCAAGCTTAGGATATTGCTTACATATATGATCCAGTGTCCCTTCTGCTTACCTGTAGTTCCTTGATAAAATCGAAAGAATAATCAATAATATCATTGATCCTGACCTGGGGGCTCGGCTTCAGTCTCTTGCCGACCGCCGTAAAGTTGCCTCTCTGTGCCTTTTTTTTTATAAATACATTCATGGTAATTGTTTGGATGAGATCATCGCAATGTACCTAGATTCAATGAATTTAAGCGCAATACTAGACTGGCGACGAGATCTCATCAGTTTACAGCAGAACTAGCTTGATGTACCCGCAACTTCTGTGCTGACATTTTTTCTCGTACTTCTCGTCTGTGGAAGTCCCTTTCCAGCCAACTTTATTCTACAAAAGACTAAATGCAATATCAATCGATATCTACTGTTCCCATGACAGTTTTTTTTCTCTTTCTACCCATTAATAATATTTCTGTTCGTAATTCCTCTAACCGCTTCATTGTCAGTAGCTGTACTGCTTCGATTGAGGTGATACCGATGAAAATACACAGACACAAACATACACATATATATATATATATATATATATATATATATATATATATATATAACATAACTATATATATATATATATATATATATATATATAAAACTATACATATATATATGACTATATATATAACTATATATAACTATATATATAACTATATATATATATATATATATATATATATAACTATATATATATAACTATATATATATATATATATAAATATATATATATATATAAATATATATATATAAATTTATATATATATAAATATATATATATATATATATATATAAATATATATATATATATAAATATATATATATATATATATAAATATATATATATATATATATAAATATATATATATATATAAATATATATATATATATACATATATATATATATATATACATATATATATATATATATATATATATATATATATATATATATATTGAACAATAAAAAAAATATTAAAAAATTAAAATCTTTAGACACACTGGGTTGTAGATTAATATTCTTTCGTTTTTTTTATTATGATTTCATTTAGATTCCTCGACTAGTTTCGTCCAAAATGGCCATCATCGGGAGGAGAAATATTTCTGCTTGCTGCTAGCACTAAACTACAGAAATGAATGTCTTGATGGAGAAAATGAACATTTGTCTGTAGTTTTCATTTGTTTTTTTAATTTTTTTTATCTTTTTAACATGAATCTTTTAACATTACTTGTGTTGGTCAAACAGTCTCTTTTAAGTTGTTATTTGAGATAAGAGCTGGGTGGATCTATGCTTCCCTGAATTCCCTTGGTTAGTTTGACAGTTTTATTGGTCCTGGAGAGTGGATGTGTCTCTGTTTAGTGTTTTTTGTGTGTTATTTGGTTCTTAGGGAGTGAGTGAGTATGATATGTGTAAGCGTGTATATTGCTGCGTGTGTGTGTTATCATTTGGCTCATTAGGGAGTGAGTGAGTATGATGTGTGTAAGTGTGTATAGTCGTGTGGGTGTGTGTATAAGTGGGAGGCCACCACACCTCCGTAAGCCTGTCTGTCTTGTGTGGGTGAGAAATGTGGGTAGGTTTTTTTATTTGTTATATCTATATATTGTTATATTTATGGTTTAGTCCGGCTGGATATTTTGTTTTTAAACGTTGTATCCACTTATTTTCATGGGGCTCTAAAATCTTTCTAATGTTATCTGCTCTGAACTTTTCTATTCTCTCAATTATAGTGAATTTGGCATGGGTTTTGAAATCGTGTTTTTCCAGGCGGAAATGTTGTTCTACAGGTAATAATATTTCATGGGGAGTCGACTTAATTCGATTACGATAATTATTAATTCTGTAGTGAAAGGGCCATTCAGATTTTCCTACATATTGTTTCTGGCATAGTGTGCATTCTAGGAGGTAAATTATGTTATGACTTCTATAGTTAGAATCGTGGTAGATTTTGAAAGTAGATTTAGTGATTGAGCTAGTGAATGAATTCGTGTTTTTAATATGGTTGCAACATAAACTTCTTTTGTTGTTACATGGTTGGGAAAATCCTGTTGTTTTTGTTCTTAGTTTATTACGGATTACCTATGATTTCTTTTAGGTTCTTAGGTCTACGATATGCAAGAAGGCCAGGTTCCTTAAACATTTTTTTTAGGTCTGGTTTGAGATGTAGTATTTCCCAGCGACGTTTGATTATCTGGGATAGTGGAGGCAGAGTGGGATTGAAAGTGGTTACTCGAGGGTTGCGGCTAGATTTATTTTTAATCTTGTACATTAGGGTGTCTTCTCTAGGTGTAGAAATTGCTTTATTTATTTGTTCCCTGATTAGGTGTTGTTTATAGCCACGTGTTGTGAATTGATGCTCCAGATTTTCAATGTGTTTATTTAATTCTTCATTGTTGGAAAATATCCTTCTGAGTCTAAGCGCTTGTGAATAGGGAATGTTCTCTGTGTTTAAGGTGGGAAGACTTAAAGTGTAGATAGTTGTGCGTGTCGGTGATTTTAGTGTGTAGTGTCGTTTGTAGTTTCCTGTTGTAAATGCGGGTGACTAAAAATGTTACTGATGTTGTGGATTTTTCATAGTCAAACTTAATTGAGTCGTGCACTGTGTTTAGGGTCATAAGGAATTGGGTAAGTTTGTCATCACTACCCGTGTATACAAAGAATATATCATCGATATATATATTGCATAGAATACGCAGTCGCTACCAATGGTTGGATAGATATGGGTCTCCTCAAATTTTCCCATGAATATTGTAGCATATGATGGTGCCCATGGCTCAACTTCTTATTTGAAGGTAGTGTGCTCCATTGAAGTTGAAAGTTTTCAATGTAAGGACATGCTCCGTGAGTTTTATGATAGCTTCTGTGGGGGGTCTTGTTTTCTTCTTTTAGTAAGTGCTTCCTGAAGGGCGGTTAGCCCTTCGATGTGTTTAATATTTGAATAGAGTGATCTAACGTCCATAGTCTCTAGAATAGCATTCTTTGGGACAGTTTGTATGTGATTAAATTTGTTCAGTAGATCTGTTGTGTCTCTGATGTAGGATTTTACTTCCTTAGCTAGCGGTTGTATGTAATGGTCTATGTATTTGGAAATTTTTGTCGTGTGGCAATTGAACGATGAAATAACCGGCCTTCCTGGGTTGTTGCTTTTGTGTATTTTAGGAAGGAGATAGAAGCGAGCAGGTGTAATGTTTGTAGGTATAAGTGCTGTGTATGTTTCCTTGTCGATTAGATTGTTGCGAAGCATTATGTTTAGTGAACTAGTTAATTCTTTTTGGTATTCGGGAAGAGAATCTGTAGGTAAGCTTTTATAGGTTTCTTTGTCGGCTAGCTGTTTGTTGGCCTCTTTAATGTATTCTTCGATTCCCCAGATCACAGTTGCACCCCCTTTGTCAACCTGTGTTATGATTAGGTCATCTCTATGTGTCAGCGTATCGAGGGCTATACGTTCCCCTTCAGTAATATTGTCACGTGGCAGCTTACGTGCTATTATTTTCTTTATGTCATTTGCTACGGCTAGTTCAAATGTCTGTATAGTAATGTCTGTGTTTTGTGGGGTGTAGGTAGTGTCTTTCCTTTTTAGAGTATCAAGTATGGAAGGTGTATGATCATTTTCCCCGTAGTGGGCTTTTAACCGTATTCTTCTGAAGAAGGATTTCAAGTCCTTTGTCAAGGTGTCTTTATGAAACCTTGGGGGACTAGGGCAAAAGCTTAGTCCTTTATTTAATACTCTGAATGCATTGAGTGAAAATCTATTGTTACTCAAATTTATATATATATATATATATATATATATATATATATATATATATATATATATATATATATATATATATATATATGGAGAGAGAGAGACAGGGGGAGAGAGACAGACAGACAGACTTTATTTTTCCTGCGTTTTTACATTTTCCTTTTGATGGAATTGATGATGTATATAAACTGTACATATCCTCCATTGGCCCAAACGCTTTTGACCACTTATTTAGACGTTTTCAACATCACTCCCATCAAATGAAAAAATGAAAGAACGTTGGAAAAACTAAATTAAAATTAATTAAAATTGTTTTTGTCCGTCAAATTTAACCATAGCTGTTTAAAAGAAAAATTGCTATCCCAAAATACACTGATATATCTTTGTGTATGTGCGCGTGTGTGTACATGTATTTATGTATGTGTTTGTGATTAAGAAGTCTAGAAATACTGTATCCATTAGATAAATTGATTATTATTCTATTATGCGAATAAGGTTTCGTAAATGTGACTATGCCTGATGCAAAAATACTTACAATTAGTATGAGGTTTCAACCCGAATGCGTTATCGCCAGAACTGTGAAGAAAAGAATATCAAATCGGTATTAAACGACGCATTGTTTTAAAATGGCGTTATTACCAATATATACTAAATACTCAAATATAATGCACACACGCACATACACACACGCAAACACGCACGCGAACGTACACACAGAAACATGTATGTATGTATATTGTTAAAATTTGCTGTAATTATAAAAGAAGCTCGCTCACTAATATATGTGTAGATATTGTCATAGGCATTAATTTCCTGTCACTTCATGACTTATACAATCATGGCTCTCTACATACTACTTCTCATTCTTTACTCGTTAACAGAACTTCCTGCTAAAGCTAGTGTAATATTTTCCTGTTGACCTCTCCATTTTCTGAATTACATTTTTGTTCTTCTCTCAGACTGCTCGCTATCCAAGATTTCTGAGCCAATCTAACGCTATTACAAACAAAGGCATGGATTTCTGCCTTTACCATGTGCATGTTTGCCAAAGTGAAGTGAACAGATTAAGCAGAATTTGAACTCAACTCTTCGACACAACTTGTATGCGTCAGTATCTTTTGCACTAGTCATTGATTCCAATATTGTCATTTACAAAGCTTGTCTTTGATTTAACAAAACAACTCGATTGGGCAATCACTACACAGTAATAACGGTCAACCAGACTAACTCGCTAACCGTTAACCGACGCGAAGCCCTCGAAAAATTAGATTGTCATAGCAACTCGTCCCTTGCTCGCTGAAGCGTACTGAGAATGAATCTTGTTATCGTAACAAAAGAATTTCTTATTTATCAATCACTGATGAGGTTAGGTTAATAATACATAGACCCCCACCGCCCGAAACAACGTAGATCTTCTTCTCTTATAACAATAATGGCTGTTGTAAGCATACCAAAATCGCACTGTTACTGTTTTCAACTCAAAAGGACAATCCTACGTTGAAAAGGAACATGAGAACCAGGATTTTATCTGAGGTCGAAAATTAATGACAGATAAACAGGGTGTAATAACTAAATTGTCGCCATTTTATAGTTTAATTTTGCGCATGTGCGTTGTTTGTTTTGAATTTTTTGACTGTACAGTATAGTAGTTTCAGCAGGGATCCGTTTGTGAGAAAAATAACACCATATCGCAGTTAATTCCACCAGAAATTTAGAAACAGCATGCTCTACTGTTTGGCATTCGCATCGGAAGCTCCAATACAAACATTTTAGAGTAGGATTCGGAAAGTGTTGTTGGATGAGTCTAATGGGAATAAAAAAATGTTTTTGGAATGATGCCTTGTGATGGCGATGAAGAGTTAGTGCTGGCCAGGGTTAAGACAGTGGCTACAGGACTCTGCACAATGCCAAATGATTAGAAGAACCCAGTCATGTCTGTCAGACAATTTTTACGGCCACATCAGACCTTACATTTGGCCACCTACTTCGCCAGACTGCAACCCATGTTTATTATGTATAGGACGCAGTTGAACAAGGCATTAACGGAAATCCTTGTAACAGCAAAGAAGAGCTGAAGTCAAGGGTTATGGTAACAGTCACCAACTTAAACAAGGAAACCGTCCAGAAGATTTGCAGGGGATTCAAGCCAATGTCAATTTTATTGAATATAGTTACTGTTTCGTATTTCAATATATTTTTTGTCAATTTTGATAAATATATCTGTTCATTTTTACGTAACTTAGACGACAATTAATACATCACATTCTGTAGAATTCAAATATATATTTGTACAATGTTGGTATTGCAGATAGTACAAACATATCAATGTAATTATTGCTTTCGAAACTATAAAAATAGGCATTCGAAATCCTGAATTTCCCTTGATGTAAGCAATGATGGCGGAGAGAACGATACATTTATCCGAGTCAACAATCTGCTTTAGGCATGTATATCTGTCTTATAATTGGTATCAGTTTTGTCTGGACACTCACATCTGACATTACCGTCTCAGAGACATGATTCCAATCACTCAACGTCAAATATGTATTGCTCTCTGCTATAGTATCTATGCCAATCTATTCTTTCTGTCCGCTCATCTCCTTGGGAATCGTTTTTTAGGAATTCTGGTTGCATAGTTAGGTTGTCTGTAATACTTTCTTCGAATCTCGAATGATATCCACTTATTTTGTCAAATAGCCTTCTGCCCAGCAGACTGTAAAATAGACAACGTTGCTTTTGTTCTGTTAAGAATCTTTTTGGCGTGAAAATCTTTGTAATCACATTAGACCAGTACCGGTACGTACAGAAGTTCATATCTGGCCATCTATATATAATCGTTTATTTTTAAAATCTTCCTATTCGAAATTTTAAAGCAGAATGATAAATAGCATGTTACACAAGAACGCACTAAAGGGATTGTCAAAAATTATATGTTTATTCCTATAATGATATTTTAAGAAATTTTTAATCAACAAATATACTGGTTGGATTAGGTATATGAGAAATCATCTTTAGATGGAAATGAATTGTAGACAAACAAACCTATATTTTGTAGCATGTTCATGTTTCTTTTAAACATTTATTTTTCTTTCAGACATATCAAATCTATTAAATATTCCAGTCTAACACAATAAACGAAAGAGGGCACCGTGCTTTACAACTATCTGCTTATCGCAGTAAATAAGAAATAACAAGTTTCTTGAAAGTGACGAGGTAAGTAGGAGTAGCGAATGTCTATAAGCATAACTAGCGTAGGTACCTATGATTATGCACACTGAATAAAATTTATCATGACGGGCCAACTAATGCACCTGATCAATAACCGTATGTGCTGATGATATGTGCTACAGTCTACATCGCGGTATTCGACACCCTCAGCAAATTCTGGAGGTGAGATCGTATGCATTCTTGCAGTGTTTGCTATCACCCGCAAAAATACATGGCAGCGGAGTGGTTGGCTAAGATTTTGAAAAAAATAATGCTTCTACTCTCCAGTGTATAACTTCTTAGGTATTCAATTTTGAATCCTCTGAAATATTGAGTCTTCGTCGTCATTGAAAAGGAGACAAAAACAGCTGTCCACAAATAATAAGTACTTCGCTGAAGACGGCGAACGTTGATGTGATGAGTAACATGATTGAGATCTATTGAATCCAGGCATGCAGTC
>OZ010584.1:51331380-51388880 GCA_963932145.1 Acanthosepion lycidas
TTTATAAATAAAATTAAATAGCTACGTGTACCTACATTAGTCATGTGTTTACACGCGTTGAAGCATACAGACTGTCTTAGCTTGATGTTGACCTCTGATTCCACATTTATATTTACATACACTCTATCTCTTAAACTGAGATAGATAGATAGATAGATAGATAGATAGATAGATAGATAGATAGATAGATGGAATAAAATGTGTTAACTTCTAAGCATTGTATAAAATTAAAAATATGAAGGAAAATAAAATATTGCAAATTCAAGCGGGACTACAGACAGAATTTACAATGAAACCGTAAACTTCCTCGAAAGATAAATTCAATGAAGATGAGTGTTATTCTGTATGTTCCTTAATACATTGCTATTTACTACTTAAATATCACCATAAATATGCGGCAATGGCAAAAAACATTCATTTTATACGGAATATACAGAATATTTGAAAATACACATTAAAAATAATATTAAAATTCCATAATTTATTACCTTTCAGAGCTATATATTTTTGAAAATGTGTTTTCTGTCAATGTATATAAAATGCATTCGTTTATAATACGCACTCATAAATTTAGTCTATAAAATTCTGAAAAAATATCTATATCATATAGTTGCTATGAATAACATTAGTTACCATCATGATTTCAATACGGTTTTATATTATGTCTGACAATACCTTTACTTGTCGTCTAATACATTTAGATGCCATCATGGCATAGTTACCATCACTAACTTCAATTCCTGCAGCTATCACCAAGACTTTCAATAACTGCTGGTAGCCATCATTTCGTTACCATCATGAATTCAATTATGTTACATAACGTCAGTACTGTTGATTACATTTATTACTCTCACTACTGTGATCTATTACCAATGACATTACCTACTATTATGACTTTAATACCGTTAGTAAATATCAATAACTTCAACTACGATCAAGCCTGTCAATGATGTTAGGAATATCGTAAGTTAACATCATGTAAATCAAGATCAGGTGTTATCATGAATACCATTATCTCCTATCATGACTTCAATACATTTAGTTATTACCAATACCTTCAGCGACCGCCATAACTGTCAATGACGTCAGAAATCATCATCACTATTAGTTATTATCCTGTCTGTCAATTCCATTAGTTCCCATCCTGACTTTAATGCCTTTAGTCACCATTATGGTTATCAAGGCCACTTTAATATCAATAGATTTAATTATCATTAATACCTTTTAACACAATGATTGCATAATAACTGTTAGTTACCATCAACATCTTTACATAGACGCCTGACTGCGATTATCTTGACCTTGCAGAGCAAAACATTCAGCTGCGAAAAAGCGATCTATTTAAGACTTTCTTTAGCGGATAATAACATGGAACTGTATTTTTAATTTCGTTTTATTTTATTATTTGCTTGATATTCGGCATATTTCTATTTTGCTATTTCTTATTTAGATTCGTTCTTGTGTAGCACTTGTATAGATTCATAGAATTCAGAAGATGATTTATTAAAACAAATGAAATGCGAGCTTAGAACAGAAATGAGACTGGTTCAAATAATCCTAATACTCTGAGCAAACGCACAGGCACGCACGAATGCATCTGCACAGGCACCCCTTCTGACACACGACCAATTACAAGAAGAATAGTGTTCGTTTTATCATTGAAATGTAAAAATAATTGGTTCAGTCAAAATGTGGAACTGTCATTATTCATTCACCAAGGCATTTGCAAATTAAATATGATGATATCCCTTCCAGTTAAGCTTTCGAATTTCCAAACGCATATATTCGCCGATTCCAGGATGACGGTGACGTCATCCTGGTAGAAATCGTGCTCTCGAATGTCGATTTCACAATTAGTACACACCCAGCAAACACAGAATGCCCAGCCCACTTCGATATTATATATATATATATATATATATATATATATATATATATATATATGGAGGCTCGGATTGAGGAATCGCAGATCCCAGTTTAATTCCGGTCGAGTTTATTATATTTACTTACGTGCTAATACACTTCGGAAAGGTAAGATTTCATCACTTCTCCCCGACCCCATGACAATGGGAGAAGGAAGACTCTGAATTCAGATATTGCGGAGGGTCCTTTCGGGGCCTTGTTGCAAACTATGCATTTTTTCTCTCTATACGTCTCTTCCAAAAAGTGTGGTTGGTTCTGTACAAGCCTACACCGCTATAATCAAAGATGTACGGGTAGTCTGGCTGTTGGTTTTAAGAAATGAGCTGCTTGACCTTCATACAGCGATACTGCAATACCAAAGAATGTATATATATATATATATATATTGCTACAAACCCGTATTCCTGGAACTACTAACCTGCTTTACCATTTTGTAATATTATGTTAATACATTATTTTCCTATATTCATTCCTGGCGTTTGTTATTATTGGTACCGGATTTCATCCCGGAATCCACAACAAAAATGAATAATGAGGAAACTTGCATAAAAATCAAACCCACACCATCCATACATAGAGTAAACATGGATTTCTTAATCTCCTTCACTTGTCTTCCAATACAACTATCTAGAAGTTAAACGATAATTTAACGATGAACTCCTGCTTATATCCGAAACTTTATTCAGCCAGGCTATTTCAATGCAGAACTTGTAGAACCCGGACTACTCACCGCTACTCCCTAAAGATGACCCTCTAAATAGACACGGGCCTGAATTTTGTGGTTATATGAAGGGGACAGTTTTCCTGCGACAGAAACCCCAAATAACTTCTCCTACTCAATCGAAACATCAACACTTTTATTTTTTATTTTACTTTTATTTGGTGTGTCCCTCGTTCATAGCATGTCTTTCCTGTTCACTGTTTATTACACTGAGGATATATATATATATATATATATATATATATATATATATATATATATATATATATATATATATATATATAGTGTAACCTGGATATAAGAGAGTTGTCCGGACCGGATAAGAATTCTCTTATATCCGGGTTTCTCTTATATTCGGGTTTGATCTATTTTGTTTAGGTAAGTATGGTGCCAATTTGGGATCAGAGAAAATCTCTCTTATATCCGGTTTTCTCTTATATCCGGGTTACACTGTATGTATGTGTGTATATATATATATATATATATATATATATATATATACATATATATATATATATATATATATATATATATATATATATATGAGAATATAAACGAATGGCGAAATATGGGTAAGTGCACGAGCAAGCGTTCGTATACAAATACATACATACATGCATATATATATATATATATATATATATATATATATTGAGCATATATATGTACTCTATAGTGCAAGAAAAAAAAGATAAAACTATTCTTAGTTTCGTCTTCTGAGTTATTTATTTAATAACAATTCTTGAATATTACCCTCTTACTTTTGTACAAGAAAACTTAATCATAGTACATCATGTCCTTCACATGTTTTAACTGACCTTTCGACCACCTTTTGAATATTGATGAACGTTCTCAAATTTAAAAGACTTGATAAATCAATGATATCCTTGCCTTTGTACTTAATCACGTGCAACAAAATAAATCCTAAATATGTCTTGATAAAGTCCGTTGAGGAAGAATCGCGTCGGCTAAGAATAGTCTTTCTCTTATCTTTTTATTTATTTTGTTCCTTAACTCTATTTGAAAATAATTTGCACTCACTGACACACACAACTTTATATATATATATATATATATATATATATATATATATATATATATATATATATATATATATATATATATATATATGTAATTATTAGTATTACATTTATATTATCGTATGTCTGATAAAATTTTATTCATCCATGATCCATGTCATTTACCAGTCAGTCTGCAGGCAGCTATCTCCTCAACATCAAGTTTAGGCGTTTATATGTTTGTATAAATGTATGCACGCGTTCATTTTTGTTTAGGTGGGAAATATTAGGTTGGTGCACAAATAATGACGTAATAATGTCGTTTTTTGACGTATCTTTAACGTAAAGAAACGACATTATTACGTCATTATTTTTTCACCAACCTAATATCAGAAGAAAATCCCCCTATTGACAAATCGTTTTGTGTTATTGCTTTCTTTTGTCTCTTCCTGAATTAAACTTTGCCGTAATATGTGCTTGTGACAAGGCCTAAAAACTTTCTACTCTTACTAAGAAGGGATGCGTCCATCAATATCTTCTGATTGTGCTAGATTTTTCAGCACTACCTCATAACATAAAAAATGTAAATTTTGTGATAATCCGAAGGAATAGTAAATATATAAAACACTTTAAAAATGCAACGCTGTTGAACCGACGTCATCAGAAAAATAATTTTATTTCTCAAGAACAAAACATTCATTAAAGAGAGAAAACAGAATTTTTATTAAGCAACTCTATTTTTCTTATATCAATAAAATTGACCATATATAATATGAAATATGTAATATTTTTGATATAAGATTCATAATATCAATTATTAATGAATTATTATTTAATAATATTATTAAAGGATTTATAATAGTAAATAATTCTAAATATATTAATCCCCAATATATAATACAGTATTTATTATTGTTGAAATTATCATTAACATTTTCGTCAGGATTTACATAGTCTTCATTTCGTTCAATTTCGCGAAACAATCGATGAAATAAAAATCATAACGAAAATATATGCAAAAAACAATATTGCATTTTTATTAAATAAGTATTTGTGATTTTAATCATTATTATATTTTAATAGGGTCGGTATTTTGTATGTTGAATAATAAAACTTTTATTTTTTTCAAAAAAATCTGATAATTCATTGTACTCAGCTGTATACCCTAGTATCTATTTGCAGTTCTCCCCAAAATTTGGTTTTGACCGGTCAATGTAAGTCTATTTTAGAGAATTTGATGGACAGACCGACTAAAGGAAATCACAGTATTTTATTTATAGATATATAATATTAAATATATATAAATTTTACCTTATCTCAATTCAGTTGATTGTTTTATTTATCCTGTCAGCCTTAGTCATCTATGCCTCTTTTTAGTATTTTTAGAATATGACCCCTTTAAAAATATTTTACCCCAACATATTGAATACTTGCTAATATATTCACCCAAAACTAAATTACTACATTTCCTAAAGAGAATTATAACTCCTATTGAATTCCCATATAAAAAAGAACCAAGTAACACCTTGGTACGATACTAATTCGATCTTATTATTGATTTCAAATTAAACGTCAACGATAAGTCATCTTTTAAACTTTTAAACCAAAAATAAGAAATTGGTATTAAGACGACATAAAAGTTGCAGACACGAGAATTTATGAAAAAAATGATTTAGAATATTTTTTAAAATCCTGAACTATCCTAGTTATTTCCTATAAAATACCAAAAGGAAAGTTTATAAAATCACTAAAATCAAAAAGAATAGCACAAAAACGGGGTTCATTATATTTCCTATACACTGCATGATTCATGAACTTGAAAGTAATATCGCTCATTGCAGTATAAAAATTATCACGCACACTTCAAAAACAGTTAAAATTATAAATCATAGATTTAATTTGTATATTTAGTAAACGTCCACCAAAGAGGATGTCAACAATGGCCGCGCACATACATCGGGTAAAGATTCTTAAATTCAAAGCAAACAAATACGGTTATGAGAGGAAACTGAAATTAAACAACGCACCAAAAGCATTATTACACCACTTTCACAAACTAGATCAAAATTTTCATATGAAAGATCGTTTTAATACAAACGAATACAATGCAAAAAAAGCGACCCTAATATACTAGCTCTCTGCGAGACCAACATTAATACGTCAATTTCCTCATCTGACTTTTCGATTCCCGGTTACTTTCCTCTTCTAAGAAAGGATACTATTACCCATATTCATGACCTGGGAGTTTACGTGGGAGACTATATGTTACTGGCTAGGGAACTCTTTCTTGAATCTCCAGACCATTCATACATGTGTCTCCGTCTATCTCTTCTCAAATCTATAAACTATCTCTTCTTTCTCTATTGCTCTCCATCATCCCAAATCTGTGGTGTACTCGATTGCAACTCCGATAATATACGCAAGGCTATCGCTCTACTTCCATCTGCAGACGTATTTGTGTTTGGCAACTTTAATTCCCACCATTCAAAAAGGCTTAAACACTCTGTAACTGACCTTCATGGCATAAAAAAAAACACTTTTCAAACTCTCAGTCTCTCACACGTGGCTGACTTTCCTACACGTCTCTCTAGCAACCATGATGGAAAGGCTCCCCTTCCTGATCTCTGTTTTACATCTATCCCCGAGTCTGTTGTGCCATACAGCTCTGTTCTCTTGGCAACTCTAATCATACTATCGTGTATGTTTTCATCTCCTTCTACTCCTCTTCGAGTCAAGAACCTCCTACCAAAAGAACATCTTTATATTATCAACGAGCAGTTTGGGATTCGTTCCGAGATTTCCTTCGTGATGTCCACTGGAATACTGTCTTTAACCTCCGCGTCCAAAAATGTGCATCTAAGGTCTCATCAGGGTTAGAAACTGAAATTGAGGCTTTGGTCCTTATAAGAAAATATAAAGTGAAATCGTATTCATCCCCGTGGTTCTCAGCTGCTTGTGCAGCAGCTATTGCCTACATGAATCATTACTTCCGTTTATACCGTATAGATATCTGTGATTACAACAGGCGTCTCGTTGTCACTGCTCGAAACGTGTGCAAGCATGTCCTCAAAAAAGCAAAGTTACTCTTTGCCGAAAGAATGAATCAACTTTTTGCGTTTCCTAAGTTTGGTTCTAAAGATTATTGGCGGCTTTGCAAAAGCGTGCTGAACAAAAGAAAATCCTCCATACCCATTTTATTCAAACAATCTGAGTTCTTGACCTCCTTAGCTGATAAGGATGAATGCTTTGCTTGTAAATCCTCATCAATTTCAACGCTAGACTCTTCTGGTGTAGACACATCGGACTTTCCCCCTAGAACTGAGGCTCTACTGCAAATAACACCAACGTAAGTATTGGACATCATCTTTAAATTAGGCTCCCGTAAGGCTAATGTTGAGGACGGGATACCGGCTATTATCCTGAAGAAATATACTCCTGTTCTATCTAAACTTTACAAGTACTGCCTCACCGACTCCTGCTTTCCAGCCTGTTGGAAGTCCTCATCTGTTGTGCCTGTCTTTAAGAACTCTGTTGACCTTACTGACCCGTCTAACTACTGTCCTATCAGTCTCCTACTACTCTTCGGTAAAGTCTTCGAGGCTTTAATCAACGCCGAAGTGGTTAAGCAATTACTTCACACAATCTGCTCTCCGACAAGCAATATGGTTTCCGCTTTGCCTGATCTACCGCTGACGTCCTCACGGACATAACTGAATTTGTATACCAAGCACTCAATAATAATGGAAAAGCACGACCGTGGCTCTCGACATCTCTAAAACATCTGATATGATTTGGTATGCTGGCCTTCTTCGTAAACTTCAGGGATACGGTATTACAGGACGATTATTTGACTTACTACAACCATTCCAGTCAAACCGTGAAATGAAGGTTGTCCTAAATGGGTCTTCCTCCGGCTCCTTTATCAGGAAGGTTGTTGTTTTCCAAGGCTTTATCTTAGACTCTACACTATTCCTGATATTCAATGACCTTCCCGATGTCATCAGTTTCCAAAGACATCACTATTTAATCTTGCCTCAGTTATAAATCTGGTATCGTTTACAAACTAACCTAGTTGCTGATCTCGAAAAGGACCTCCAATCTGTGGTTGACTGTTTCAGAAAATGGCTAGTTAACTTTAATGTCTCCAGAACGAAACTGCTCTCGTGAACCCACCACAGAGACACTTTTTGCGTCCCATCAGAATGGCTGATTCCAAACTCCTTGAGAGCGCTTCGTTAGGCCTGCTTAGTTTCACACTGTCTTTATCTACTGTAAGGAAAGTTAGATCTCTGTGAGGTGCTTGAAATTTTTTCTCGTCTGATTCCATCCTTCAAATCTATAAATCAATCATCCCTCCTTGCATGGAATATTGCTGCCATATATGGTACGGTGCTCCCGCTGTTGATCTCGAGGTCCTTCACAAAATCCAGAGACGGATATGCAAGATGATAGTTTCCGATCTGGAGTCTAGTCTCCAATCGCTACCCCACACACGTGCTGTGGCCTCCCTCTGTCTATTCTACAAGTATTTTCACGACAACTGTTCCGACGAGGTACTTTCACTGGTCTCCCGACTACATGTATTTAAACATGCTAACAGACTGGCATCTCGGCCCCACCCTTTCACTGTCAAAACTGTTAAATGTAACCGTATCTTCTTCTTAAACAGCTTCTTCTCCCGCACTTTCCGTCTGTGGAACACTTTTCCGCTTACCTGCTTTCTCGATGACTATATTATTCAAATATTCAAATATAATGTCAATAGACATCTAATACCCTGAGCTTGTTCCACTTCGATTTGTGTATCCTTTCCTCAAACACGCCTCTTTACTCTTGTTCTCAATCCTCTGTGGCACTCCCGCCTTGCTTGGGCTGAGCTGCTCTAAAAAAGAGAGTGAAAAATAAAAGAATAATAACTGAGAAGAAAAAAAGGAGATAACAAATCATTTGAATTTTTGCAAGAAGCGGGTAGGGAGTTGATTCAAGCCATTCCAATTGTAAAATGCTGAAACGTAATTGACGATCGATTACTGGATTTCATTCGAAAAATCGATATTCCAAGTGAAAATCTCACAAGAAAAATAACCACGGAAATATATAGAGAGAAAAGACTGAGGGAAGCTACATTACGGCGTTCAGAAAGAGACTGAAGACGAGTTGCCACTTACAGACACATGAGGTTGCAGATACTCTTTTGATTTTATCAAAATTCTCTAAATATATAACAGAAGCACCAGACCAAATTAGTCTGACCCCGAGATGCCCGGACATCAAAATAAATCGGCATAAAATATATGTTGCTTTTGTTGTATTTAATATATATATACACACACACATATATATATATATATACACACACACACACACACACACACATATATATATATATATATATATATATATATATATATATATATATATATATATATATATATATATATAGTTAGTTAAACCTAGAGAGCCATACAACCCTACCAAGGTTTCACCTAAACGGAACGTCAGGGTAGGCCGGCCCTTGTCTTTCTAGAACTCCTATGCTGGTCGATTATTTTTGGTTAACGTACATGTTCTTGGTTCTTTCCTTTTTTATACCTTTTTCTCCCTTGTTCGTAGATTATTATGATGATTATTCTGACTTAATATAAATGGATTGGAAAATTGGTAATCATCGTTTAAAATTTGTTTTGGTAAGTCTTATTTGCAATTATAACACATTGCTGTAATTATGACACGTTAGTCGTTGGGGAAAAATGTGCTTATATATACTATATAATTTTTTCATTTCTTTGTCGTTTTCAGAGATGCAATCTGCAATAGGACAAGTGAAATTGTAAACACATTTTGTCTTGTACAGGGAATTTTACACCTTCAAAATCAAGATACAAAAACGGATACGAAAAATAAATTATTAAAATATGCATATAACGTTTCTATTGTGTTTACAGAAACCTCTCCCAACATATACATACTATCACACACAGAGACACACACAATGTATTTAGGAAGCATATCTTCATTCAAGTATGTTTCATTAAACAATATAGACATATATCTATTTTTATAATAATCCTTTCTAGTTCTTTAATTATTCTTGACGTTAAATTGAAATGAAGGAAGGTTTCGTAATTTTTGGTAACCCAATTACTTTCGATCACCTTCGTGATCATCCTCATTTCTTAACTGAGAATACAAACTTAAGATTTGGAATATACGAATTCCTTACCATTCATAATTATTTTATATATTTCTTGAATCATTTAAGACTTCGCAAGGGAATAAATTCACTAAAGTGCAAAGGAAGAATGAGTGTAAAATAATAAGAGGAAAAAAAACATTATTAAAGAGAGTGAACAAAAAGAATAAGAAGTAAGATAAATGATAACACACCATTTGAATTTTTGTGATTGTGATTTTTGAGAACGCACTCTGGTATCGAAAGCTTAGATCAAGGTACATCATAAAAAATATACTGAATTACTTATTTAAAAAAAATAACCGTTGCGGATACGATGATTTGCCTTCCTTTAGAAATTTAAATTTAAAATCAAGGAGATAATTAGAAAACTTGAAAGGATTATTATAAAAATAGACTTAAAATGTCTATATTATTTGATTAAAATTGCTTGAATATATATATATATAAATACATTTTATGTTTAACGTTCTTTTTATAGATACAAGTATTTAAGTAAATGCTCTGTTTATAATAAACATTATAAATAACATTTACCGGCATGAATGTCCGAGAAATTTTCATATAAAAATATTCGCCCCTTGACAGGATTTGAACCTGCATCCTATACGGAACCATCATTTATCCTGACGTGCCAAACCGCTCGGCCGCAAAGGATCGTTCGGTTGGCAAGGTCGAATTTACTGCTTATAAACTTCAATCTTCCATGAATCTCGTACATTCATAACTGCACATGGCGTATCAAATGTAAAAAAATGACGTCATACATTAAGAAACGGACAAAGTCCGACAATTTATTTATTAAATACATTTTTATGTTTAACGTTCTTTTTATAGATACAAGTATTTAAGTAAATGCTCTGTTTATAATAAACAGTATTAAATAACATTTACCAGCCTGAATGTATAGGATGCAGGTTCGAATCCTGTCAAAGGACGAATATTTTCTATGAAAGTTTCTCGGACATTCAGGCCGGTAAATGTTATTTAATACTGTTTGTTATAAACTGAGCATTTACTTAAATACTTGTATCTATAAAAAGAATGTTAAACATAAAAATGTCTTTAATAAATAAATTGTCAGACTTTGTCCATTTATATATATATATATATATATATATATATATATATATATATATATATATATATATATATATATATATATATATATATATATATATATATGTTCATGTTTTTGGACACATTGTACGGCGTCTAAATAAATATTCATAGTCACAAATTTTATATGAAAAATGCCGTTCTAATATCCTTAAAGCCATACAGCCTAAGGCGAGTGTGTGGCTGCTGGTAAGTACGTGTAATATCTACTTTTTAACAATATGTTACATTGTCTCTATTTTGCTTTGAGCATTCAAATTGTTTTATACATTATCTATTTTAATGAAGCTTTCACATAAGTTGCTCTCTCAGTATATATATATATATATATATATATATATATATATATATATATATATATATATATATATATATATATATACGTCAAACGTTATTATTGTGGACACTCGAATTTGAAATGGTGGCACACTTTTTATTGAAAACAGTCTTTATTGCATTTATCGTCCTACGCATTTGAGGGATCTTAATAAAGAAAATGTGTTCCTGGTACGCACACAGTCAAACACACACGCGCGGGAAAACACACACACACACACGCACACACACAGATATATATATATATATATATATATATATATATATATATATATATATATATATATATAGCTACATATATATAGCTACATGTTTCTCGAGCCACCCAGGGATCGCGTCTACTGATTTCAATACGATCTCTTGTGATATGGAAGATTGTATTCGTATCAAGCTCTTTTAATGTCTTGCTTTGGTATAATAGTATACTTGCCCTTTTAACCAACTATAAGGAAAAAATGTCAAAGGTATTAATTCACCACTCCTAGCTGTGTACAGAAAGCAAGAAGTTACTTTCAGTCACCATATATATATATATATATATATATATATATATATATATATATATATATATATATATTCCTATGAAAACGTTGATCTGAGGAATTAGAATCGAATTTCGCATTTTGATTCTAAGGAAATAAACTATAATCACTATGAAGTTTTAAAGTTCATATATATATACATATATATATATATATATATATATACATATATATATATATATATATATATATATATATTAAATTAAAAATGTAAGAACTTAATGTAATATTAATAAGTAATAAAATTAGTTATCATTATCTTAGCTATTACATAATGAAAAAGATAGAGTTAATTTAATAATGTAAGAAATTTTTATAGTATTTTAAATTATTATAAGAATCAAAACAAACCATTATGTGAATTTTGATGGACTGTAGTAAGCCTCGCAACACATTCAACCATCAGATTATCGATGGAGATGTGAATATAACAAGACCCTGGGGTCATGAAATGTTTGTCTTGAAAAGTTTGTGCTATAAGTATGCGATATTTGTTTCAGAACAGGTTAATTTAACTTCAAATTTGCTAATTTTACGAAAGTAACGTTTCAGAAATGTATATCTTATTTTAGCGAATTTTTCAAAGCCGAAAAATAAGTTTGTTTACATTTCTCTAAAAAAAAGATAAAAATGGCCGTTTCGATTGGTTTTTCGGAAGTATTGATTAGGAATCATTTACATTTCCATTTGAAATACTCCACAGTATTTTTTTTCAGGAATTAAAAATTTAATCCTTTAGCTTTCAATTGAAGCCTTTGGAAAGCTTTTAAAAGGATTTTTCCTTTATGAAAAATACATTTAAATCTTAGGTATACCGAATTTTTGGAGGCACCTACCTTTCCAAAGCGTGTTCGGATCTCAGTGTCGCACTTTCCATTGTCTGTTAAAACATTTCAAATATATTAGATCTTCTGCACTTACTTAATATTTGTATCTACAATTCTAAACTCGCATCTTTATTTTTTTTTCTCTTGCTGATGACCATGCTACCTGTTTTCTCGGAGTTGATTGTTAGTTATTTTTTCTGGCTTGCTTTTACGACCCTGCCTAGTGTTGATTTATTAACGTACTTTCGAATTGTAATTTCTAATGACATAAATGTCTGAAGCCCAAATTCTTTGTAATAAAATTTATACAACTCACGCACACATTATATACGTCCTGTCTGAAGTTATTAGGCAAATCAAATGAACCTCAATAATTCAAAAACAGTTCTGAACAAATATTTTTTCAAATTTAAACACATCCATTAGTAAAATATTAAACTAAATTTTCTGCCATTTTCAATGGTTTGTTTTTCAGATATTTGGAATTAGCATGCAGATTAAAATAATATTATCTGAAGAACTCTGAAATCTAATAAAAACTATTTTTGCCAATCAAATATGTTGAAACATGTGTAAAGGGAAGGATCTAACAACTGCTGAAAAACAGAAAATAACAAAGTTATGAATGAGGGAATGTCTGCATTGGAGATATCAAATGAGTTTTGCAGCGATCATCGAACGATAAAGAAGGCAGCTGAAAATGCAACTAAGTTGAGAACTCTAAGCAAAAAAAAAAAGTCTTTAAGAACTTGCTTCCTCGAGATGAACGTAAACTAAAGTGATTTATAACGAAAAAGACACATTTGACCAGCGGTCAGATCTTTGAAAAGGCTGGAATTAATGGAGTCAAGAAAGGTGTAAAATACTTTGTGAATTAGGATCTGAAAAAATCTCCAAGGCAAACTGCTCTCACTAAAGCAAATATTTTAACACGTCAAAATTGGGCAAAGTAATACATGAAAATTGACTTTTCTAAATTAATGTTCACGATGGAATTCCGTGTGACATTTGATGGGTCCGATGGATAGGCCAATATTTGGATTTTATCCAATTCAGACATTCCTGTGGTTAGCGAAAGCAACAAGGAGGTGGTAGTGTTATGATATGAGTTGGAATTGTTGACTAAACAATTGTTGAACGATTCAAAGTCGATGAAGGTGTTAAATTAAACAGTGCTAACTATTGCGATATTATGAACAGTCTCGCAGTTTCAAAGTGAAGTGTGTATCTATGCAAAAAAAAGTTCCTTCACATTTATCAAAGATCACGCTTGAATTATTCGAGTATAAAATATTTATAGGAGAGAAGATAATGGAACGGTCACCAAAAAGTCCTGATCTGAATCCGATTGAAAATCTATAGCCAATCGTGAAGATGAAATTATGTGAATGTCGCAAAGAATATAACAGCAAAGCAGAAACTACCATTGAACCTGCTAAAAAAAAAAATCAATGGATAATAGATTACTGGTTGTTATTAAAACGACTGGTAAAGTAATGAAATGTAAAGTATTTAAAGACTTATTATATGTAATTGTTATTTGTTCTGTAATACGTGTTGATCAACTTTTGATGATTTTATTACATTTTTAGTGAGATAAAATGTGATTATTTGGTTTGGCCTAATAACTTTAAACAACAGTTTTTTAGAATATATCATATAACTTCAATAAAACATATAGATACTACCTAAAATTATAACTTAGGCTTTGTTTTAACATCTACATGGATTGTTTAAAATTTGACATTTTTAAAAACCACATTTGAGTTAATGAAGTTTATACGATTTCATTAATATATTTAGACAGGGTATATGTTATCGTTTCATATAGACAGAAACACTAAAGATTAGTCACATACAGAAAAAGGGAGAAACAGATTATATATATATATATATATATATATATATATATATATATATATATATATATATATATATATATATATATATATGTATGTATGTTTGTATGTATATATTTATGTATATACATACACGCACATACACGTGGGTTTGAAACGTGTGCGTGTAACAGTGTATATGAGATTGTCAGTCTGTGTATGTTTTTGATATTACAGGGGCTAGTTTCCAATCGATCAGGCGATAAAATACTTATCAACGGCGTTCATTGAAATGAACGGAAAAACAATTTCTTCTTTCGGTGGGAAAGGAATTCGCTGATAGGAAAACAATTTACAAACGTGCCCAGAGGATAAAGACGAAGAGAATTAAATGCGGCAGCCAAATGAAAAAAAAAATGTTTGAAAGGAGAGGTAGGTCGACCTAGATCGATTGACTGAGCGATCGATGGCTTGCCAAATCCACTGTCTGTTCGGGCGCAAAGATTCCCGACCTGGATGTGGTCAGTTGGCAGGAACTTAGAAGTTACTCGCCATCTCTGCTGCACCTCAAAGCATTCATCAATAAAATACCAGTTGAACTCCTCGTTCCAATGTGCGTACTTAAAAAGTAAATAATATAAAAATAAATATACTCCTCGGCGATTATCCAAGTTTTTATTATTCACTTGATGCTTGGGATTTTATTTTTTTAATTTTGTTTTCCTTCCATGTTACTTTTTCTTGGTGTCGTTTAATAATATCCACTGTCCTAGTTTTCATACTAAATGTAGGCGTGCCTTTGATATTATCAATTTATTTCTAAAAGATTCCTATGAACACGTTTTATCACGCGTAAGATTTATTAGGTAAATACGTAAACAATTACAATTACTGACATCACATATAATCAGAGAGAAGGTTTGTGTGATTAAGTGATAAAAATAAGCAGTAATTCAATTTTTAATGCCGACAATTTTTCCACCCAAGATGGCAGATAAGGATTGGTCATTTCTTATTGCAGCCGATCGGTTTTACTACTTTTTCATTTCGACTCTTAGCATTAACCATTTACTCCTTAAACAAACTAAATATTTACAGTATTAGAGAAAAGCCTGTTGATAAAATACTTCATTTACACTGTTTCAGTTCGAATTTATTTCAACTGATATGACACTCAGTCTGTACAATGAAAATCGGGACACATAAAAATGTCTGCTCTGGAAGTAATGCAAGAGCGAATGACCAAACGGGACTTTTATATGAATAATAAAATAAGAGATTATGGAATGTCATAAATACATATAAACTGTAAAGGCCCAATTCCACTGTGAATGAAATAATACAAATGAAGGAGTCAGGGCGGGAATGATTTTTTTTGGAATCGTCATGTTCAGAAGAAAATTACCGAGTAAAATTCGTCTATTTAACCTAGAGGACATTTGTTATCGATTTAAGTCTCATAGCTACAGAAAATAATCAGAATGCAAGTAATGATCCTTAAGATATTTCTCACATAGAGAATAAAATTTTATATATCCTAGCGATGAATAAAACATCCATATCCACATCCATATATAGATTAGAGAGATATAGATATATAAAATAATTTTCGGTCCTAGTCCATTTCAATATATATATATATATATATATATATATATATATATATATATATATATATATATATATATTCTTGTGTGTTTTTGTGCGTATACGTGTGTGTGTTTGCTTGTGTGTTTCTGTCAAAGGTATAAAGCGGGAAATGTATGAATATGTTTGTGAGTGCAGTTGTAAATGTGTGGTGGATGCTAATAACCTGTAAAATTACTCATGTTACTGAGATGAATTTAATCACGATTTTTCTTTCTATAATGTTCGGTGTATGCATTTACTGTATATATTATCAAGAGATGTACCCTCATCAACAAAAAACCTGATGCTGAATAGTAAATAATTACTGCTTAAGGTAAATGGTTTTCTCCCTATTAGATTGGCATATACTGATTTGCGCGCGCACACACACACACACGCGCTCGCGCTCGCGCACACAAACACACACACATATATACATATATATATATATATATATTATTTTAATTATAAGAGATTAGAACAAAACATATTGAAATCTCTACACAATAGCACAAGGCCCAATGCATGGGGCACCCAGTGAGGAACGAACTCACTACTCAGTCGTAATTGTTCTAACAAGACATGCTTGCTAACCATTACCACGCCTATAGGTGCCCAAACTGGTGATTATATGATTTCTAAGAAAATTTCAAAAGCAAGTGTTACCTCTTTTTCGAAAGATAAGCGGAGTGAGAAAACACAAGATCCGAATTAAAAATAGAATTGTGGTTTCGTCTTGATCAACCAATTTTGTGTAAGATCTACGATAAATAGTGGCGGTGGGTTATTTTTTCAAGACATGATAAACCGGAACTTAGACAGATCATCATTGACAGTTGCGGAAAAACATTGTCTATTTGTCTACAATTGGGATATATTTGTTGCTTACATGTTTTCCACCTACGTTCTGCTTTATTATGTCATGAAAAAAAAAAAAACTCATCCTCCTCCACCCTCTGAGCTTAATTTCCTGTTTAGCGTAGATCTGACACATAATTAGTTGATCAAGGCAAACCCACAAGTCTATTTCAAATTCTGACCTTTTGTTTCTTCATTCCCTTTTATATTTCGTTAAAGAGGTAGCATTTTGCTTTTGAAATTTTATTAAAAATCATAGAATCACCAGTTTCCTGCCATCGTCTGAAGAGGTACAATAGTAACGAAACACGAAGGTATTTTGTGTAGCGACGTCAATATGTTTTTGTTCTAATCTCTTATAATATATATATATATATATATATATATATATATATATGTGTGTGTGTGTGTGTTGCTCTTTATATTGAGCACATTTTAAAAAAGTAAATACTGCGAGAATTTCATCATCCAAAACACATCCTTGCAATTGACTAGAGAAGTAGCCGAAAACGATCAGAACAATTATAACTAGCGACCCCGGAAATCGGAAAAATGTTAGATTGCTGAAAAAAAAAAATTCAATAAAAGATTATAGATGGCAATATCGTTATTATTATGTGTTCTAACAACACGCACACACGCACACACACATACACATATAATACGTGGGATGGAAACTCATACGTAATAGGAAAAATTACTTTTTGCTTCGGCGCACCTTATAATAGTGACGAAGAAAAATTAGAACTTCGTCAATTCAATTTTTTCTTTGGTGTATGTAATAAAGATAAAAAAAGTGAAAGAAGAAAACAGCAGATATTCTTTAAATAATTAATATTACAAATAGTAAAAATATAACAATAGCACAGCAACAACAGCAGTAGTTGGAACAACAACAGCAAAATTTAATAGAAACAATGCGGGAGAAAACCGGTAAATTCCTCACGTTCTTTCACTCCTGATGCAGTGGCAAATGCCATAGCTGAATTCAGATGATGGAATTATCTTTTCTGCTTATTTTAGAAGATACGAGGAAATTTTCGAAGAAGAATGCCGCGATTGGAAAGACGAGAAAAAAGACTTCTGTTGAGAAAGTTAGCACCGCAGAACATGAAACATACAGTAATTTGGTATTATCGAAAAAAAAAGAAGACATTTGTTTTAACGAAACAGTAAATATTCAGACTAAACATTATATCGAGAAAAGTTCGTTATTAAATATTCATTGGAAGTCTCTGAGTCTGATGAAGAAATAAGACAAAGATTTTATCATATATACTGGAATCGTTAACAAGGAGTGTGAAGGATTCAAAGTAAACAAAGTGATCCCCGATAGGCTTAAAGGTTTAATTTTCGTTCAAGGATTAACGGCTAAAAACTACACGGAAATACGTACTAGAATTCTAACGACATTTGAACAGAATCAAAAAGCAACACTACAAGAAATATTGATGAATGTCTGAGAAACCTAAATCTGAAACGCGATACAGAAAAAATTGAAGAAAAAATATGCGCATACATGCAGGCTAAAGAAAAATGTGGAAAAAAATGTGTGAAGGTTGCATCTTGGAGACGACTCTCCCTTTATGAATTTAAAGTGCTAAAATTGTGGAAAAGGAGCACATAAGAAATCACATAACGAAATTAAGCAAACAAAGTAAGCAACATGGCGCTGCGACGGAAAAAATTAACTACAGAAAACCAAAGAAAACTTTCGTATGTGGAAATAAGCAATGTAGATTAAAAGTGCAACTAGACACTGGTAGTGATATCACAATAATCAATGAAGCCACATTTAAAGCAAACGGAAAACCTATGTCAAAAAGAACATCGAAAATCTCACGTGGCATGTCGGGAAAGAAATTTATCTTTTACCTGTAGCACCTCATTTTGTAACAAGGGTAAACGTTAAGGGTTATGTTTTAAAAATACTACAAACTTATTCTGTACTGACTGGATGGCATTATTTGTGTTGCGGAATTTACCTATAAATATTCATTGTAAAAAAAAAATAAAGTCTATATTTTTGCTGAGTTTTGCTGAATTTTCGACACTTTTAAAACATGTTTAGAAAGCTATAAATACCCATTACCAAGTCCAGAGGAAATCTTTGCGATTTTAAGCGGTGGAAAATAATTTTCGAAACTGGATCTTTCAGAAACGTATTTGCAAAAACAGGTTGAAGAAGAATGTTCAGAGTTAATAACCATAAACACGCACAAGGGATTGCATAACTTCAACCGACTTCCTTTTGAGATAAAGGTGGCTTCAGTTATATTTTAACATGTTATTGATACTATGCTTGCAGAGTTTGATTTCCCGGCTGCTTATCTGGATGATATGTTAATTAAAAGCATATCAAAAGAAAAACATAGCGGACATGCGAAAAGAATGTCTTGAAAAATACGAAAATACGAGTTCAAATTCAACGGGGAAAGGTGCCAATTGTTTTTGTCTAAAATAAAGTACCTAGGAAAAATCATCGAGAAAAATGGTCATCAACCTTATCCGTCAATAGCAAGTGCATTTAAGAATATGACTTCTCCACGAAACGTTACTAGGTTAAAAGCATTTCTAGGACTAGCAAACTATTATCAAATCTATATTCCTAAAAATATATGCAGAATTTGAGAGCTAAACTGAATAATTTGCTTAAAAAGGCGTCAGGTGGAACTGGACTGATAATTTGTGGAAATCAAGAAAATACTAGCGTCAGGTTTATTATTAGCGCATTACGCTCCAAAAGCAGAAATGGTATTGGCTTCAGATATTAGTGGCTATGGTATAGGAGCATTATTTCTACATAAATATGATGACAGTAATATGAAAGCAGTCGCACATGCTTCGCTTCGCTATTACTGACAGAAAAAAAAGAAAAAAAAACTACACCCAGATTGAAAAAGAGGCGTTAACAATAATATTTGCTGTGAAAGAATTTCACAAATTTATCCACGGAAGGAGTTTTCGTTTACAGACGGAACAGAGGCATCTATTATCAATTTACGTTTCGGAAAATGGAATTCTAGTCATACAGCGAATAGATTACAGCAGCGGTGAGCATCTTATTAAATGAGGATTTCAGGATGGAATACCAACCGTCCAAAAAATTAGGACATGTTCATGGTTTAGCAAAATTAATAAAAAAAAATAATGAACCGTTTCAAGAAACTGTTATTGCAACATTAAAAAGTAAAATAGAAATTAAAAATATATCATGTAATGTAGCCGAAAACGATCAGAACAATTATAACTAGAATATGACTCCTCCAAGAAACGTTACTAACCTATAAAGTGTGTATGAAAACAAATAACTTCGCCGTTAACCTGGAAGAAATAAAATTAAAAGCAAAACAAGACATGTTTATTTCGAAAATAAAAACCCCGACTAAATGAGAGTAAGAAAGACACAATTTTTAGAACGCAATCAAGTCTTAAACGCTTACTCGCTATGTAACAGAATACTGATGTTTTCACAAAGAAAATCATATTACAAAAGCTTATATTAAATAAATTTCATAGTGGACATCCAGGAATTTCAAGGATGAAATATCTTATTAGAAGCTATGTATACTGGACCAAAATGGATCAAGAAATTTAAGAATTATTGAAAGCCTGCACAGGTTGTGCTCTGCAAAATCACCTACCACGAAATTACACAAGATAGATACTCCGTGGATAAGACTGAACATTCGCTGGTTCAGTAAGCGAATCACATTAATTTGTGGTAGTGAATAACTTTACTAAGTGACCTGAAATTTGTAAGTGCAAAAAAACAACTTCCACGATTACAGTGAAATTTTACACGAGCTGTTTGCAAGAAATGGCATTCCGGATGCCATAGTCTCGGACAACCGTACAGAATTCATTGCTTATGAATTTAAATAATTTTGTAAAATGTTCTCAGTTGAATATATTACTATTCTACCGTATCACCCAAGATCAAATAGACAAGCTGAACGGTTTCTGGTTACTTCTAAGAGAGCTTTTAAAAAGAGCAAGAAATTTAAAAGTGAGCGGAGAAGAACTACAAAAATTCTTGAGAGTATACCGGATAACACTGAATCCTAATACACCGACAGGCATGTCACCGGCAGAATTGATGTTCATAAGAAACAATTAAATTGGGGTTCAACAAGTTGTTACCAGGTCAAAAAAGAATTAGAACCGATAACATAAAGATGGCATTTTTTTTCAAAATTGGTGAAAAGCTGTTTATCAGAGTATATAAAAATGGAAAAGAAATGTAGGAAGACGGTTTAATGAGGTCACAAATTGAAAAAATGACTTATATGTTGAAAAGAAAAATAATGGTAACAAAAAAGGCGCTGGAATAAGTGAAAGGAAATGGTTTACTGAAGAAAGGACCCCAAGAAAGAAAGAACCTATGTAAGTAATGTATATTTTTGACGTACCAACAGCACAATAATTCGTTGAACGTACAAGTATGTTTACCAGAAAAAGGAAACGTACGTAAAAACTAGAGGGTTGATGCTAAACGAAACAAATACAAAGTTCAGTACGTTGGCGAACTCGCTAAGCAGAGGAGGAGTGATTACTAAGGAATAAAATAAAATATTTACGAGTGAAAAAATCTCAAAAAGGGAGATTTTGTAAAGTAAATAAGACACTGCTGGTAACATAAATGAACTAGGCAAGACGCCTTAAATAAAGAAGTGAAAGTGATTCAGGTCCGTTCAAATGAAGTCAGGGCGAGTAGCCTAAGCAAAGACATAATATTATAACCACTAAGAAAGAGTTAAACTGTAGGATGATGGAACCCAAAATCCAAAGGATTGCTTAAAAGCCATTTATCCGAAAAAATATATTAAATAACTGTGTTTATTTGAGTTTAAAACAGAACAGACAATCAAATAATCAATCGTTACATTTACGTACGTACAAATACATTTAGGACAGTTTTGAATCCATTTACTCTCCGCTCCGCTATGGGTTAAATAAATAGCAGTGCGGTGGACTTTTCAATCTGACGTTGGCAATCTGTTTATGAGAAGAACAATTCTGAATTGAGAATTGTATGTGATCCTGAAGCAAGCTCTTTATTCTGTATCATCCAAAGTGTTTCGTCAAAAAAAAACACACATTGAGCAAGATTTGTGAAAGGATGCAAGTAATGGATTATACAACTATTGCATTTATTTTGTTCCAATCTGTTATAAATGATGATACTTTGCAGAATCATAACCGCCATTTACATTTAGAGAAAAACGTTTCTCAAAACGTAAACATGTCCTAATAATGTCAGAGTGAACAAACATCACCGAGTTTCACGTATAAATCAAAACAGACTCCACTCTTTGTGGAGCCGGGAAAATAATATCGAAAATATGAAGAGCAAATTGACATCTATAATTAAAGAATCAGCAAAACAAACGGAAGCAGCTTTAAAAAAGAGAAATCCTAAAAGTCAGCACAGGAACTGAGGAATAAAAGAGATACATATGGAGATAAAACCTAAGAGAAATAAAACAGAAAGGACAAACAAACCAATAAAGAAAGTAAGAAGCGAAGATAAACAAGAAGTTGAGCATACTAAAGAGAGAAGAAGAAGAAGAAGAAGAAGAAGAAGAAGAAGATATAAAACAGAAATCTTATAGATTTGTAGTGCATATTCACTGCCAGACCTGCATTGAGATAGAGAAACTTGCAACTTTCTAAATGTAGTAGCAAGCGTATAGCGACTACTGCGGATTACGATGCAAAACTATAAGCGTCAGAAATAAATACAAAATACCAACAGACACCCTAGGATATAATTGTGATGCTCCATAGATAACAATAGACTAAATAATGTTTGCCTTTTAAAATGTGAAAAATAGAAGAAAAGTACCAAGCGTAGATGGCAAAAATCACACATTTAAAATAAAAAATTCTGCGTGAATATTCCACAATGGATTAATATAACAATTTATCTCATCCATACAGAATAAAGAAAAGAAACCTCCCTCATATATATGTGAATTAAACTTTATAAATAATAAAATAAAATATCATTTGCCCTATCACCTTACTACCGAACATATACAAAATATTTCTGAAAGATACTTACAAATACAGACGAAAGGGAAATCAGTTTTGCAGACGTCTACAAGTGGTTATTAAAATATATCCGCTAATGAAAGAAAGACAGATTTTTAGGTATGAAAAGGTATTTGAATCAGTAGAACATTTGGCGGTTTTTAAATAAGAAAGAAATAGACAATGTATATGTTAATTATGTTATTATTACTACAAGAACTTGAATAGAGCAAGCAGCTGAAATAATAACTGTCTAAAAAGACAGTATTATTTCTAATAAAAAAATTTACAGCATTTCCTGAAAATATCAAACGCGAAATAAACTGAGAATAGATAGCGTTACCTATAATTCGAATATTCAGAAGAGTATTATGTTCACTCACAAGAGTTTCCGGTTCATTTCCCGGAAATTGTTTTGCAGATCTAATGTATATCATTTAGGCGAAGCCATTTCTTTCTTTACACACTTTACTTTTAAATTTATTGGAAATTTCATAATTCTGATTGTTTAATATTACTTATATGTCTTTGAATGCTGCTGAAAATTTTAAACGGGACTTCCTGAATAATGTCTTAAATACCATAAAGTAGGAGTTCAAGCAGTATCATAACTCCTAACGACATATCTACTTAGGAAAGGAGATGGAATAAAATCAAAACTATGGAAATTCATTTAAACAACGTATAGATTATGGCATGAAAATATTTAAAAATAATATAAAATGATTAGAAACATCTGGCCATTCTGCTTCAAGCATAACGTGTATAATGGATCGATAATTCCAGCTATCATGTAAGGATAAGAATCAGGAAAATTAAGAAATTCGCTTAAATGCATACTTAAAAAAGTATATAATTAAACGGAAAGTGCAATATTAGTGATGCTTCTAAGATATACAAAACATAAATCAGGAAAAACTATAAATTTTATTTATTTATTTAATCTGTTGTCGGTTTTAAATTTTGTATTGGGAACTAAATTTGAGAAGATTTAGGCTATGGCACTTTTATTTAGAATTTTAAGTCGTGATGTGGTTACAGGCAATGTCGTAGGAATTTGTTTTCTTTTCTGCATTTTAAATTCAGGACTGTATTTATGCGTCCCTATGGTTCTGTAAAGGAATGTTTGCTGTATTCTTCTTTAGGCGAAAATCTTGTCCGCAGGTGTTGGATGAATGACGACAGATAGACTGTAGTGTTTATGCTGTTTACAGAAAAAAAATGAAATTTATGTGGGTTCATTTTTACTGTTTGTGGAACAGATTTAAGTGTCATGTGGCAAGTATAGATTTACTGTTGTTTTTTTTATCATTTCACTTTAAACAAAACAACAAGAACGCAAGATGTTACTAAGTGTTAGAGAATGCGATCAACTACTATTAAAAAGAGAGGACAATATAAGAATAAGAATTAAGAAGATAACGATTGGCATTTGATTTAAATTTTTGAAGTGCAAATTAGAGTGGGAACAAGTTGCCAGAAGAAAATTCCACAAGAGAGAAATGTGATAGAAGCAACGGATATCACAGAAATTACAATTACATTTAACCATTCCAACTGTAAAATAATGAGACTTTGGAGCCATTCTAGTACTGCATTAAGTTTAGGTACAGTAGAGTAAAGTTCACTGGAACAATTATCATAAAAGTATTCATAGAAAATACACAGAGAATCTACGTTACGGCGGTTGAAAAATGATCGAAGCCAACAAGGCAGGTCAGAACCAATAACATTGCATCAAGAATCTCCAAATATGTGCCAGCAGCATCAGACCAGATGTGGCAGCAATATTCACCGCAAGGGCAATGATAAACATAGAGATATATACAGGGTGCGATGGGCAAATTGTCGCCATTTTATATTATTTATTTCGTACATGTACTTTGTTTGTTTTTGATTTTGTCGACTGCACAATATTGTACTGTCCGTTTGAAGGAAAAAGGAGTACCATGACGCAATTCCCCACCCGCCAGAAATTTGGAAACGGTATGCTGTACTGCTTGGCATTCACGCCGGAAGCTCCAATACGAATATTTCAGAATGTTTGTGTCAAACTGGGGACAGTGCAGAGGATTCAGAAAGATTTGGATGGGTCTAATTGTGATTACAAAGGTGTTTGCAGTGATCATTATTGATGGCAAAGTTATGCCACCATTCATTTTCCCACAAGGCATCAGACTAAACACGGAGGTCTTTATCAAGTAACTTGTGAAGTTAATGCTTCCCTGGGTCAATTGGATGGCCGCTGGAAAAGGTATCTGCACCATGTCACAGACAATTTCTGCGACCACATCAGCACTTACATCTAGCCCCTTAACTCCCCAGGCTGCAAACCCGTTGGTTATTATGTGTGGGACACAGTTGAGCGAGAGACCAACAAAATCCTTGTAGCACCAAACTGAAGGTAAGGTTTATAGCAGCATTCACCAACTAAAACAACGAGATCGTACAGAAGATTTGCAGAAGATTCTGATGTCGTCTGGAGGCCGTCCTCAAAGCCAATGTCGATTTTATTGAATAAATTTACTGTTTAGTATATATATATATATATATATATATATATATATATATATATATATGTCGTTTTACTAAATATATCTATTAAAATGAGATTTCATTTTTATTTTCATTTTTTTGCGTAAATTAGACGACAGTTTATCTATTTCACCCTATAAGAAAATTCTCTAGCACGACATTGTGAACCGACGTTCTTAGATATAAACTTAGCAATTGAATCAATATACTAGTTCCACCTGATGTTAGCTGAAAACTTTAGTCTGTGAAGTGCAAAGAAATTCATTGTAACTAATAGTGGGTTGTCATATGTTTTATATATTGGGTTTCTATGATTTCTGTGCATGCATATACATGTATACATAAGTGTGGGTTTATGTATGCGTGTGTATGCAAGATGTTTGAATGGTATGTATTTAGCCTGACAGAAGCTAACATTTTATCTTCAATTTTCACCTTATGATATTTGATCTCTGATTGATATTCCCCACTGTATTAAGTGCATTATCAAAGAAGAACATGCTAGATATAAATATTTTTATGGATAATTATTTTTCCCAACTTTAGGCTACATATACATTTATTTTCGTTAGTTAGATTAATATAAATAAGGTATTTTTTTTAAAGCAGTGTATTCAATTCATTTGTCTCAATCTTAAATTCGGCCTGTCAACATAATTGCTCAGTTTTTACTCGTAACAGCCGACAATATTTTCAGAAAGATCTTTTATCGTTTAAGCGTGATGTGTGTTTTTTTTCATTGTTTTCTTCTGTTTATAAGCTCTTTTTATGTAAAAAAAAATTAAAAATTTTGTTCTAAATGAATTGCATTTTGAATTAAAATTTATTAATCATTACATTATCTTTTGGAAAAGAAACAAAATAAAGTTTCATGATTATCTAGGTATTTTATTTGTATTAGAGAAGTTTAATCAGGCACCATACCATATTTGTGTTTTCTTTTTTTTACCATTATGTTCCTTTAAGTTCAGATTTTTCTGCCTATTTACTTTTAACGATTGTGTTTATCTTTTCAGTTTGTGTTGTTAGGGCATGTGTAAAATGAGTATAAAATTAAATTTTACTTAATTTCAACAATAACCAAATCAACTTAATTTACTCTTTTCTCGGGTTCTGAAAGTAAATATCTATTTAATTTTTTTTTAAATTTATCGACACAAATATGGCAGGTACTCATACACAAAAGCTTGTTTGTTCTGTTTACAGAGAAACTAGATTTTATGCAAAATAATCCATTTTTGGTCTTCTGTTGTGTTTCCAACGTTCGTCATCGTAACCGCCCTTTCGAATACTCTTCTACTCATCCTTTGAATCTGTCTTTCACGTAGCCCCTAACAAAAGAATAATTTTATTATTCTGGATAGAAAACCGTGCTTTCTTGGCAACCTCAATAAGACAAGAACTGCAAAACGGCCGACGTAAGAAGAAAGGAGGAAATATGTCGCGTGAATAACCCAAAGCTTTTCCTTGTTTAAAAACAGATTTTAAAATATTAACCAAAGGTGTAGTAAACAAGCAATGATTAGAAGAAAAAAATAAATATATTCAGTTTTCGCATATTTTCACAAGTATTTAAATTCAGTCACTTTTCAAAATACAACGTTTTACGAAAATAATTCATAAATTAAATTATAAATGATTTTATTAGGTTGGTGCAAAATAATGACGTAATAATGTCGTTTTTCGACGTTAACAAATACGTCAAAAAACGACATTATTACGCCATTATTTTTGCACCAACCTAATAGTGACGAGAAGATAAAACATATAAATAAAGTTTTGAATTGAACGTTTAGAGTTTTTTTTTTTTTCATTTTGTCTATCTGTTTTTGTCTACTTTTCTCTCCTGCAGTTTTTTAAATCCGTCATTCTTCTAACCTCCCTGTCATTCATTATTTTTGAGAATTCTTTCTTTCTGATTTTCTTTTCTTTTGCATTTTGCTGCCTTTCAGTTCATCATTCTTTTCTTTCTATCTTTATTTCTTCCGTCCTCTCTTTCGATTTAAATGCCTGTGTTCAAACTTGCCTTTCTCTGTTTTCTGTCTTTTGTCTATATTTTTCTAATCAGTGAGTTAGCATTATGTATTAAGTTTTATCTGTTTTGATTAGATAATTCTGTTTCTAATTGACATGGTTGATTTTGTGGGAGGTTATATTCCCCTATTGTATTAACGAAATAAAATTTGCTCTGAAATTGCAATGATTATGCTATCGCTTTGATAATTATAATATCAGAAAATTACTTAATAATCTTTGTTTCTGTAGCTTAAATGAATCTTGATAGAAATTATATCCTACTCTTGTGTTTCTTTTCTTGGATATAAACTGAACTCGTTTTATATCCACATAAGTTGCTATAGAAGATAGAATGTGTTTGATTCGCATTAAAATGAAAATTATTAAAATAACATAAAAGATTGTGGAATTCGATGTTAACATCATATCAACAGTAAGTTACAAAAATGTTCGATACGCTGTTCAACAGTAGTCATTTCGCATTTATTTTTCAGTCGTCATTTAAGAAGGTATCTTGAAGGCGACGTTTGTTACTCAATATAGTGAGAAAATTTGGTGATTGTAGTCCAAATACAGACCTTAGAAGCTTTGTATACAAATGCTACGATATGTATATTTGGCGAAAGATTTTATAAAATAAAGATATTTTTTATTTTTACGTTTTAGTCTTTTTCATTACTCGAACTTTTCATACAGTAAGCATGGCTGTTTGCAGGAAAATAAATCTTTGCAGGGACAGGATTTTCTACATCAATAAACAACATGACGTTTAATTAAATGATAGTGAAACGAATGTACCACAGTTGGGGATTCATTCATTCAATACACCGTTATTAGTTATCTTTTGTAAAATATCTATCAATACAAATCTAAATAAATAAACAGGAAATCCTGCGTGCTCACCCGGGCCACACTTGCTCTACATAGACGTATTATATCTTTTTGGGATCAGGATGATCCCGGAACTGAAGATTTCTCCTTCACCTGGTGCTTGAACATCCAGCACTGGAATTTGTGTCCAGATGAGAATTCTTAATTCCCGTTAAAATTCAAATTTTAAAATAGCTGAACAAAATTAGTGATTTTAAAAGTTTTAAATTTATATTAAGTTTAAAGTTACACAAAAACATTATGAATTTAAAAAAAAAGTTTGTTTTAAATTTAGTTTAAAATATCTCCAAAACTTTGTATATTCAAGAAATCAATTTTATTTCTTCAAAATCCCAAGGAATCAAAGCTAATCTGAGAGGTTTTGTGACGCGAGGTTTTGAAGTTCCACAGAGTTGGTGATCTTGAAGAACTCTTATTCAATTGACGTTTCAAGGATTTTCTGATTCAAAGAACTTAATTCTCGGACTGAATTGGAATTTCGGCTCAAATCTGTCTTTTGACCGGAATTGGACTTATTGTGCGAATCAGAATTAAAAGGAGGTGTTGAAAATCAATGGAAGGAATTGAAAAATTGAAAGTTATTTCTTCAAAATTATCATTGCTGTTTTCTAAGCTAAACCAGAGTTCATTTTAGTTTTAGGCCAGAGGCCCAATTAGCCCTCGGTAGGAGCTAGATTAAAAGTTCTCACATAGTGCGGTTTATAAGCTGGTTCTTTAATATAAATTGATACAATGTAAAATTTAATAGATCTCTTTCTCAGATTTTCACCAATCAAACACCTAATCCCACATTGCATCTACATTTTCGTTCGCGTTGTTATGACCAAAAACTGGGAAACTTCTACCGTACGTTCACAAGGAGAATGAAATACGGAAAGCGAGTACTAAAAATAAGTCGTTTGAAATAACTTGGATTTTTATTGAGGGATTCAAGGTCTGGAGGAAGGACGCTGTAGGGACAATTTCTACCAGAAGAATTACAGATCAGCCTTTCTCTGCAACCAACGAGAACTCCTACAAAATCTCTAATTCATGATGTTCAGCCTACAGATCTTACGTGTGGCATCTGAACTAACCCGAAAAATAGACCGTCCTCAAATATCAGTGGCCTTGAACCACTGTCCTAAATGTAATTGTTTATATAAGTCAATGGACGTTTATTTCCAACGTCATGTGAAGTCTCACTTGATTTTCAAAAATTTCATTAATATCTCTGTTATTTTATTGACTATTGGTCAAGTGGATGGCTGCTTTGAAGACACCGTTTCGTAGAATTTTAATGCTGGTCCGTAAAAACAAAACTACTTAAAATTGAGCCAAAAATTTTTACTACTCTTTTCTTTATAATTATCCCGATTATAGAAGGTGTGGAGTTCCCAGCGAGAATCGATCTCTCTATTTAGTTGTAATTGATCGATAGAGACAAACATGCTAATCATTACGCCATGCCGAAATGCCCAAAGGTTTTTGAAGAATTCATACTACCCATTATTTAACATGTTTCTTGATGATAATTTTTTCATGACTTAAAACTTTTTAATAAATGCATTATAGCGGAAAACCTACTAAACAGTTTCTGTGAAATGAGCACTTTTAAAAGAGGCCGTTGAAAAATCCACCAAATCTGATGACGATGACCACTGTTTTCTAACAATGTCAGTATTTTGTCCTGTTCGCGCAAAATCGCTGCACTTTCGACTCTTTCTTTTGGCAGTCTATCAGCTTTTTATTTGTCAATACCTTAAGCAGTTTCCGCATCCAGTTGACTTTCTGTCTTCAAGTATGTATATCGAGCAAAGTATATACTTCCCCAGAAACCACTGTCCCTGGATTCCAGCCAACCTTCAGCTAAGTAAAAGTGGCAAATACGGCATCCCTTTTGTTCTTGTCGCTCATTTGGTTCGTTGCGTTGCATAAAATGCGCAGCGAAAGTCAAACGATTAAAAGGTGTGAAGCTTCTGTTTAAGAAGAACAAAGGGGCTAAAATAACGCTAGTTTTTGCTATGTATGCTTTTCCCATTTTATTTATTTTTAATTTACAACTTAACATTTTCCTTCTTTGTTTCTGGGTTACCTTCTTTCACCATTGTGTAGGCCTTTTATTTACCGTCCAGTGAAGTAAAATGATTCTTCATTTATTATATTGTCTTCTCTCAATAGTTTGTTCACTTTTCTTTTATTTTCTTTGTTTTCTTTTTCGTTCTTGCCTTTTTAATTTTCTATTTACTTTGTTTGGACTGTTGTCCTCATCTTTATTGCAACATCGCCAAAGTTTCGACCATTGTATTCTCCAGCCATCGTCAGGTAATTGGAATTTCGAACTGGACACTTTATTTCTTCCACCAGGATAGACTATCCAGTGGGCCATGTGTGGTTAAAAGTCGATAAAAGCATTGGTTGAATCCATTGCCTTGACCTAAAAGAGTTATGAGTTCAATAACTGACTATTGCAATGGTGAACTTGGAGAGCTGTGCTAAAAGGAGATTACTGAAACATCCTGAAGCGGCATGGAACGTTGAACTAGAATAATCTACCTAGGTGGTCGAAATATAAGGTTCAGTTCGAAATTCCAGTCACCTGGAGAAGACAGGAGCGTACAACCACCGTAATGGTGTGAATACGGCAACAAAAACGAGGATAAGAATCAGAACAATGTAAACAGTGTACATAATTGAAATAACACAATCCAGAAATATGGACAGATTTTAATTTTATTCCATTCAATTACCTTTCCAATAATTATTTTGCTTTTCAGCTTTAACTTTCCTTTTTTGTTATTTAATCATTTTTCTCCCCTTGTTGTCCTTATTTCTTTTAAATTTCGCCTGTTACCTTTATATCTTTTAGTTTTTTATAATCTGTATTTATCTCTTCCTATTCTTCTCCGAATGTTTAAATTTTCTCCTTCTTTATCACCCTTACCCGACATTTTTTTTTCATTTAATTTACTCTTCACTTCTTTGTTTTTCCTTCCACATTATTTATTCGTAATTACATTCCTCATCCATCCAGTTGATTTTATTCATTTTTATGCTAATTTCGCTCCTTTCTTCTTTCATTTTTATTTATTTATTTGTCTTTTGCAGAAGTATTTTCTATTTCCTTTATTTACCACGCACACACACGTGTATATATATATATATATATATATATATATATATATATATATATATATATATATATATATATATATATATAAGAGTAGGTTTTTTTCTGTTTTCTTTTTGAATTTGTAGGTCTGATGAATTGGATCGTATTTACGATTCCAATGGAATAAATTATGACCATGGAATATTAGTGTTTAAGCCTTTTTATTATATCCTTACTCTGTCCTGGACATTGAGTTCTACCTGGATTTTATCCTCTCGGAAATTTTTTATTCTAAAATATACATGTGTATATATGCACCTGTGGATTTTGCATATATATGTATATTTACCACTAATATTATCTATATATATATATATATATATATATATATGAAAATATGTTTGAAGGTAAAAAATCTTATTACAGAAAAAAGGTGTGTAGCTTAATATAACAAGACATGTTAAAAGCGAAGCAGCCGGTTTCGCTCACGTTCTTCAGGCCTCTACGGGAGATTTAACTTAAATTAAAACAACAGAAAATATGCAATAAGGAGGAAAAAATGAACACAAACAGCTAGAGACAAATACTAATATTGCGTATATAATGCGTGGATATATATATATATATATATATATATATATATATATATATATGCAAGTAGACACTGAAGTCAACATATAGATGCGACAGTCTGTTTCATGTTAAACACAATTGTCAGCCCTAACTAAAACGTCGGACGGTTCAGTTTAGTATTAAACAAACAGTCGCCTATGGATATTGACTTCACTGTCAGCTATTATATTTACATATGCAAGATCGTTGATATTAACAAATTGATTCATAAATATAGCATGCATTAAAATTATTTTATCATATATATGTGTGGGTGGGTGTATTAAGTCTATCGGTCTATACATCCGAAAATGTTTAGTAAAGACAATGTGTGCTTCGGCAGGGATCGCACCTGCGTCCCTCTTTGTATGGGAACACGCCATTTCATACGTATGCCACGAAGAATGTCACAGCAAGCTAGGCTCAATTTTCTCTTTTTAAGGGAAGCACATCCCCTTCACGGATTATTTTATCGAAAAACCATAACTGGTCAGTTTCGGAACGTAAACGAAAACAAAGTAATTTCTAAAAAATGAATGATTTTAATTTTGGATCGGAAATTTTCCTTACTTCAAATATTAGTAAAATGGCCAACAAAAATAGGCTGCTTATTTTTGTCTATCAAACAATATTTATTACGTCTATCGCACTCTGCATTTGATAAGTATATTTATATAATGTTATCAATATTATAAACATGGTCTTGTTCGAGAATTGGTTTACGTAATGTGAAATTAAGTACCCTTCGCTTTTAAGCCCTTTATTGATGGTCACACTACTGACTGACGGTTTTATGTAACAAAGAACAACTGTTACGATTTATTTGCTGAAAATATCATCCTTAAACTTTACACACACACACACACACACACACATATATATATATATATATATATAATAAATTAAGAAATCTTAAAAATCAATCTCGCTTATAATTTATGTCATGAATATATTTAAATATTCATCTCTTCTGCCCCCCACCCCCACCACCAAAAAAAAAAAAAAAAAAACTTCGGTCGGAAGAGATGAATATTTAAATATATTCATAAAATGAATTATAACCGAGATGGATTTTGGGAGATTTCTTGGCTTATTATTATTATTATTTACCTGCATTAAGCTCTCATGGGATTAATGTCCTCCTTGGCATTATCCCTACCAATTGGCATTATATATATATATATATATATATATATATATATATATATATATATATATATATATATATATATATATATTCGTTATGTATATTAACGTCCATATATACACATAAATATATATCTATGAAAACTCTGTCACTTTTTGTAAAGCTGATTCTGTGATTTGCTTTTTTCAATTTATTGCGTGTTATAATGGAACGCTGGCTGCTTTTGGAAAATGATCAAATAGAACTTTACTTCCACGGACCATGTCACTTGTACTTTAGAAGTAAACCTCTCTTTGCCAACTATGTATTCAAGGCAGTGTTAGATAGCTGTAGAGTATGCTATTTCTAAAATCACTTAAATATTATTTGCTTCAATTCACTTATAATTAAGAAGTATGTTTTTTTTTTCGAAACCATATATTCTGGAATATGTTTATAAAAAATTTTTTTTCAAGCACAAGGTAATAATCACAAATGTCTTAAAACCATACTAGCCTGAGAGTACAATTCCTCGATCGTCGCAACAATACAATAGAAAAATGCATTGTTTAGGCTTTCAAAGGGGACAAAGATTGCTTAAAGTACATACTGTGCAGAAATAATCACCGATCAAAATCCATCCGTGCTTTATTTCTAATGATTCTTATCACTGACAGAAGCTTTATCTCTGTGTAGGAAATGATACTATAGCGCTCATATATACTTTATGTTTCTACAGTATTTTTTATATACATGGATAAAACCTAGAATCTATGTGAAACCTTTAAGCATATTCACATTTATATGCCCTGAGTTTCGAATATTTCTGGGAAAGGTAAACTACGCTCAGTTTCTGAACGTTGGATTTACGAATTTTTGTATATCCTTAATATCATTTGCTTTCATCAAGACCTCAAAGATCCACGCAAATTCATCAAACGCTGTTTTAAATTATACAAAACGCATAATTAGCTAATCTAGCTGCAGAAACAAACAACTCAAGAAGAACAGTCCTCGAAAAAACAACATAATTCAAAAAGAAATCAGAAAACAAATAGAAGAAGAGAAAAGAGCCTAAACAAAAGCCAGTGCTCTCAATTCCCTAGTCCCTCCTACCCTAACATGCCGTGGCTTCGAGCGTCTCTTCAGATCTAACATAGGACTCATTTCATACAGAAGGAAATGTCGATCATCATTCCAATACTAGGCAACGTGTTCCGACAACGACGACGACGGTAAAATATACAACATTCCATAATTATTTACAACAGTGGAAAATATAGACCTTTCAAGCGTCAGAGTTTGATTTGGTTTAGTTTGTTTTGTTTTACGGCATATCAACCTGAATAGGTCATTTAATGCCGACAACTTTTTTTTTCCTGGTAATATTTGTTTTGTCAAAAGACTATATCTGTTAATATGTTTTCCTCAAAAATGTATAGCTGGTAATATTTTTTCAAAAATGTATTGCTGGTAATATTTTTTCAAAAATGTATTGCTGGTAATATCTTTTTTTTTTCTTCAAAATTGTATTTCTGGTAGTAATTTTTTTACAAAGTATTTCTGGTATTAAAACCCATTTTTACACTTTTATAATGCTTTTTACCTCAGTTTCGGGGTTAACTATTTGCCCATAGCTGGAACCCTAACAATTGCTACCACTGCGGGTCAGGTTGGACCTGGGAACACCAGCAATTAAGAGGAGGTTCTACGCTCCTCAAAACCTCCTGATCAGAGGCCTTGCTGTTGGACGTATTTTTTCGTCTTACCCTGGACGCGGATATAGTTTATCGTCATACCCAGGACGCGCATGCGTCAGAGTGTTGCAACTTCAGTGATCACGAGAGTAGATGATTACAAATGTTCTTTCGAATTTGTGAAATAACCGGTCAACAAAAGAATTGTATGTGAAAGTACATTACGATACAAAATTCTTTATTATAAAAATATTTAACCCAATCTCAAAAACCTTCAGCTTATTTGCCAAGGGATTCGTGCTGCAATCCATTTTACAGGCCATGCTGAACTTACTGCAGATCAAGTAGTAATAGATTTAACTAGAAAAATGACTAATCCGTAAATATACATTCTGATATCTAAAATCAAAATTTCTTCTAATACCAATACAAAATAAAAAAAAATAAAAAAAAGGTTAGGGAGAGTCCCCAAACACACCTGTCACAGGGGATAAAAGCCTTAATCTATTTGACCCAAAGAGTTACGATTTCAATAACTGACCACAACATAGGTGAACAAAAACTCGGAGCGGTGAGTTAAGTTACTGGGGAGAATTAACTGAAATTGAGTTATTCAAAAAAGGCATAGCACGTGAACCTGGAACAAGCTACCGCATGGACTAAATAAAGGTTTCGGTTCGAAGTTCCAACATATATTACCTGAAGACAGAAGTAACGTCGTGAATATGACAATGAAGATAAGGACAACAGTCCGAACAATGCAAATAGTATCAATGACACATCTCAGAAATATATAGAAAGCGAGAGATAATTTTTAACATGTAGCAATTATAAAATAACAAACACAAGTTTTCATAGCACAGATATGTATTACGAATTCTATAATTACACTATACATATTTTGTAGCTGTCAGCAGGGGACAAATATGAGACATTGTCTTCAAAAATACTTAGATTCTGCATTTTACTTTCTCAAATCTGCCTCGGATCATCAATATTCCAACTACTTGACAAAGTTTCTAGCGCCCTAAGCACAAACCTTCACACATATTCTGCATATTGGTCAAATAAAGCCTTTCTATTTTTATTTTATTCTCGCTTTCCTTTATGTCATTATATATAATCCAATGGACACATCCGTTTTATCTTTTATTGAAGCTAGTTATTGTCTACTACCATCACTGTATATTTCAGTAAGCCATGTAGCTGTTTCATTTTCAGATTTCTGCTTCATTATTAATCTCTTGTTTTCGTAATGAAATATTCTTATTGTCATAATTATTCGCATCTTAAAACGGGAGGATATTTTCGAGGTATTGCTAAAAATTTAAAAATAATAAACTCGACTCCCAAATACAGCGACTCGTTTGGAAAAATGTTATATGATCAATATAGTTATTTTCTTACCAAAATCATAATCTAACAAATAATGTGTTGGCATTCACAAATAATCAAATGGTACCATTACGGTAGTATTAGCCGTTTTCTTATAAGGAAATATTCAACATTCATTGACCGAGCAGTCATTTCAACTGTTGAATGTATTTCATAAAATCTATTTAAACAATTTTTCAGGAAAATAAATTTCTTAGGTCCAGTAAATTTAATAGATGTTTCTACTTGGTATGAGTGTCTTTCTTACAAACATTTTTGATTCAATTATTGAATTATATTAATTTGTTATTTATGCCATTATTTTCTCTTCGTGTTACATATGCTTTCTAATTTAGTTGTTCCTTTTGCCGAAAGTCCTCATATGATGTGGTTTTTCTTATTTGGTAAAGTTCATTGTTTCTGATTCTTTAGCACAAGTGCACAAGATGTACCAAGCTAAGAGCTTCATAATTGATTCTTCTGAATACTTCAGAATAATAATAATAATAATAATAATAATAATAATAATAATAATAATAATAATAATAATTATTATTATTATTATTATTATTATTATTATTACTGTTATTATTATTATTAATATTATTATTATTGTTTTTGTTGTTTGTTGTTATTGTTGTTGTTGCTTATACTATTTTTGTTGTTATTATTATTACTGTGGTTGCTGTTGCTGTTATTATTATTATTATTTCTTTTGATTTGCTACCTGATTCAATCATTTAACAAGTATTATACTGATGCATAAGCTAAATGTAGATATCTGTGAGAATGATAGTGGGTGGAAATTATTTATTCTTAGTGAGCAATATATCTTTACACAATTTTTGTATTCCAGATAATGTTTGTTTTTAATGGGATTTACTTCAGCATTAAATCTGTATCCTTAATCAGTCAGATCACGCTTACTACTATTACTACTACTAGAGTGAAAATATTTTTTATTTCCAGATCATTATAATTTATCAAATTCTTTTTCTGAAGTATCCTATCAGAGAATACGTTCTTAGATACAAAATAGCCTTTATGTTTCTTCTAAGTTGTTATGACCATATCTTGTCATTTAGTGTTAGATATTGGGATCGGTACATAAAAAGAATATTCAAAGGAGAGTAGTACTATGGACGTCTGAAAATGGTGATGAATTTGCTTCAGACAATATTTTTTGAGTATGGGGTAGATTACAATGTTAACATACCTTCCACATGAATCTATTACCCTACTTTATCTCAAATGTATGTATGTTCATTCTGTGCTATTATACACACGTCAGGTATTGTATATTTAATAATCTTTGCGCGTATACGTAAATTACTCTTTGAATCTAATCCATTCTTTAAATTATTTGCATGCTAATATATTGTTAGCTGATCTTGGTATGTTTGTGTAACTGTTTTTTTTATATCAACCTACAGCCCCGCGAACACTGGTGTGTTAGATTTTTGCCAATATTAGTCCTGTGTTCGCAATGGTAATCAACAGGTAAGACGATTTTCTCCGACTTGATTTACAGGCAGATTATGTCCCCATATTTTGCATTTTAATTAATTTTTGTCCCTTAATTGAAATCTCACATTTTATGTCATCATGATAATTTAGTCGCAGATCTCGATTCAATTATCGTTTTTTTTTTTTAATTATTACATGTTTTTAGTTTATTCCTGCTGCTAAACGACGTTTAATATCCAGCCCATTTTAATTTTTAGAAATCTCTCAAGCGCTATGTTTATGATCTTATTTGTGACAACGATTCGGATCAATGATTTGTTTTCATCTGTATTATATATAAATCTATTTTTGCTTGATCCATTTTACATATGGTTAGATGTTTTATACCTATTCTACGTATTGTTATTAATTTGCTTATTTTGAGCATTTAACTAAGTTTTGATTATCCTTTTTCATCAGTTGCTACATGTTCTATTCTTTGCCTTTCATAGGTTACAATATATATCTACCCTTCCTTCTAATCAAATTCATAGCGTAATATCTCGAAAGTAATACGCAATTTTTAATATAAATTACAAGTAATAGTAGGGGTGTCTTTTATAAATAGGTTTAAACAAAAATATTTTTTGTTATTGATTTATAATAATATGTACTTGTTGTTCTAAAATAAGTAAGATATTATCCCAATTTTCATTTTAAATCCAACAAAAATAATTGTAACATGTTTTGTCAATAAATTTATTTTTATCAGTAACCCCATTTTTTATTTGGTGAAAAAATTAAAATAAATCTATAAAAAAGACCTAATTCGAAGAAAAGAGGATATCAAGTTAACAATTTACTGAAATTTTAATTTTCATCATCATTATCATCACCACATTCTATTATAGAATCAATATCAAATTGTCATTAAACAAATTATCGTTCACAAATATTATCTTCGTCCTGTTCCAAATTACCTTCGGCCTCTCCATACTCTTTCCAATGTATGACATCTTCAGAGCCATACATGGCTGTCGTGAGACAACACTTCTTGAAACCTCACTTTATAACATACACACTGACGAAATCCCAAGATCCCTGAATACATTTTAACATAATTTCAAACTGATTTTTCTTGTTGCCACTAGCAGTAAAACTGGGAACACCAGAAAACATTCAGTGATTCCACTTTTTACGCATCTCCATAAGCGTATGTTAGCCTCATTCAACTCATATTCTCTAGTTGCAGCACTGTTTCCTATTCTTTCTGCCAATTTTATTATTTCTTGTTTAAAATTTGCATGATAACTTGCACGTTTTGATGACATTTTGGCGGTAAAATAAAATGTTATATTTATTGGGAAAACCGCTGGTAATTTTCAACATTATTTTAACCGCTTAGTTTCAATTTTATTCCTAATGTCAAGGTTAACAAAAATGTCTTCGTAATTATTTTATTTATTTATTTATTTTTTATAAAATTTATAGATGCGTATTATACATAAGGATAGATACATTTCTTATTTTTTGGATCATTTCTTGGGGTGCATTATTTACGGGTGCACATTATTTTCGAAAAATGATGCTAAATAACCTCTTATAATAATTGTTTGCAACTATTCATCTCTTTTAATACTTTCTTTGAAACTTTTTTCCGAATTTAAATTCCATGGTGATTTCAGTATTGAATTACTTTAATTTTTCATACGTTCTACTTCGTTAACATTTTCGTTAAATCATCTGAAATCCTTCAAGTAGAAAATGTATTTAATAATCTTATTCATCATCATCATCATCAAGACATCATCACCACCACGATCAGTCAGATGACTGTGTGTGGTGGTAGACTCAGTGTACAGCTGGATATTTGTCCAGCTACTGCTTTAAGTTTCGGTAAAGTTTCAATATCTAAGTCCCTGAAAGACTCTTCATCACACTCAGTGAAATTGTTTGACCATTTTTCTTCTGTATCCATCTATATTTCTGAGATGAGGTATTATGTACATTATTCGGACTATTGTCCTCATCTTTGTCGACATATTTATTACAACGTTTCGACGTTTATCCACTGTGCCATGTGTCCTCGAGGACACATGGCACAGTGGATAAAGGCGTTAGTTAGACCCAGTGACAGGACCCAAAGTGTGTGAGTTCAATATTCGGTTAAGGCAGTGGAGAACTTTCAAAGGGAAGTTAACAGGAGATAACTGATAACTGACATCCATTAAACATTGTACGTGGAACTAGAACAGCCTACCCCAGTGAGCGAAATAAAGCGTTCAGTTCGACATTCCAACCACTTGAAGAAGGCCGGAACGTACAACGGCCAAAACGTTGTAATAAATATGAGGACAATAGTCCGAATAATATAAATAAGGTACATTTTACTTCTCTCTGCCTCTTCTTCTTTTGCTTAAGGTGGTAACTTATAAGATGACAGTGTAAAGATGGCTGACTCTTAAGACGTGGCCATACCATTTCAAACTATTCCTCACGGTAGTTATGAGGTCTTCCATCAGGACTGTTTCTTGCCCGATGGTGTCTCACACTGCGTCATTTGTAATGCGATTTATGAGAAGATTCTTGGGTGGTTCTGTAGCATCTTATTTCTAATGTTTGGGTACTTCATTGTAATTTTGCTGCTAAAGTCCAAGATTTGCAGATGTACAGAAAGAGTGTGTAAACCAGTACCCGCAATTGTTTAATCTTTCATTTCAAGCAGATATTCTTTTTTGATGGTTATCAGTTTTGTGCCAGTTGACACACTGCTGTTCTTAAAACTTTTTCTCCTCTGAGGCCCGCTTCCCTTATGATAGAACCAATATATTTGAACCCTCTCACTAATTTATGTTCTTTTTTAAATTGGAGGCATTTTCTTATTGATACTACAGATATTTCATAACATTAATCCCTATGGTGTATATGGAGGATATTTCTTCCGGGTTCTGCAGTAGACTGACGAGTTCAACGTATCCATAAGCTGTGTTGCTTTGTTCGTTTGAGTCAAGTACATACGCAGTACCTTATAATAACGTCGAGCATGTCACTGAAATATTTTACTGTTGATGTGCAAGTTATGTCTGCTTCTACCATTAAATTGTGTTGATGATTAAAGCATATTCATTTTTTCTTGATTATATAAAATTAATTGGACTGGGAGAAACATTCATTAATTCTAGTGATTAATGATTCAATTACGTGGGGAAATTTTCAAAATCCTTCTCAATGTCGGCCTATGGTGATTTTCTAATCGTGAATAGATTTTGCACAAAGCCGAAAGTATGGAACACCCAGCGAGGATCGAACTCACGATTGAACCGTACTTGATCCAAAGACACAAGTTTGATAACCATTACAACGCATCGAAAGACCAAATTATTTTCTAAGCGCATCTTAGCTGTGGCACAAGGCCGAAAGTATGATGCATCCAGTGAGGATCGAACTCACTACTAAGTCTTAATTGTTCTAGCGAGAGAAGCTCGCTAACCGTTACACCTTGTCGAAATGCCCTCATCGGCGGCCTATGTATTGTTAACACACTTATATTTTCAAGAACTTTTTATCAGCAACGTCTTGTTAATCAGTAACTGATCGTTACAGATGTAATAACATTTGTTGCACGCTTTTTGTTTTTTAGGGAAAACATTAGTTTTACGGAGCTGGCGCATCCCTTTCTTTATAATCTTTGTTGGGGATAAACATGTGATTGTTTGGAATTTTTTATTGGCTGTGCCATCTACATGATTTTTTTTCTATTTCGACAGAAATTAGGTACCTTATCTATTTGTTGGGATATTCACTTGTATTTTTTTTTTTCAGGGCTTGTAAGATTTTAATGACTATGTTCCATTTCTTTTCATCTCTGGCGATCTACTCCATTTCGATGTTCTCAATCCATTCTGAGCTACTCTTAAAATTCTTTTCATTTTCCTATGTTATTCCACACTTCTTTCAGTTCTACATTTAATGGTGTGTTTTTTTCTATAACCTTCGTTGACGTCTCCATTTACTTTCTCCATTTCTTCCTGTTAGATTTGAAGGTGATTTTTTATTTATAAAATTTATTTCCTTTCTCATATCTCCTCTTTCTTTGTGCTTTCGTTGAAGCATTGTTTAAAGATCACTTTTAACATTAGTGAGAAATTATATATATATATATATATATATATATATGTGTGTGTGTATGTGCGTGTGTGTGTGTCTGTGTATGCATTATTTTTTACAATTTCTTACTTTTATGTTTTTATTGCTTCTTTATATATCTTATCGAAAATTGAGATTTCTGCCCGAAGATAAATAATCTCATCCTGTATTTTTATTTGCGATAATAGTGAAGTTACTTTATTTCTTAGATTAGCTTTTTATCTCGGCTTATGCATTGATGTCAAAATTTACTGTGCCTCGAGAATTTTTCCCGAGTCTCTTTGTGACCCTATTTAGTGCCCCGATAATGACAGTCACATACATATTCCACCACATCTTCTCTTTCCTAGCAAGATCTACATACTTATCTATCTTTTTGCTTTCTTTCATATTTACTTTTTTTATTAATAGTAGTGATATTAGTAATAGAATGTACTGAGGAATCTAAAATTTTCGTTACAAACTAAAAGATTCTTAAATTACATCGGTAATCTTTCCTCTTATATGGCAGAATATGCTTTACAATCTCTCCACAGATGAAGAGAACATTGAAAGTAACAGAAATGTGGGTCTACAAAAGGATACTGAGAATTCCATGACTGGCGCGCATAAGCAACGAGGTAGTCTTAACGAATATACCAGAAAAAGAACAATTAGAAGAAAAAACAGCTAATGTGAGCAACGAGAAAGTCTTGAGAGAAAATGGTAATAAAAAGGATTATTCTCAGAAAGAGAAACTTGAATTTTCTACAGTATATAATGAGGAATGCGGGTTTGAAGAATTTGACACTCACGGGGTATATAGTAAGCAGAAAAGACAGAAAAGCAGTAGATATCCAATCTAACGACCCTGTGTAAAAAGTCAGCAGAATAGTATTTAGGAGAGAAAGCAAAAAGACAACTCTTACTAAGAGCTCGAAAAAAGGAAGCTGTGGATCATAGTTTACGCCCTGAAAGGATATGGCACATAGATGATCTACTTTAGTCGTTGGGATAGGTTAATAAATTTGTTTTTTATTATTAATATTTTTATGACTGTTATTCATTTTTAATTAGGGGTTATTATTTTCAGTTATGTTTTTAATGCTTCTTATTAAGTTTGATTTATGCAATAATGCTTTTCATCTTAAACTTTTTGTATTCATTTCTTAAAATTTGATCTTAGGTATCATGAATGCAATTCCGTCTTCTAAGTAGGGCACCCCCCAAAAAAAATCAACAAAATACGCTGTACACGCCCGTTGTAGGCTATTTCTGTAACAATTGCTTAAAAAGGGACCCAAAACAGGCCTAAAAATCCATATCCGCGATACCCATATTTGGGGATAGATATAATATTGTTCGAAATCGAGTCTCAGCCATTATTTCATGTTGACAATTTCTTCGCCTTCAGAAAAACTAAGTGCATAATATGTATGTCTCACATTCTTCTGATTACAGCCATAATAGTTAGTGCTTCACATCTTATTCTTAGTGTCATCATCAGAAATCAACCCGGCTATAAACATAAAATACTTCATTTTTTATAGGATGGATGCGACATACGTTATATTTTCTCTTTTGTTTTATGATTTTCATGACATGAAATATTTCAATAAAGCTTAAATATAATTTTTTACATTAGCATTACTGTACGTTAGGTTGAGATCATCAAATGCAAAACTGTCTATCTGTCTGTACTTACAAATAATTATTAGGTCATGTTTTAAAAATGAATATGATGTTCCTGTTTAATGTAAAAATATCCACACATGCTGTTACAAAGTATTTTAATTTTTAATTTCTTTTCCCTTGTTCTTTGAACAATCGTTAATAACTTTTGTAAAGTAATTTAAAAAAAGAAATTTGCATATATATGTGCGTGTGTCTTTTTGTAACATGTTTGTGTGTGTGTATACAAATTTCTTGCAAGCGTTGGTGCTCTGATCATGTTGTCTAAAATATGTATATCTAGGCATAGTGACTATTACAGCTACTATTTGATAAAACGAATGAAGTTCTCTCAGTCACTGGTAGTGTATCTAAAGATAAGTACGCTTAAATTCACCTTATTCACTGCCGTGCACCAACAGCTCAGGGGTAGATTTTCCGACTGACGCCAATTCAGCCGGGTTTCGATCCTAGCTAGAAGCAATCGGACGTCTAAGCACAGTGATTTCAGAAGCATATATTGTCATCCAGAGCCAAACAATCTGTCTGTGCATGACAATATAGGCTTCTGAAAAATTATTTCGGTTGAGGTTGTAAAAAGTGACTATTACTGCTACTAATGCAATACTCTTCGATAAATTGAATCGAGTTCTCTCAGACACTAAAAATAAATACGCTTAAATACACACCCACCCATATATATATATGGGAAAATTTCTATGACAAGATTATATGAACAGAAATTGATATTCTATAAAATAATAGTCAAATGCTATTGTTGCCCACCGCAAAAAGATTGGCCACAATCTTGGCATAAAAATATGCTATGCTGATCACAGGAGAAAAATAAAAATTCACTAAGACTTGAGAGTCTGGAGATTGCCATGATCCCATGATCTTCTACAGTAAATTAGCGCCTTAACTAATATTCCAGCATTCCTGGTAGATCTTCTATTATTAAAGTATGGGATACCTACTATCAAAAGAAAACGAATCTAAATGCTAGATATAAAATAAATAATTCTAAAACATTCTAAAATAATATAATATAATATAATATATATATATATATATATATATATATATATATATATATATATATATCTGTGTGTGTGTGTGTGTCGAGTACATTCTATCAATGCTTTTGTATAAAATTTCATGACACAATAAATTGTATTTACCCCGTGTGTATCTATAGTAAATTATTTCCTTCTAAGTATTTTCTACGTATCGAAATCCAGTGGAGCGTTGCTGCTGCTGACTTAACGGAATTTGAAATGAAAGTAGCTATATATGCATTGGTTTAGCAGATATGTCTAGTTACAAAGCTACAAGTGTTTTTAATTTGTACACTGACTTTACGGACATTTTGTATACATATATAAGTCTCTGTGTGTGCGTGTCTAGAGATACGCACACACATACACACACGCATATATACACAGGTATATGTATGTGTTTTGTGAATGTATGTGAGCCAAATATGGCTATCCGCTAAATACTTTTGCAGTAGGAGGAGGAATTGAAATTTTGCCCAACTTTATAAGAGAAACCAACATTTCACGTGAGGTGCCTTAGACTGCTTAGTGACAGAAATTTTCAATTACCATTCTTAAAGTGAAAAAAGGAACACCCTCATCTTCTTGAAAGTCCATATCTGTTCATTTTTACTATCAGAATGGTCAAATAAGTAATTTCTAAAGATTAATTGATATTTTATCTGTTATTGTTCACCGAGGATAAATGTAGGATATATATTGTTATTTTTCTTGTTTCCATATTTGAACGTCTGTTAATAGTTTAGCTATGTTTTATAACCTAGCAATTTCAAAATAAAATCGTAAAAATTTAGCTAGCATAGATTAAGAAGTTCACCGGGTTAGTTGCCAGACGAGATAAATTTACGAAGAGAATCAACTAGATTTCATGGTGGCCTTAACCGGCTAACAAACATCACTGTCCGTGATTTGCGTGATTAACCCGTTCTCTTGATTCGGTTCCTGGCAACTAATTTTAATCAAACACGATCTGTTTATTTACTCGATGAGTTCGAGTTTCTAACTGCGTGCAAATGATCTTCTGAGAAGATATTTGTTCACGTTAGTTGCTAAGCGAATCATTTGGTTAAGTATCAGGAGAAATGTCCCCGGGACAACTGTCCCCAGATAATAGTTCCCTGGACAAATGTACCCAAAGGACAATTGCTCCTCAGACAATTACCCCCATTTACAGAAAGCAAAATTTGGAGGGTGGTGAACACAAATAAACTAATCAGTTTTATTTGTGTTTTATCAGTTATCCAATCAAAAGAAGCATGTAAAAATAAGTTTTATATTTTCATATCACTATAATTATACAACTAATTTTATATTACTGTAATTATAATATTAAAATTGTTAATTGTGGTTTACACAAATACAATGATTACTAATTTCTTAATTAATACCACCCTGGTTAGATTAATGTTTATATTAGGTCGGTGCACAAATAATGACGTAATAATGTCGTTTTTTGACGTATTTTTAACTTCATAAAACGACATTATTACGTCATTATTTTTGCACCAACCTAATAAAAATATAATTAATAATTTCATATTATCGAATAAGGAAAATTATTCAATTATTTGTTTTTATATGACTTTTAGAAATTTAACTTTGTTATTGAAGTAAAAACAAAACTTAAAAAAAAAAAAAACAATGTGCCTATTCCTTTTTTCGGGTACCAGTTGTCCAGGAGCAGATGTTCTATGGCGGCAATTGAAAGTTGTTTCAAATCTGACGTAGGTTTTTTTTTCTGTTATTTCCATGATTAGCACTGAATGCTTTTTTTCATCCCTTTAACTATCCTTATATTTCCAACAGCGATTTAACGCATTTAATATTTATCAAACTCTTATATTAAAATACAATGAGATCTTGTTTTGGGTCTCTCTCTCTCTCTCTCTTTCTCTCTCTCTCTCTCTCTCTTCTGTTTACCATTTATAAAGGTATTTTATTTTTCACATAATATTATGTCAAATATCACTGCTTATTATATTCAAGTAAGATGCAAATATCCTGCCTTCAAAATCTTTAGAAATTTTTTTATTAATATTATAATAATTATTATTTTTTATTAGCATGATTTTCTTACTGATTTCACCAAAAGCAAGTAAGACACATAGAGTTTACAGAGTGTGAAAAATATCAGAAAAGAAGAAACACTATTAAGCCGTGAGAAGAATAAAAGAATAGGAATTAAGAAGATAGCAATTGATATTGCATTTAAATTGTTGAAGACAAAACATTGAATTGAATGCAAAGTACATGAAGACAGTTCCATGAGTGAAAATGCGAAAAAAAACTATTAGCATAGAACTTTCGGTTACATCTAGACATTTCAATTGTAAAATGATGAGACCTTCACGCCAATCTAGTACTGCGCCGAAATTCATAAAGTCTATATATCATGGAGGAAACGTCATCAGAACAAACGACATAAAATTTCTAATAGAAAAGGCAAAGGGGGACTACATTACGACTGAGATGCCAGGACCTATAACATTGCAGAATCTTTGGATTTTACTAAAAATTTTCAAATATATAGCAAGAGGAGAAGATCAAAGGCCGAATCAATATTCAGTGCATGGGATAAAGGTAGCAATATAAATATGTAAGAAAGATTCGGGCGAGAAAAATTAACCGTGCTGATTGAACTCAGAAAGGGTTATCTCAGATGATTAATACAGAACATTTTCGTTTTGTAGGCATTAAAATTATGAAGGCATACCTTGCACCAGTTAACAACAGATATTACGTCATTTTAAGATATGCTGTCAATTTGACCTTATCGAATTTTAACTTTGCCATTTTGCTATATTCCATGTTGTCCGGTATCTGATACATCAAATGCGATAGTTGCCGACCGTAACAAAATTGACCACAATTTTGGCATAAAAATGCAACTCTGATCACAGGAGAAAAATTAAAATTCACAAAACTTGAATGTCTAGAAATTGCCTAGATCATATGATCTTCTTCAGTAAATTTTTACTCTAATTAATTCCTGGCAGATCTATTATCAAAGTATGGGGTACCTACTAACAAAAGTTAGGGTAATAAAAAGGAAAAGACTCTAAATAAATTCTCCTAGATATAATAACATACTAATCGAATACGAGTGGCCAACTATTTATGTATGTATGTTTTGATGTTGCAAAAAGGCATGTCCAAAGAATAACACGGTAAATTGTGCAAGGAGTTTAAAGCCGCAAAAGCGTACTCTTAGAACTATGCAGGAAAAATTGTCAGAGCTAGCAGATGAAATACAGAATTGAGCGAATTCAAATAATATTAAGCAGATGTACTACTTGATGTAACATGTATTTGGTCCCAGATCCACTAAGATTGCTCCTCTCAGGAGTAATCTTCTCATAGACATGGATGGCATGGCCAAGAGATGGAAGAAACACATTGATGAGCTACTGAATAGGCCTTCTCGAGAAACAACCCCAAATACCAATTGTGGTAGAACTTGCGTGCCAGCCATCACTGGGCGATGTTCTGCGTAGGTACTCAACATGGGCAGAGCTGTTGGAGATGACAGCCTTCCTGATGAGATATTCCTTTATCAGCGGAACACATTTAAGTCAACTTATGTATGATCGTATTGTAAAGATTTGGATAGATGGAGAAGTCCCAAAAGATTGGAGGGTTGCAGCAATGACGCCTGTATATAAGGGTAAATGTGCCCGGGAATTATGTGGTAATTATAGAAGGATTGCTTTCCTTTCTTCGACAGGTAAGATCCTTGTCTCTATTCTCTTATTAAGATTAAACCAGAGAATAGTTGACAATACACTGCCTTAAAATCTGAGAATCATATCTGCGCTTCCTCTGTGTTGGCGGAAACCGCACTGTGGCTTCTGCCAACGTAGAGGGACCGCAAATATGATTCACACAGCACGACAAGCCAGGAAAAGACATGTGAACAACAATTGTACCTTTATCAAATATTTGTAGATGTGAAGAAGGCTTTTGTCACTGGTAGTATTTGGAAAATCCTCTCAAAATTGGGCTGTACCCGAACTTTCTCAAGATTCTGAGGTCCTTCCATAACGTTATGGGAGCCTGTGTCAGTTTTGGTAGTATGCTTAGAGGGCCCATCAAGTTTGAAAATAGAATCAAGCAGGAAGATCTAGCTCCTACACTGTTTTCTATCTACTTTGCAATTGTACTGCTTGATGCGTTAGCGGAATGTCACGATGGTATTATGATGATATAAAGGTCAACTGGCAAGTTTTTCAACATATGTAGGTCTGCAGCAAGGAAATAAGTATTTTTTTTAGTTTAGTGCGCAACTTTCTCTATGCTGATGACTGTGATCTGTTTGCACGCACAATTCAGCACGAACGGGAAGTCATGGATTGGCTATCAGGGTTATGTAAGGCATTTGGACTGCCCACCAGCCTTGAGAATACAGTGGTGATATAACGATCTGCCCGAAGAATTCAGTATATAGAGACATCAATTTATGTTGATGGTAGTCGACTTAGGGTTGTAGATAAATTTGTATACCTTAATAGCACCCTCAACAGCCACTGTTCTGTTGATGATGAGATAACGTTATGGATTAAGAAGGCCTCCGATGCATTCGCATCATTCAGTTTCGGTGTATGGATTCAGAAGGGCATTAAAAAACAGACAAAAATTAAAATATATAATGCCTGCGTTATTTCATCTCTGCTATATTCATGTGAGATATGGGTAATCTATCACAGACATGTGATGTCTTCGGTCTGTGCTTGAAATTCACTGGATGTTTCACACCCCTGATACTGTTGTTCTATAAAGAGCCAACTTACTCTCTGTGGAAGCAATTATACACAAATACAGATTACAATGGACAGGGTATTTTATTCGTATGACAGATGATAGAATGCCAAAACAATTAATGTATGGAGAATTGGAAATGGGAAAAAGACCGCAGTACAAGGCAAACCATCTTTAGAAAGTATTGGCTTAAAGAGTCATTATACAAGTGCAATATTGGTCTGGATAAGTGGGGGACTCTAGCTTATTTCTACCTGGTTTCTTTGAGAGCTGATATTGATGATGGCGTCAAGATCTTCCACGAGGCATGACAAAAATATGCAGAACTGAACTGAGGGGTTCGGAAGAGGGGTTGCCATGAGGTGCCTACCTGGTCAGGTGCCCATTGCAATCGGATATGCCTAACCAAGCCAGATCTGTTCAGTCATCAGAAATCTTACCAACATATGAAGATTTTATAATGCCATGCCTGACATGGACTTACAATAGGAAGCGCAACTCCATCTCGGGCCTAATAAGGCATATAAAAAGAGAAATTGGAAGTGATGCTGGTAAAAGTCAACTTCCACTACCCGGAGAGGATTTGATATGGCACATATGTAATGAGAAATGCAGATCGATGTGCTAGCTTTATGAGCCATTGTCGTTCACACAGTTGCGGGTCCTGTATCGATGCAGTACCGGCCTACGAAAAGATGGCCTTGTGCCAGATACTACACACAACTACCGGACCCACAGACAAAGTAAGAAGAAGAAAAATATACAAACATATATAGCGTGATCTTTTCTTTCTAAATATCCCAATTTCCTAGGTGAGGAAAGAGGAATAAGGTCGCTTCTCACGTGCACCAAAAATGAGATAAAGGGTAGACAAGAGGAATGACTGAAGCAAGTCTGATAAAACACACAAATATAAAAATTTATTATTTATGATTAACAAGTATTTAGTCTCGTGAGTGGAGACAATAGGGATAATTCCTGAAACTTGCAAAAGGAACGATAAGGCAGTGACAAAGAGTTCATCAATGTTCCGCGCTAAAACGAAATTCAAGATGTCTAAGGCGGGAAAAAGTTCACCAGTAGGAAAGTTCTGGAAGGATGTCTGCTTGAATCATAATGATTGTGAATGCAACAAGGAATAAAAATACTCACTCCGAATTATTGTAGTGTGTGTGTAATGTGATATTTTTAAGGTAATGGTTCATAATGGTAAGAGTTCAAAGAAATATGAGAAGTTCTCATTCTCCGTGGTCGCAGGTTTCAAGTTCCCTGGTCATGTACGAAGGCAAGCTCGAACAAGATGTTCGCCTCCGGACAAGAAATTAGTCATCGGAAAAGGTGTGAGACGACCGTATTGTAGAGTTCTGGTAGTGAGTAGAGGAAAGCTCGAAAATTGTTCGCTTCAAGACGAAAAGTTAGTCTTGGGAAAAAATGTTTGATAACGACATTGTATCTGTCTCTACATTTTCTAGCGGATATAGGAGGAAGCTTCAACATGTTCACATTAGGACGAGAAATTAGTCTTGGAAAAAATGTATCGCCGACAGTGCAGCAGTCTCGACATTTTCGAGTAGAAAACGGAGGAAAGGTCAGACGAGTCGTTTGCATCAAGACGAGATAAAAAAAAAAAACAATGTAAAAGTGTGCGGGGCTCAACGCTCTCTAGTTTAAAAACTCGCACGCCCGCCAAAAGGAGGTGGAAATACTGTGGTATTCCAGAACACAACCAATGAATGCAACGTTGCGATCGGAGATTAACTGATGGACTGAACATGACAGTGATGTCATACTCGCTTTGTGAGTCGACAGCTACTATATAAACGGTATGTATGTATATATGTATGCCTGTATGTATCGGTGCGTACCCGAATGGTTAGAAGGTTCGTTCCGGGGTTCAAATCTTACCATGGTCGATTTGTCAGGAAGGAGACTTCCTGATGTTATCGGTCTGTGCCTGAAAACCATAACACGGTTTGACTTAAGCCTTATGAGTGAAGTTGGGTAGACTTGGGGCTGTCGATAGCTGTGCTAGCACAACATATCAAGTCACCAACACACTCATACTCATTCTAAATAACACACTATCTCTCAGAAACTTTAACTAATGTCATCTCAGTATAGTTGCAGTATAAACCATTGACTGACACAAACGTGCCTAAGTGTCTGCAGTAGACGCGTATAGAGTTAAGGATTGCTGATCATTCTAGATATCACAGAAGGGTATACACGAATACGAATAAATAGCTATTACGTATGCATGTATGCATATATGTATGTATGCATGCATGTATGCATGTATGTATGTATGTATGCATGTATGTATGTATGCATGTATGTGTGTATGTATGCATGTATGTATATATTTATGCATGTATGTATGTATGCATGTATGTATGTACACATGCATGTATGCATGTATGTATGTATGCATGTATGTATGTATGCATGTATGTATGCATGTATGTGGGTATGTATGCATGTATGTATGTACGCATGCATGTATGTATGCATGTATGTATGTATGAATGTATGTATGTATGCATGTATGCATGTATGTATATATGTATGCATGTATGTATGCATGTATGTATGTATGTATGCATGTATGTATGTACGCATGCATGTATGTATGCATGTATGTATATATGCATGTATGTATGTATGCATGTATGTGTGTATGTATGCATGTATGTATATATGTATGCATGTATGTATGTATGCATGTATGTATGTATGCATGTATGTATGTACGCATGCATGTATGTATGCATGTATGTATGTATGCATGTATGTATGTATGTATGTATGTATGTATGCGTGTATGTATGTATGTATGTGTGTATGCATGTATGCATGTATGTATGTGTCTGTACTTCTCCATGTTACATATTTGGACATGATTGCCTGCTTTGTGATATTGATCAAGATACTAGAATATTGGATCGAAAAATATCAAAAAGTAAGCATAACATCGTGAAGTGTTCCATGTGCATATTACATTTTAATAGATACAGAGTTATTTTTTATGGAAATTCCGTTCTCAATATTTCTTCAGGATATTAATCGGAGAAAATATTAGTCATTGAAAATAAAACATATATCCGTGCATATGTTCACATGTATAGTCTTCACATGTATCTTGATGCATATATTTTCGTTAATGTCATAAATCCTTTCAACAAGAGGGCTATTTTGACTATATTACTTCCTCTCATTTTCTGTTTTAATCTTTCAGTCTTGTCCATTTTCTACCATGTATTCACATAAACGCATTAATCTAGTTAGTCGCTGTTTTCACTGCTTTATATTGATTTAATATAGACTGTGAACGCCAAATTCTCCGGACCCTGTTTCTTCATTCACTACTTTCTTCAATCTGTTTGAACTTTTGTTATTTACTGCTGATAAATCAAAAAAATATTTTCTAGTTTTTTCTCTTCCAACTACTCTTGAATTATCAGGAGATATATGCCTTTTTTTCTCGTAGAACTGATTTTTTACTGTGTGATACATAACCAATTCTATGGTTTCTGCGCTCATCGACAAGCATGATCCCCACAAGACATGCGGATTTGACGGTTTCCCAATAAATAAATCTACCCCTGAACTGACATATGCGCTTTAAGCTATACAACAAATGCTTTTCTATTTCATGCCTTTCAACACGATGGAAATCTCTCCCGTCTTTATTATATCTGGTGAACATTCAGATCCCAGGAGTTAACACCTAACTATTTTTTGCAATGTAAGAAAGGCTCTAATGAACAGCGAGTTGGTTAAGCATCTCACTTTTCACGTCCTTCTTTCAAACAAAAATATGGTTTTCGCTTTTCTTGGTCTACTACCGATTTAGATGAGAATGGCAAAGCTAGGGCCGTGGCTATAGATATCTCGAAGGCGTTCGAAATGTTTTGGCATGCTGCTCTTCTCCACACGCTAAAGATTTATAGTGTCTCTGGATGAATTTTTGACTTGATCAATGACGGCTTTTCTAAATCCTTCCACATTAATGCTGGTGTCCCTCCTATCTGCTCCATCATTAAACCTACTTTGTTTCTTTTCTCCATTACCAACATTCTCGATGTCATCATTTCCCAACTCGATATTAATGCTGATTATACCATCAGTCTCAATGGTAAGTTAAATTTAACTGATGAAGTAAAACTAGCATCTGATTTTCAAATTAACCTTCAATCTATTGATAGCTAGATTAAGAAATGGCTTGTAAACATTAACACATCCAAAAAGAATCTAGGAAAGCAGATTGACATACATCAGGCTAGCTGTTATCAGTTATTAGTTATCAATTCATTGCGCCTTTCGGGTGTTACGCTTTTCACAAAAATGAAGTGGAGTTATTATATTAAACGAGTTGCTACGTATGCAAGCAAGGAAGGTTGGTTCACTGTCTAGCGCGAAACGGTTTTTTCGCCAGCATCCATCTTACATGTTTATAAATCTACCATACGTCCATTGAATATTGCTATTACCTTTGGTATTATGTTTCTGCTATATATCTCGAGATTCTTGATAAAAGAATATTCAGTAATGATATTAGCTCTGATATGAAATCTCGACTTCAGTCTCTTTCCTGATCATTGTGATGTGGCTTATCTGTGTTTTTTCTATAGATATTTTCGTGACAATTATTTTAATGATCTTTCCTCTTGGTACCTTGTTCACATGGACTTAGACATAGAACTACAGTGGCCAGTAGGCCTCCTTTTTTGATGAATGAAATAATTAGATGTAACCATAAGTTCTCTTCGCATCGTTTCTTTTCTCACGCTTCTCTCCTGTGGGATTCTGGTCTGGATTCTTGCTCTTCTATCATCTACGATCTTCAAAGGTTTGAATGCAACATCAATAGCCAACATCTCTCTTCCTGAATCTGTTCTGTTATTTTCTTTACTTCTGTCTAATGTATTCTCATCTTCTTCTAGTCTCACTAATAACTTGCGTCCCAGTGACATTAATAGATAAATATATATTGGTAAATATATACTTTTATTAACAATTGGATGTACATACACTTATGCAACATTATCTCAGGTCATCATATAATGAATATCGTATATTAATATTTAATCTTCTAACACTCTAAAATGTCTACACCAATATATGATAGTTACAAGAGCTTGGAAGTTTGGGTGACTAAGGTATATCTCTCTGAATATATTTGAACTATTAGACCTCGAGGAATGGCTTCCTCATGATCTGACAGAAGCCACTTGTAAATCAAACAGTGAAGACAATATAAATTTGCAAACTTTTGAGCGTAGCTCGCCTATTTTTAGATAAATTCATTACAACAAGTATATAAGTAAATGAATCCTATTACTTAGTGAAGGTGATTAGTTTATAGAGAGAAAAAAAAACAAAATGGCCGTCCATATAAGAAATATTTTGTTAAGACTTCGGTGATATTACGCTAGAGTTATAAAGTTTGTGTTGATTCTAGTTATTGCAAAAATTACATCGTGCATCTACGGTAACATGTAAAACGGTTTAGACACTGAATTGAGGAAATGAGCACCGGTTTTAACACCCTAAAATGTGGAGGGGGTCCATCAATATATCCCAAAGACCTATTCAGCAACGACCATATTTGAAAAATCAGAAGGCCTCAGCTAAAATAGTCTACACACCCACCTCTTTTAGAAATAGATATAAACTTGATGAACCAATACGGTAAAAAAAATCATGAAACATTTTAAACTGCAATGTGTTTTTTCCTTAATTCAATCGGCAGTTTTAGTTTGCAGAAATTTTATTTTGTATTTTCTAAAACATGTTGGAGCAGGTGTGAACATTTTAGGATGGACATACACAAATTCCTGGCATGAATTGAGAAAATCAAAATAAATAAAAATAAATAAGAAAACAACATGTCAAGAAGAAGAGAACAAAAAAAGGAAACAATTTAAAAGTAGGAAATGTTGCTTCTTAAATAAATGTTTAAATTGGATTACTAAACTCAGGTTTGTTTCTACTTGGAGCGGGATTTAATTATTCGGTTCTAACTACAAATACAACTTTTTTCTTTCGTTGATTTAAATAATTCCTTGACTTATAACGTATAACTTAATTCTTGTTCTGCAACCCATGCACACAAATTCGGGTGTAATATCTTTCGTCATCTGCCCCTAAACTAAATTTATAGAGTAATATTTATATTTGATGCGTAACTAAAAACACTGACACTTGCCTTCAATTATCTTGATCCATGTGAGATTTCATGAAGATTGCTATGTTTATGTAAACTTTCTAACCAAATTTTAAGCTTTGATATTTTTTCTGATATTGTATGTAGAAACTAATTATATTATAATCTGATGTATTCGCATACGTCATATTTAGGTAAATATTAAAAAGGATAACTATGAAATTAATGGAAAGTTATTTATATATATACATACGGTTAAATCTAAAATATATATATGCTGTATATAATATTGTATGTCATATATTCTCATTCGATATTAATCGAATTACGCACATAGAAAATTATATATATACATACATATATATATATATATATATATATATATATATATATATATATATATATATATATATATATTAATTTCAATAAAGGTGCAATCAATTTACAAATTCATGAATTATTCATACATAAAATAAATACAAAGGTTAATGATTAAATAGCAAGAAATCCATCTTCGCGAACAATTCAATAATATACAAAAAACCCGAATCTGTTTATGAATGAAAAGATCCTGTTTTATAAATTTCTGTAGCATTAGATCTTTTTATTTTACAAGCTTTCGTCTGTTCCTACAGACATCCTCAGCTATGAAATATTGTGTTCTTGTTTATACTTTCAGTAATAAGAGGACAAACGAAAACAAGGTTGTAATCCGGAAAATGCTATGAGAAATGTGTGCTATAGTTTTGGAGCGTGCAGTCGCAACGCTGAGTTTGAATTTAAATTTTAAGGTTAAAATTCTGCGTTTATGTACAAATGTAGTGATAGAGAATACTTTTTAACTGGTAAATTTTCCGTCAAAGTGGCATGAACTATATTCTTCAATAATTACAGTAATGTCGCACTTATTATCCAAAAGTTGCACTTGGATCAGTTATTTTAATTTCAATAAAGGTGCAATCAATTTACAAATTCATGAATTATTCATACATAAAACAAATACAAAGGTTAATGATTAAATGGCGAGAAATCCATCTTCGCGAACAGTTCAATAATATACAAAAACCCCGAATCTGTTTTTGAATGAAAAGATCCTGTTTTATGAATTTCCGTCGCATTAGATCTTTTTATTTTACAAGCTTTTAACCTTAAAATTTAAATTCAAACTCAGCGTTGTGGTATTTTAGGTCAGTAATTGGGACTAGCCATGTTTAAGGTAAGACCCGCCTTTCTGCATTGTCTTTTTGCCATTTACCCCAATTCATATATACATACATACACACACACACATATATATATATATATATATATGTATATATATATATATATATATATATGTGTGTGTGTGTGTGTGTGTGTGTGTGTGTGTGTGTGTGGAAAAATAGGAAAGAACACGTTAGGTAAATAATCCGGAGTTCTTTATTATTCATGTTTTTATTAAAAAAAAAAGTGCTCCATAGAGAAGTAGAGCTTAAATTATAATTTTTAAAAAAATGATTCCTTCGCTACATAAGAATTCTCATGTTTCAAAAACGAGAGCCGAAAACCTCAATATAATTATTAAAATTAAATTGAGTTAAAGTATCAAGCCCTGTTTCATCCTCAAGCGAAAATTTAGGAATAACCAATCACGAAATTTACGCATCTTTATAAGCATGTTCATTCGCAAAATGAATTACTATGGAAACGGCTGGGGCGACTATTTTGGTAAGGGGCCTAAGAGATAATTTTTATCCACATATCAGTCACCTTAGGAAAGAGGTCAAGCTGACGTAGAGTTAGGGTATCCATTTCAAAACGAATGATGGCATTCATGTGCGCATATCGTCTGGTCAGTCATAGAGAAAGATAGCTTTTGGCACCATAATATGTCGTTAAATGTTTAGAGAATTTTGT
>OZ010584.1:51393880-51451380 GCA_963932145.1 Acanthosepion lycidas
GAATATGTATTTCTTATTTCTTAAGGGAGACCGCTACTCCTATAGCTATTGGTAACAACACGCTTCAACTAGAGGACTGGTTTCCCTGATTTAAAAAAAAAACATACGGCATTGATTCCTGTCCTGGAAGAATATTTCTTTATTATTCCTTATTGGTTGTTAGTATTAGGTTGGTGCAAAAATAATGACGTAATAATGTCGTTTTTTGATGTTAAAAAATACGTCAAAAAACGACATTATTACGTCATTATTTTTGCACCAACCTAATATTACGTTTATTTCTGTTTATGCGTGAGTTCGTGGTTTGTTAATTTGACCTTTTCGAACTGACCTGACATACATAATTTCCCTCTTAATGAGTAGGTAAAACAGCGATATGGTCAAAGGTATTTCCCAATATACTGCATATGGTTTAACTTCCCAATCTATAATATCAAACAGTAACCTATGCAAACGCGTCCAAATGTTTCAAAACCAACGTGATTAAAATAAACAATGCATATATACTTTTCTTCATATATTTTTAATGATATATAATAATTAAGGTACTAGTTTGTCCGGAAAACTATGCAACATCTTACATATGTGTTTGACATCAGCACACGATTCAACATCTTTAAAACACTTTTCATGGGCAGAACAGTTTCAGTGATCATATTGCATAATGGCGAAAAGGCGGATATAATTCACTGCATAATTTAATAATTATCAATAGCATCATCCGATGTTCATCTTATTTCTGCTTTATCACTTCTCAGTCAAAAGAAAATTAGAACAGACTTTCTGAAGTTATGCAATAAGTTGTTTGTCAATTTCAACTCAAAAACATACACAGCTAAACGCGCGCAAAAACACATACACGCGTATATATATATATATATATGTATATATATATATAAATATATATATATATATATATATATATATATATATATTCCTTATTTTAAGTGGGGGTATATATACATATATATATATATATATATATATATATATATATATATATATATATATATATATATATATATATATATACAGATATATAAATATACATACATATATATATACACACATATATATATATACACATACATATATACATATATATATATATATATATATATATATATATATATATATATACACATGCATATATACATACATATATATATATATACATACATATATACATACATATATACATATATACATATATATATATACATACATATATACATACATACATATATACATATATATATATATATATACATACATATATACATACATACATACATATATACATATATATATATATATATATACATATATAAATATATATATATATATATATATATATATATATATATATATATATTATATATATATAACATAGTAACAAAACACCTTCATTCCCTCTGTATTCCATCGGCGAGAAGTAAGTTCCATTCAAACAGCTTCTTCCCGCAAACCACTGTCTATGGAACAGATACCAAAGAGGATCACTACAATTTTAACAATGTTGAATTATAGACTCAACAGTTATCTTCCCTCCTATAGACATAATCTACCCCGGAATGTAACACTCTAGGTCGAGTGGCCCCGTGACTTGTATAGGGTGAACCTTATTGTCAAAAAAGAAAGAAAAACGACATTAATTAGACAGAACATTAAAAAAAAAAACATGGATTAAAAAAACAAAGGTAATAATTGATATTGCATTTTAATTTTATAACAGCAAAGTAACTGGCGAACAAGAAGACGTGAGAAAGTTCGATAGAAGAGATTTAACATTAGTAATGCTTTTCGGTTAGTCAATATACCTATGTGGATAATACAAATACACACATATATATATATATATATATATATATATATATATATATATATATATATATATATATATATATACGGATGTGTGTATAATTTTTATATATATTATTTATATATTATATATGCGCGGTTGTCTGGCGATCGTCTGACGATCACAAGAGCGTGAAACCCAGGGTCACAAACTCACATTAATCCAACTATATATATATATATATATATATATATATATATATATATATATATATATATATATATATAGATAGATAGATAGATAGATAGATAGGAGCGTGTGTGTGTGTATACTCAGTACTCGGTGTTTGTATATACTAGGCAGTATAAAAACACACACACACTCATATATATATATATATATATATATATATATATATATATATATATATATATATATATATATATATATTTACCTCTGTGTGTGTTCATATTATTCGTGTTTCCGTACATGGGCCGAAGCCTTTTAATAATATATGAATATGTAAGGTGCCTTTGCGCTCATTTCTGTAGTTAATTCCTGTTTATTCTCTTACATTTGTCTTGCCTTTTAGTATATGGAAAATGTCCTTGAGAAATACAATTCTAGGCATTTGCTTTACAGAAAATGCACTCTTTTACAATTCGCTGAATTCAATGGAAAAAATTATTATGATGATCCACCATTACACAGGTAACCTGTCAGATCAATATGCAACTATATTTTATAGATTTCATAACGCATTTATGTATAAGATGCATTTCGACAGCAAGAATTCTGTTAAACATGTTTGTTAAATATCATGGTAAAATTCTGTTCATTTTTTTTTACTAATCTTTTCAAATGTCTGAATAAGTTGTTTTGTTTTATCGAATAAATTTAACAATTAGCTATTAGTTTATATTATTGTTTATCATCCGGAAGTACTTTCGTATAACACGTCGCTCGTTTTAAAGTATTGCTCAGTGTTTAGTTACATTTTCAAACGATTGATGGAATCATTTTTATATCACTCATGGTGACATTATATAAAATGTTTTTATGTGTGTTTTGTTTAAACACACTTCACTATATGTACGTATAAAGGCATCTTATTTAATGTTCGCCGTTTCTGCTTAATTAAGACAGGCTCCATAATTTGGAGTATTTCTTTGCACTGTGTCCTGTATGAAAAATAAATTGGTCTTATGTTAATATTAGTTTGTCTATTTATGATATGTCCATCTGTATGTGCACAAATTTCACTGTAATTTTCACACAAGTTAACCTACGCAATAGCGCGCTTCATGTGCATGGATTTAATGTTTGTGGATTGTTAGTGTTGGCGATCTTCCGAAGTTCATAAGACTTCATAAACAATATTATTTTTACATAAGTTAGAGTTAATGAATTATTTGTCAGTATTAGAATGGATGTTTTGAAATTTTTATAATACACGTCATATTTAAGGTGTTTGTGAGGGTCGATAATTTTTATATACCGGCAGATTATAATTTTAGTAGACTTTTCGTCTTGTTATTAGAATGCATCTGGTTGCAATAAAAACAATTTTATAGATTTCTTTTATTTTTGTTTATATTAAGCTAGTTGTTTATATTATTTTTTCTCAAGTTCTATCAAGTTAATCGTATTCATCAACAACATGGTTTGCGAAATTATTTTTTATTCTTATTGTTTGTTTCATGTTAATTAATTTTCTATGTGTGAGACTACCCACCTCTGTAACTCGTTGCCCAAAGATATAGACCCCACGTCGTAGAATTTCTGTGCGGCGGATCGAGCGAGAGGTAGGCTCACAGGCAAAAGAAAAACACAACTACAAACTTGGGTAGGAAGAAAAGAGGAGGGAGGGCGTGTGACCTTTTGTGTATGATTAACTCTGGGCTGATTCTCGGCTGTCAAAAAAAAAAAATATCTTAACTTTAAAACTAACAATGTCCGGTTGCTAATGTGTCGCTCTTCGTTGTTACTTGCTCCGGCCTAAATCAACCTTCCTCGAACCTAAACTAAGCCTCACTGTCCGTAACCCAAAGCGCTCCCGTATATATGCAGAGTCCTCTTTCATCATTTCTGGGAAAGGAACACCCACGAATAAACCCATAACATTTTCATGACCATTTCTCCCTTTGAAGAAAGTGGACATAAAAATATTTCTTAGCCTAGCTGACTCCGATTCAGGAACATTAAATTCAGACCCTTTTAAGTTTTGACCAGAGCCGATCTTTTAACTATCTTCGTATTTTGACAAGTACTTAACACTTATCTACCCTTTTGGCCATATGTCCAAAACATGTTTTTATCTAGATTCCTAATCTAGTCATTGGGTCTTGAAGTTTGATACCCAGGTCAAATCTAACTAATCTTCTCGCACATATGTGTGCGCGCGCACGCACACACATATGTGTGGGTGTATATATACACACACACACACAGATGTGCGGGCGCACACACACACGCGTGCGCATATATCCAACTCATAGCGTCACATATGTGCCCAAAGAGGAATTCATTTTAGAACGATAAATCATGTTTTTTTATAACACCTATTTTGTACATTTGCTTTTGCAATTAAGTAGAGTTGCATTTTTACAAGTTAATTTTTTTTTTATATGGAATAAAATCATGATTACAACCATCAAGTAGAAAATCCAAGAAAGGAATTCTATTTTAATGTTGAGTTCGTAAGTGAATTGTAGAACCGAGTTACTTTCAAATGTTTCTTAAAAGTCTTTTAATTTATTTCTTTATTCCATTACTATCAAAATTAAGTTAGTATGTCTGTCATATATTGTGGCATTGTTGATATTGAAATTGTTTTCTACAATATTCATCTAGAAATTAGACAGAGTTGTACCCACAGCCGAGCCCATTACTCCACCGTCATTCTGTGTATATATTTATCTCTGTGTGTGTGTGTAGCATGTAAGAAAATTAGATTGTTGGCTAACCAATACAATTTATTTTTGACTGTGTAAAATAATTTATCAATAAACAAAACTATTTCTCTTTTGTGGCTGATTTTAGAAAATTTATATCCCGGGCTATATACTGTATATATATATCGAAACAATTAACTGGAAGTACCACTTGAAATAAGGCCAGTATAAAGCACTTCCAAATAGAATGTAAAAAATGTTGACGATGATTTTTCACGTGTCAAAGGGTAATCATATTTAAAATCCTTGCAAGCATATCTTAAATGTCTGGAAAACTAACGAGATGGATGACTGCTCTTTTTTTCTTCCGGAGAATGGCTTTCAATGGATGTATAATCTTGCAAGCAGTCTAAGGCTTTTTTTAAAATTTTTACATTTCGAATATTTCCCAAACTGTACACTGGAAGATTCTCATATGAATAACTAAAATATTTAAACACCCAAAACCAATTGCTTACGAAAGACAAACTGTCATCAAACTTAAGGTATTGATTTGTAATGTTAAATGTATTGTTTCTTGTTGAGTAATCTAATAAATGTAAAAGCCGTGCAAAAAATATTGTCACATTCTCTGATTTCTCTCTTTTCATTTTTGTCTGTTAACTGTTCATCTTAATCTTTCATATTTTCCACTTATTTTTTGAAGCATGTCTATAATTATTACCAGCATTATTATTATGACTGAAGCGGTTATAATAATGCTGTAAATATTGGCCAAGAGAAAATTGCAATAAAACAAGTAAAAGAATATAATCTGTTCTTTTAAGACGTTTATGTCAGGTCATTCTGCGAGTACAACTGGTACCATAAAATCTAGTACATTCAGTGTCTGGTCATCGGCGACTAAATTGTTTCTACCACTATTATACTGATGATAGGTTGGCTACACACCAAGCAGGATTAAATTAAGATCTTAAAATGGCGGATTAATCATCTACTAAGGTCAGCAGCTATCTAACACATTATGGAGTAGAATGAGCTCCTGAGCTCATTGGGTTGAGGACCGGACTTGACCAGGAGAAGGAATGGCTCCGTCAGGTCTACTTGCCGCTACATATGAATAAGTACCAATCCGTATTTCCATCCAGATATATAGAAGAAATTGATTAGGTTATCAGCTGCGCAGCAAATCTGTAATGGGACTGATGAGGAGGATGAAATTGTATTGTAGCGTTTCGTCAATAAAAAAAAAAAATACTATCTCTAGATACGATTCACTGAATATTTCCTATCTCATTTTCCTTTTCTTTTGTTTAAATCTACTTATAAAGGCATTGGTTAGTGTTGTAACAGAGTTATCAAAAACAACAGTAGAAAAACCGGAATTGGTTTAACAAGTTTATTAACTTTTGGTACAAGGGAACCATAATGTAGAATAGAAACTAGGGAAGAGAATATTTAGCTGTGAATGACTGCTTAAGGCCAAAGCTTCTGTGGCTATTGCTGCTACTTATCCTCCTGCTACCCCTTTTGATGTAGGAGTATTCTTATATCGTTCGTCCGACGGTCAGTCCAAACATGTGGGGAAATATTCTCTGTCAAAACAATTACTAAGAGTGTTATCAGTCATCTGTCTATAATAAAAAAAAAATGGTTATTGTTGTTATTGCATGCCAACATCTGTCCTACTATGGTCTGCCTTATTTTTTGTATGTAAGGATAAGATAAAAACTAGTTCTATCGTTGAAATATCACGAGAAAGAGTCCCTTAAAACCTTAGGATCGTAGGTGAATCACATCTACCGTAACCATAACACCAGTGTTGTTTCATTGGTTAGACAACCTGACCGAGTTCAACCATCTCCAAGATGGAGTTTTCCTTCACTTAGACTGATTGTTAGCCAAGGCTGTATTTACCGATATCTTGTGGAAGAAATGGGTTCATATCTTTCCCACACATGTAAACGAATATACTGAAACTCAACTATAATTCGAACTTGGCTCTCAGATTCCTCAATCCAAGCCGCTATCCATTACCCCACAGTATCTCCGCTGAAACACACATACATATAAACCAACTGAGACAGATCCCATTACTTCAGTTACGCAGCAATATAAAGCGTACAAGGTTTTTAGAAGTCCTACTACAAATGTTTGAGTCTTTCCATTCTATCAGATTTCATATTATTATAAAGTAAATTATAAACTCAAATTCAGTTTTATTTTTGTGCAATGACGCATTTCATTATTTCTTATAGAAAGAATACCATACATTTGTACTTTAGATATTAGGTTGGTGCAAAAATAATGTCGTAATAATGTCGTTTTTTAACGTTAAAAATACGTCAAAAAACGATATTAGTACGTCATTATTTTTGCACCAACCTAATAATTAGAGTTTGCAAAGTGCTATAACATCATATCTATGAAATCTTCCAGCATTATAACTTAGAGATACTACTACAGAGATGGCCAATGGCGAGGTAGGATAAGGTTATTATTAAGTTGGAAAGAACGTCACGTGAACTTTTGATATGGTCACTTTGAGAATACCGTTATTTGTTTACGTTCTAATATTATTTCTTATTCCGTTGCAGATTATTTTATATCTGAGTAAATTTTGTATCGAATTTAAAATGATTTTACACCAGGAACCAAACAGAAATTTTTTGTTCAATGAACACAGAAATGCTCTTCTGCAACCAAAGCAACAGGAAATCTTCGTTCTCTCAATGGAAATGAAGATTTACGTGTCTGGACACACCAACGATGGTTTTACCAGTTCCGATGGGGATATGTTTTCTCAAATATTTCACTCTATATAGACTACAATTGTCTGACTATTGAGATTCTGCAAAGCGTAGTCGAAGCAAACTGAAGCGGAATAGGTAAAACAGTCCAATCATTAAAAGTCACACACTGATTATCGCATTCGGGCATGGAATCTGATAAGTATCTAAATAGGGTCAGTATGTCCCCCATCATATGCTTATTTCTCAACTTAATCAAAGTGTTGATTTCCGTTGGTATTAACAGAGTAAGGTTGCTACCAAACGTCCCCTAGGTAAAATAGTCACCAATGGTCCAAGCTGTGCATCTATAAACATATCCAACGAAAACGAAAATGTGTTATCATTGGCTGAAAAAAGGAAAATCCATTCACAAACACGAACTAAACACAAAAAAGTGTTACGCTCAATTGTTGATGGGATATAATCGGTGTTGTCTACCATGAAATGTTAAACCAAAATGGGCAATTAACGCGTCGAAATATCATTGTCAGTTGGAAGCGATGCATCAAAAATCAGACAAAGCTCTTATGGGAAGAACTAACGGTGCGTGGATCTTACACGTTAACGTAAGACCACAGACCGCCGAATAATGGAGGGAAAGATGATGGCACTAAATATTGAAATTCATTTTAATCCGTTTTACGTTCCCGATATTAGTCTATTTGACTATCATCTTTTCGGATCATTGAAACATTTTTTTAAAGGGAAACGAGTTTAGTAACTGCGAAGAGGTTAAATTTTATATTGACTGCACTCTTGCATTAAAACATGAAGACATTTATGCCGAAGGGATAAACAATTTACCAAATAGATGGGATTATGTCACTGATAAGGAGAGTCAATATTATGTCGATTAAATATATCAATAAAGACCAAAACAAGATTTTGTTTCTCCTTCAAATGCGATCCGACTTTATTATAAGAACACAAGAAAAATTATCCAAAAAAAAACAAAAAAAAAAACTCAGTACCTTGTCAGTTTTAACGAAACTTGTATGACATAGATATTACTGCCCAAATACACAATAATATATATATATATATATATATATATATATATATATATATATATATATATATGTGTGTGTGTGTGTGTGTGTGTGTATTATTATTATTATTATTACAGATTATTTTTTAGCGGATAAAATAATTTGAGCCGATATACTTGCATTTTTTAACCAGGGAATATAATGTCTTCTAGCTTAGATATAGAGAATATTAAAACTGAAATTATATTCCAACTGCACTGGTACGTGTTTCATGAAGGACTAAGTTTTTACATTTAAATTTTAGTTTCTAAGCCGTCTAGACGTTAACATACCCGATAATATTCAGTTTTCTGTCACTTGTATTTCTTTGTTTTAAGCGTTATCTTTATTGTTTACAAATATCCCACATTGCATAATCTGGTAATTTTGTGAGAAACGTGAAGATGTTCTTGGAAGTAAGTTTACCACAGAATATTCTGAAATTCGTGTACATTAAATCAAAATCAACATTAAATTGACAATTTCATAAGGATAAAACTAAATATAAGAATGGAAGACATTACCAACAGCATGACTTTAATAATCTTGTCCAGAGGCTAGAATTGCCAGTAGTAAGATAGATGCATATCCAGCAGGTCAATTAAGCGTTTTCACTGAAATATGTGAGCAGGAGGTATATCACAAAGAGGAGTAACTCCAAACAAAACATCAGATAATGATTTAATTGAAGTCAAGCATAACAAATGATAATACGACATAGCAATTTCGAGATATTATAACAAACGACTTTAAATATCACAGGATATAACAAATTTGCGATAAACCAATATATTATTTTAAAATTATCCAAAGATACTTGAAGCAACAGAAAAATGGTTCAACAGAAGGATACTGAGGATGTCATAGAGCGAAAATGTGGGCAACGACAAAGTTTAAAGGAAATGGAAATAAAAAATTCTCATATTTGACATCAGGAAATTTCTATGACACATAATAGGGAATGAACAGAGAGATTGCAAGAGGGGCTGATGAAAACAGCGTATAACCTGACTAGCGAGATTGTGTAAATGGATGACAGAGCAACGTGCAGAAGAGATAACAAAAATATTAGTTATTAAGTGCTACAAAGGTCGGGAAATTGACGGGAGCTATAATCGGCTAAGTTCGGTAGTGACACGGCATATATTAGGTTGGTGCAGAAATAATGACGTAATAATGTCGTTTTTTAACTTTAAAAATACGTCAAAAAACGACATTATTACGTCATTTTTTGCACCAACCTAATAGAAGAAAAAGAAGAAAATGGTTGAAAGAAAACAGCGGATATATTCTTGTTTATTCTGTGCTGTGATCAATCAAGTAGTTTAGAGTCATGTGCATTCGGCACATTTGCCGCAAATATTTTAGACGCAGGAAAACTTCGCCGTATAGGATTTTCGCTGTAAGACAATTTCTCCGCATTTTATGTTTTTGCGATACCCTTATCTGGAATGACACTTTTAAAGCAATGCAAACTTTAATATGTGAAGTACCTTGTTATCAAGTATTCATGGCTGTTTTTTTACAGGGAGAAACATCAAAAAAGAAATTATAAAAATAGCCATCTATTTAAAAAAAAATTAATTATTTAAAAGACTAACACTAAATCAAATTAACAAAGAAATAATTTAAAATGTGTGCAAATTCCATGGAATGCTTCGTAAATAGTGTGGTTTTGCGTTGGACTGTAATGAAATATTTTCCCCTAAAGTCTTACTGTGAGCCAGATAACAAGTTACTTCGAATATTAAAAAAAAATAAAATCGGCGAATAATCCTATACGGCAAAGTTTCTACGACGAAAATTCCCGAGGCGAGATTTACTACGGCAAAATGTTTACGGCGAATATTCCTAGAACCGAAAGTCATGGACGCTATGACTCACATTTATTTGCTATCTTTTGTAGCTTTTAGTAACCTTTGTATCATTACCCTCCCACCTTGGCCGTTTTATGCCATTCATTTACACAAATGCGTTTGGTAGCTTATTCACTGTTTACCTCTCTTCATGTTGCATTCAACATATCCTGAGAAATTCAGATTACTCAGGCCCTCATTATGGGTCCCAGAAATGTCAACTGTTTCTTACTGATTCTTAGTGTGTGGCCTTTTTTTCTCATTAAAATATCCTGGTTGTCCATAGACTCTGTCGATATTATTCCCAGCATTATTCGGAATAACCACAACTTCATTCATCAAGTCTCCTATTCTGTTTCTCCTTTTCATCTGGGAAAAAATTGCGTAGAATTCACTGCCATGGAGGAGGATTCATATTACACAACAGTTCAGGACTCTTTCCTTTGACTGTATAAAAATTCTCTTGCTTCTTAAAACTTCATTTAGCTTTTTTTTTTCCCAAATGATTTCCGTATCATATTTTCTATCATCTGTTTAAGCACTTTACAGAATTAAATGTCTTCCCTTGATTTATTCTGACATTTCCAATTTGTCGCCCGCATATTTGACTGTCCACAGTGAATGTATTTGATTTTAATCACAGGGGACATATTTGATTTTAATTTATTGATACAATTTGTGTCTTTTCCGTTGTTCCCGAAGGCCGTGTTATGCTATTCATTATTTCTGTTAGACATAAAAAAAACTAAATCTTTCCGGTGTTTATTATCTCTGATCGACCAGCCAAAGAAATATTTACTATTCATTATGTATGCAGTTATTTTCCTCAACTGCAAGACGCCTGCAGATTTCTCATCACAGGGGACGAAAGAATTGATTTGACAATAATTGTATTACTAATTAGGGTATGACTTAAATATTACATGATGTGTATCTGCTAGAATTTTTATATATATTTTAATGGCACCTATCATGCTAACATTTGACCTACGCGTGTTTGTCTGGAAAGGCAAGTTTATACATTTTCATCGATTTGAACATCGAAAATAAAATTTACATTATAACCAGACTTCCTTTTCTCTGTTTTTCCGTCCGAGTGCTATTGATTCTTACATGCTCAGACCCTATTTTCACTGTCAAATGAAGAATTGGTTTTACCATCGAGGACACTTTAATTTGATACCTAACAACTGGAGTTATGTTAAAGCGTTTTGGGTCTGAAAAGATTTGCATTTTAAACCTTCAGTGATACCTTTCGCGAGATTTAGTCACCAGATTTTAATTTCGGCGAAAAGCAGTGTCACAACTATATACCCAATATTGGACTTACTTAAGTTATACTGATGTTCGCGAAACATTGTCTAATATAGCCCTCAGACATGTTAGTTCAAATTTAACAGCTCTTTACAAAGACATCCACGCATAAACATTCACAAGAGCATTGCTAAGCTGGTGAAATATTAAACGTTGCCTGATCCATATTTGGCAACCAACGCAACACGAGATAAAAGAAAAGCTTTAAAATTCCAAAATCTAATTCGGGTCGTTAAACCACATAGAAATAGAAAGATATAGGTGAGAGAGGGAGGATAAAAGCTACACACACACACACACACACACACACACATATATATATATATATATATATATATATATATATATATATATATATATATATATATATATATATCAGGATTCTCCTATCATTTTCGACGCATAAGTGTCAAGCAGCTCGGTTCTTAGAAGCAACAAGGAGACTACCAACATATACTATTTGATTATAGTGGTGGAGGCTTGGGTAAAACCAACCACACTTTTAGGAAGAGACGAATACAAAGAACTAGAGCTCATTATATTTCACAGAGGAATAATTTCATCCTAAGCATTGCACATTAACAAAACCTAGGAAGGCCTGCTTGACATCTTCATCTCTTCGTTTAATCACTCACTGAGTCCCTGCTAAACAATTAGTTGCAATTTGTCTGAAGACCGCATTGAGGCATGAAATTGACAGTCACCATGTAGTGTTGATTTCTATGCCTACACTGTCTTTATATAAACGCTCTATCTCTGATCTTGAGCTACCTATTATTTAGTTGAGTTAGCTCGGACATTTATGAGTCGATCACGCCAACTATCCCGGTCCTGCATCAAGGTCGTAAGGTGTGGCATTCTGTGTCATAACATAGCTGGTCAATATAGGTTGTTGCTTTACGACTAAGTAGTTTTGCTATGTCTACTTAACAGTAAATCACTCACGAGTTCTTGTTTTGCTCACAAAAAATATCTCCTACAAAGCACAATCTGCGTTCGCGTAGGATTGTACAAATATCAGGGATGGTTCCATAGAGCTATAATTTACTTGGATGCTGTCTATAGGAGATGTTAAGTATAGCTCAACATCCGAGTGTAGGTTCCATCAAGCTTAGACTCTAGGGCTTTAGTTAATATCCAAGTTTTGGCACTATACATCAACACCACCTCTATAGTGGCTCGAAAGTTTCTCCGCTTGAGTTTGGTAGATGAAATTTCCAGATTACAACTGTTTTATTCAAGGTGGCCCAGTATTTAACTATGCGAGTTTTCACATCCTTTTTCAGTAGAATTCATCGCACTTCCTAGATATGTAATAATTCGATATATTCTATTGATTCACTTGACAAAATTTGTATTTGTCTGTGCTGGTTAAAGCCTATAAATTCAGTTTTAGAGGCATCGGCATAGAGTCCAACATCATTTGTAGCATTTTCAAGATTATGTAGGAGTACTGCGGCATTGGTTAGCGTGTTTAGCCAATAGTAAAATATTGCTTTTGAATGGTTCTAATGACAACGTACAGAGACTCTTTTTCTTATTAACAGTGGACAATTGAATGTCGAAATGGAAAACAAATATATGTAACTAGTTTCATAGCTTTTAAAATTAATTCAGCAGAATAAGTTTCTTATTGCTGGACTTAGATATATGGGTAGAAGTTAGCAATGTATAAGTAAAAAACGTCTTATTAATACCCAGAATACAGAAAAATAACATCATTGTGCAAGGAATATGTTGTTCCTATCTGTATTAGAATCGTTATCTTCTACTGCTATTTCGACTACCATACTATAATCACTATAATCACACAACCCACACAAACACACACACACACACATATATATATATATATATATATATATATATATGGCATCTACGACTTACGTCGGAGATCTGTTCCTACGGCACGACTTAACCTGATTTTTTTTATGTAGGTCGGAACACATCTAAAAATGTACCCACGAGTCTGTATTATGCTTAGGAGCCATAATAATTGGGAAACGATCGATAGTGTATGTATCAAAATCCAATATAGTGTAAAGCCGGTGACGGAACAACGGCATCTTCCATAAATAGAGACGCGTGTCGTCGTATGGTGCCGTAAACACAAGACGCTGTACATCGTGTACGACATAACTCGAGGACCTAGAGTATATTATTGTTTGTTTGGGTATCCATCGCTCTTTTATACAAGTTTCATTAAAGTCCACTGACAAGGTAATGCGATTATTTTTTTTCAATTTTTCATGTGTTTTTTTTATTTTTATGTGTTCTGTATTAAATTGTATGACAAAATGGAAAAATAACTTTATCGGACTAAATTTTATGTTGGTAGGAATACACATCCGCACGATGCTATTCTATGAATTTATACCACGATTTTTTTTCATTTTTAAATATTAGGTTGGTGCAAAAATAATGACGTAATAATGTCGTTTTTTGACGTATTAACGTCAAAAAGCGACATTATTACGGCATTATTTTTGCACCAACCCACTAGCTTCCCGATTTCATTGTTAAATTTTTCTTTCCATAGTTATTTTTGTCCATTTATTTTTTGTATGTGTCATTATAGTTGGGTAGAGAGTGGAATCTATTTAAATTCAACATAGAATTTGTAACGACTACATCCAAAACAATAAAAAAAAATATTAGTCAGTACACTAAACTAAAACTTAAAGGAGGAGATTACTCCGTCGCCTATAATAATTGTAACAAGAATACATAGCGGAAGCCTCAAGGGATCAAATTAGAATATTATATGAACAAAAAAGGGAAGATTTTACAAAATAATAAGAAAATGCGTTGGTTACCCTCCGTAACGAGGCTGATCAGAAAATGCTACTCCGATGAAAGAAGAAAATAATTCACTACGACGTAAATGCCTAGAGAGAGCCTTAATCACAAGGTCATCTACAGTCAAATTGCGCCCTGGCTCTAACAGTATTTCACTATTCCTGGCATACTTCTAATATCACAGTGAGGAATGACTACTTAAAAAAAAGTGATGGGTAGAAAAAGAAAAAGATTACATGAATTCGACTAGATAAGAAAAATATCGAGATTTTCCAGTTCTCCATTGTCGCGCGTATTTGTAATCCTATCAACATAACTACATTTAGTCCGATGAAGTCCTGAAGAAAGAAACGCTTCACAAGAAAACTTGTTCAAATTTTCCCCAATTCTGTTCCTGATATATAAGTATATATCGTTAGATTCGAACCTGAGTCTCATGCTCGGAAAGTGGACACACACACACATACATTTTGTTTTTCCTGGTCGCTCCTTTTATGACGGTAGCGTTGATGACTCATGGAGACAAAATCTTCTATGGAATCGCCAATTTTATTGACTGCATGGTAAGGTTGGTGGAAGAAGTGGTTATGTTTGCCATTTGATTATTTTCTCTACTGCTGTCGTCAAAGACTTTGGCTCTGATGCTGATGGAACAACACCCATTCGTACGGTCTTGGGCTTGTGTTTCAAATGATTTAGGCTCGTCCAGTAGCTTTTAGCTCATTGAATAATGTTTAACGTAGACACCTTGAATGTTCAAGATTTGCAACATGACCTGAACATTGAAGTCTATGTTTAATGATCTACGATTCTATGCTCTCCAGTTTTCGCAGCCATATAGCAAAGTTTAAAGGACAACAGCATTATAAACCATAATCATTGGTGTCGTTCCAAATCTTCTTTCCAAATGATATCATGTGTTCGCCATTCTTTCGTGAGTTGCACTTGAATATGCTCTATTTGTTCGAGCCGTGCAACACACATTGTAATATAAAAATATGGTGTGATTGTATTTGGGAATGGCTGTGCAAGGACCTTGGTTTTGTTGATGTTTAATGTATGACAAAAACAATGCTAGGCCATAGCAAAGCTGTTCACAGACATTTGGAACTTTGATTTTGAATGATAGAGAGCAGCGTTGTCCCAAGCATATTGAAATATTGTATAGATATACATTCAAGCAACAATATCTATCTATCTCTCTCTCTCTCTCTCTATATATATATATATATATATATATATATATATATATAACCCTGAATATATATAACTAAATATATATATATATATATATATATATATATATATATATATATATATATATATATATATATATATATATATATATATATCACTGAATATATATATGTATATATATCACTGAATATATATATATATATATGACTGAATATATATATGTATATATCTCACTGAATATATATATATATATGACTGAATATATATATGTGACTGAATATATATATATATATCACTGAATATATATATATATATATATATATCACTGAATATATATATATATATATATATATATATATCACTGAATATATATATATATATATATATCTCACTGAATATATATCACTAAATATATATGTATATATATGTATATATCACTTAATATATATCACTAAATATATATATATATATATATATCACTGAATATGTATCACTAAATATATATATATATATATATATATATATATATATATATCACTGAATATATATATATCTCACTGAATATATATATATATATATATATATATATATATATATATAATTATTTATTTAAAAATATGATTCCAACACGGTACATAAGAGGTCTCATGTTTCAAAAACAAGAGCCGAAAACTTCAATATAATTATTAGAATTAAATTGAATTACAGTAAGCTCTGTTTCATCTTCAAGCGAAATTTTTTTGGGAATATTTAAAATAACAAAAATACTAAAGAACTTTGGATTACTTACCTAACCAGTTCTTTCCTATTTTATATATATATATATATATATATATATATATATATATATATATATATATATATATATATATGTAAAGTGCGATGGATTGCCGTCTACATTACGTAAGTATGAAAATAACACCGACAACTCTTTTTTACAAATACATTTACCAAAAGTGCACCAAATATCTTCAAATACTAAAGAGTAAATTTATACAATAAAATCGCCATTCTCTTCAACTTGGGAATTTTCTGCAACTATTCTGGACGGTCTTCTTAATTAAGTTATTGAATGCTGTCATAATCCTTGCCTTCAGTTCATCTTTTGTGTTGCATGTGTTTTGTTGGTCTCTCGAGTTGAGCGTCCCACATATAATAATCAAGCGATTGCAGTCTCAGGAGTTAAGTAGCCAGATCTAAGGAGTTATGCAGCTCAGAGAAATAGCCATAAATGCGTTCCTTTTATCGCGTAGCATGGTGAAGTTACTAGATATGGGGTCTTCCAGTCTCTCGACACAGAGCAGCACTACCTCCTCAATTTACTTGATGCAGGCCTCCGTTTTTAGTCTGGGGCCCTGTAGCAAGATGAATGTAAACATAATTTTGCTTTCACTAGTGATCACTCCAAACACCATGATGATGTCTGTATATACCATCTAAATTCTCTGGACTGTCCTCAGATTGACACCCAAAAATGTTCGTATTGGAGCTCTAGAGGAAAGGCTAATTATGCCGTTTCCAATTTTTTGCGGAGCGAATTGCCTCATGGTGTTCTTTTTCTTACAAACGGTTCCCAGCTGATTCTGATGTGCAGTTGACCTAAATAAAAACCCAATCAACGTGCATGCTCGAAATTAAAGATATAAAATGACGACAATTTACCAATCCCACTCTCTATGTGGGATAAATATATATCAGTTTTTAGATATCAAGAATAGTTTGTGTGGAAATGTGTATGATAATGTGGAAAAAAAATCCATGTGATGCGTTCGCTCCTTATGACTACCGGACTAGCTTACGAAGGAGAGATGCAGTGAATTTTAGATTTTTTTAAAAATTGTTTTGGGTATATAACTAGACAATTTCTTTTTTCTTTTTTTTCTTTTTGTTTCTATCATATTTGTTATTAAACATCCCACATTATGATAACAGATGATCTGTTAAGAGTGAAAAGCTATAAGAACCAATTTACTGTGGAGGAACTAGGAATTAAATTACATTCTAAACATTTTCGTCGCAGTGAATTATTTTCTCTTTTAATTAGAGTGACATTTTTTGTGACAAAACAGTTGCTATCTCATTATAGTAAGGAACTAATGCTTTTAATGTGTTGTTTTTTTTCCTTAATGTCTTTATGTTTATATAATCTTTTATTTCAACTTCTTGAGGTTTCTCCAATATATTCTTTCTAGCAATTGTTGTAAGTGATAGAGTAAAATCCTTTTGGCTCGTTGTTTTGTTTTGTATTAAGTATTTTATTGTCTTAGATGTAGTTGTGACAAAATTTATGTTGAGTTTAGATTGTAGTTGAGATAGAGTTATTGAGTAGAACAAAATATATTTTTTAGTGATTATTCCTAATTTTATTTTCTTGTTAAGGTAGGAATAGAAACCTATTAAATCATTTTTATTGGTTAATGTTCGTTGGACACTGAATTTGAAGCTGCTGTCAACGCGATGTAGCATGATATCTAGGAATGTTAAAGTGCTGTTTTCTTCCATTTCTTATATAAATTCTATTATGTGTTCGACTTTGCTTAATTTATCTACAAGAACAGGTAAGTTAGTGGAGAGATGGCATGTATTTTCTTAAATTTTCTCGAATCTGGCTCTTTCCAAACTATTTTACTTGCACAGTAATATACCTCCGATAAACTGATAATGCGCTATTAACATATCATCGTGTTACTGACTTACTTTTACGTAACCTGCTGCATCCTAGTGGCATTGCTGCCTTACTTGGGGTGAAATGATTAAAAACAAATATATTAGAATGACAGAAAAATGTGCGTGTGTAAGAACCTAAATATAATTACATTATTAATGTATTTTCAAGATAATAAGAGTTAATTGTGTTTTCTTGTAGACAATCTAAACAAATAAATACTTGCTGCAAAATAAAATCATTACAATAGTCTTGATAAAGTCCATCCTTTTGTCTTTATATATATCGTCATTTTAAAAATATATTTTCATTTATATTTAAACATTTACACACGCACACATACATATGTACACGCATAAATAATTGCTGACCACTCGTATTCGAGGATACCCGTCTATTAGGGCGGCTAGCCAATCTCTATTGCAGACTCAGGTACATTTGTGTCTGTTCAACACCCACAGAGCCAACCGGTGGTTTATACTGCGACTATTCTGAGCAGACCTTAGTTACAGTCTCTGGGTCTCTTGGAGAGAACGTGTTATCTAGCGTGATCAACAATTTGAACAAGACCAGCACATTAAAACCCACTGTCACGATGACTTGTGACTTTCTGCTAGCACAGCTATCGACGTACCCAAATAGTGTCGTCTACACTATTTCCCTCACAAGGCTTGGATCAACACATGGTATGGATTTCAGACACTTTCCAAAGGTGCAGAAAGCTGGGCTCGTACATATCACCAGACCGATAGCATCAGGAAGTCTCCTTCATGACAAATCGACATACATGCATACATACATACATGTGAGAAAAAAAAGCAACATGATGCAATTCTCTCCTCAAAAAAAATTTGGAAACGGCATGCTGTGCAGCTTGGCATTTAAGTTCCAATACAGAGATTTCAGAGTGTTTGGATGTTAATCTGAGGATAGTGCAGAGGATTCGAAAAGAGTTGGATGGATCTAATGGCGATTGCCAAAGTACGGCACCTTGGAAAACTCACTACGATCGTTTTGGTGAGAAAAGAACTATCGAATTTGTTGTTGAGTGCCTCAGACTCGACACAGACGTCTACATCAAGTGTCTTGAGGAGGTAGTGCTGCCCTGTGTCATAAGGGTAGCTACTGAAAGACCTTATGACTGGCAATAGAAATCTGCATCATGCCAACAAGCAGGAGAATCCAATTATGGTTCTCAGACAATTTCTGCGACCACATTAGACATTACATTACTCATTACTCATCTGGTCACCTAACACCTCTGACTACAATGCCTTGATTATTATGTGTAGATGTAGCTGAGCGGCAGATAAACACAATTACTTGTAACAACAAAAAATGAACTGAAGGAAAGGATTATGACAGCATTCCCCAACTCAAGCAAGGAGCCTCTCCAGAAGAGATGCAGGAGATTCCGTAGACGTCAGGAGGTGATAGTTAAAGCCAATTGCAATTTTATTGAATGAATTTATTTCAAGATATTTTGTGTCATTTTGGTAAATATACCTGTGAAAATAAGACGTCAATTTTATTTTCATTTCTTGATAATTTAGATGTCAATTTATTCACCCTGTATATTTATATGCGTGTATTTCTGTGTATCAGTATTCAACCTGAATGTTTGTAGCTTGTTAGCTGGGGTCTTTTACTAAACAGTCTAATGTGTATACAATGTGCTTACGAACAACGAGTAAACCTAGAATTATCGTCTATTGGCAGGCCTAATTTGTGTCCACCGGCATGTCTCTTCATTCTCGAATTCAAACTCCTAAACTCCGTTATTACAACCAAAATTACAGTCTAATCAGCCAGAAAAGAAACGCCTCGAGGGGTCTACGTTGCTGTTTGGATCATATTTAATATAGTTCATAGTAACTCCTCCTTCGTTTATAGATCCAGCAAACTGACTCCTTATAAGAACACACTTCGACCAACAAATGCTGACTAAATTCCTAGTTATATTTAATAAGTTTGGAAAGAATTCGGAAGTTAGTGCGAGGGCCTGTGAAGCGGAAATTGCGATATTACTAATCTCGCAATTTCTTCAATCTCATGTTGAGAAAGGTCGATTTTCTACTCACTAGGAGCAGGTCACCAATGATTCACATCCGCTAATTTTATCTGTTTCAGACAACGAAATTCAAATTGCGGGTCTGTTTATTAATAATTTGAATGTACAACAATTACAGATTTCCAAGAAAATACGACAATGCTCGATTTTCAAATTCAATAGAGTTGACTTTCACTTGTTTAAATGACGGACTGTAAACAATTGAACAATGCATTATTCTAAGCTATATACGTATGTCACTAACAGCTGATGGCCGGTGATATTAGTGGCCGTTCAACAATAGTCAGCGTGACCTCACCTATGACAATAATCAATATATTTTTATAGAAATGGGAAGGAAGTATCTAATGTCATGACTTACAGTCATGAAGTAAAATTGAAATGGGTCCCGTGTTAGCACACTGGCAATTATAGCAAAGCAAACGAACCCTATGTGAAAGTGATTCAACCACATGAATGACCCTCGCCCAGCATATGGGATTGAGTAGATGGAATTGTTCGGAAGCCATCGTTGGCTTTGCCAGCACGAAGTGAGAAATTATCCTTCCTGAGTTTTTTTCATCTACTGGCTTCGTTCGACCACTCATTATTCCAGATTGTGTGTTTTCCCTCTAGAAACTATAACTATGGCGCACTTAACACAATTTCAAGTAAAACCCACAGATTGGCTCTGTGGGTGTTGAAAAAACACAAACATTGACTGATCAGTTGTCTGCAGTAACAGATTACCAAGACACGTTACTCCATAAATCACCGAGACTGATGGACGCCTATGATTATATATTACACGATAAATCTACTTTCATATTAAAATTCTGATTAGGGCACTTCAACGTGGTGTAATCGTTAGCAGGTTTGTCTCGCTAGTTCAATTACGACTGAATAGTGAGGTCGATGCTCACTGGGTGCCCCCATACTTGCGGCCTTGTTCATCATCTAAGCTACACTTAGAAAATCACGATGTTATAATTCTGACTACATGATGATTTCGACGGATTTTAAGTGTTTGCACCCGTAATCCAAGTACACGCAGTGCAAATCAACTGATACATACAGTCATGTATCATATATAAGCTTTAAAAGAATTATTACTTTCTTTTTCAGGGTATTTTTCTATTTCAAAGTATATTGGGGCAAATAGAATGTGGAGCCTTACATGCTTCCTTTCTTGTTTTGTTTTTTTCACATCTGTTTTTTTCAATGTACCAACAACTTTCACTCGAATACAAACACAGAAATAATTTAAACTCTTCAACAGAAAGTTAAAACGTACATGTCTTTGTTCATTATTATAAAATAAATATAGACAATCTGCAAATGAATTATAATAAGTGAATCCACAAGCAAATGGACATTAAGTGTTTTTTTTAATGCCATCAAACTTGAGAACTTAGCCGATGATGTCTCTCCTCAGATTCCGTTTCCTTATTATTTTTAATTGCTGTGGCTTCTTGGAAAATGAGATGGTTTCTTCCTTCCTTTCATTACATTTTGATTTAGAGTAGTCAGCATATTTTGCTATTTAATCCATAGCTAGGGGAATAAAGATGGATTCCGAAGTGCATTTTTTGCTAAGATTAATATAACTGATGAAACAGAAATTTCAAATCGGCTAGCCGTATTCGTGCACAGGTAGCCATTACATAAACAACCCATTTCCATAAATATTATCTTTCTATTATATTAAACAAATATTATTCTTAAAGTAGAACTTGATTTAACTTCATGATTTTTGTCTATTTGCATATTACATCGGGTGTGTGTGTCCGTTCGCATTCAGAACAACGCTGAGAAATTCGCAGACGATGGAATGCATGGTGAAGTATATATCCGTACCTTTTCAAAGATCATTAATGAAAAGTGAATAGAGAGATTGCCTCGGTGTGAATTCGAGCTTACGTCGACGAATTCATTGAGATTATCGATAACCATTGCGTCATCCCCTGTACCGTCTACGGCCGTATAGAACTCTTGGAGCAAATATTTATCAGATATATGCAAATTTTTTTTGTATTTCAATACAGTTTATTCTAGCTTTCAATCGCAAGAAAAAAACTGCTTTGGGAATATACTCATCAGCATCTTATGTTATACATTTATAGATCTACCATCTACTCTCCGCTCATTGAATACTGCAGCCATATCTGTTCTGGTGTTCCTGGTACATGTCTCCAGATTCTTGATAAAATTCAAAGAAGGAACACTAATGGAATCAATCCAAACCTGGCACCTCACCTACAGTCTTTTTACCACTGACGCGTGATTGTTTCTCTCTGTCTTTTCTACTAATATTTTTATGGCAACTGTTCTGATGAGCTGTTTTACTGGTAACTCGTCTACATGAATTTAAGAGTGCTACTAGATTGGCAAGTAGGTTTTAACATTTTACTGTTGAACTAACTCGTTGCAACCACTACTACTATTCCAACAGTTTCTTTTCTCAGGCATCTCAACACTGGAATTACCTTCCGATTTCTTGCTTCCTTTTACCTAAAATCTTCAATGATTTAAATGAAGTTTCAATCACCATTTCTTATCTCTCTGAACCCCGTTCCTTTATTAACCTTTCCTCATTTCTCCTAACTGAAATATTATCATTCTCTTTCATTCCCTGTAACCCGCTGCGTCCTCGTGGAATTTTTGCCTTGCTTGAGGGGAAATGATTAAAAACAAATATGCTCGTGTTGTGCCTGTGCAAGAACCTAAATATTATTACGTTATTAATTGTTTTTAAGATGATGTGAGTTAAACCCATTGCGAAGCTGTTTGCTGTTTGTTAATAATATTTGATAATCTACAATTGCAGTTTATGGTTTCACAAATACAGACGCTGGTAAAATTACGCATTTACATGTTCGGTGAGTCATGGGAATTTAAACGAGATGTACATCAAGATTTCATAATGGTGATTTGTTTAATTGTCTTTGAAATAAAGATAGAATACTTGGCAATAAGCCTATGGATTTTGCATCTTATTGTTTCATGTAAATTGTATGCTTTTAACAGATCACAACATTACGCTACAAATTGAGTCAATTTTTTAAATAATAAAATCCAAAGACAGATAAATAGAAAGATAGATAAATGAATACGGAGCTATCGATCAACACATCTTTAAATGTAAACGTATATGAAAAATATCTATTTCGAGATCATTTATAAGAGTAAATAAAAATCATTCGTATTTTCGCCATAAGTTTGTCACACTGCCTACTGTCGTCTGCTCATGCATGCTTATATTGAGTACTATTGTAGTCACGTGATCGAAGTTTGATTTGATGACGCCAGTTGTTATGCTGCTGTTACAGTGTAAACATGACCGCTCCGCTAGCAATGTGCACCAAGGAGGAACAAAGAACAGAGATCCTAATCTGCTGAGAATATGCTACCTCATCGATGAAAACTCGCCGGTTTGCCATTACTATCCATCCAGGATGTTGAATCCTCCCATCAGCGTTGGATGTGGATGAGCTTTCTGCCTCTTCTTTGTGTGTCACACATGTCCGGTCACTTTTAATCTTGATCCAGTCATATACATATATACGCGGTCGCCGTATATTATTAAAGGCAACCGATTAATTTCAGCCCCTGACACATATTCCAATCACAGAAATCGTGTCACTGCTCTTTTTGTCCCTCTTTGGTACACCTTGCTAGCGAAACGACCATGTTTATACTGGAACAGCAGCAAGAAAACTGGCGGGGTCAAGCTCAAATATCGATCACGTAATCGCATTAATAATTACTATAAGAACACATGGATAAAAAGGCAAAGTGGCATACCTAAAGATATGTTATGGCCGATAAATTTTGACTCAGTTTCATATATACAACTGTTTTACTCAGATCAGTGTTTAAAAATGTCTTCCAAAGAGTTGATCCTAAAAGTCATAAAGACGATTTTTCCTCAAACCTTATAGATTGAGATTAGAAAATCACAAACATCTATTTCAAAGAACAATAGCCATATCACCTTTGAACTTCCAACCGTAGCAACAACAAAAATGAGTAGAATATATATATAGAAAATTAAAAAAATAAATCATATAATCAATGTTGTTAACTTTTCACTCTGTCAAAAAGTTTTGTGAGAAATTCAAAACAATGCTAGAAAGAGCGACAAAAGACGCTGAACTTGAAAAATCTAATTACGTGAAAAAGTGTTTTAGTAAACAGATTTATAAATTTCAACCGAGAGTAATATGAAATTTTCGGTCAATGACGCCTAATTTTTTTCTCGATTGAAACGGCTAATTTTACCATTACAATTAGAAGTTGAACGCTAGACGACGACAAAGATAATTTGATTATAGCGCTAAGGAATATATAGAACCAATCACATCTATCGGAAACCGATAACAGGGAAATTCTACACAATATGTTACGAAACCTTCGCTCACACTCATTATGCTTTATGTTGACTAGTAGATGTGGATAGTATGTTCGATTTTTACTGGTCATTGTGTCAAATCTAAACGCACATAATTAAGTGATAGGATTCCTGACATGCTCTGGTTAGACAATTGATCACTATAGAAAAAGAGTAATTTTAAAATAGTGACAGCTCCTGCTATTAAAGAATCGCTCTTCAGTAATGAATTGAGTGCTATTGGCTATTGGCGATTGTATACATCACGTATATAATACGTTAAAACTTCCCTATCTCTTTCTTTGCACCAATAGTCACGCTGATGGGTTGTGATACAGTGAAACAGTCTTGTATGTAGATTACAGTACACACACACACACACACACACACACACACACACACACACACACACACACACATATATATATATATATATATATATATATATATATATATATATATATATATATATATATATATATATATATATATGACCCAGCATGTGAGTCATATCGTAGCAAACCGTATTCCACCGATGAGAAGTAAGTTACACTAGAAGAGCTACTTCCCGTGAACCATCGCTCTGTGAAACCGATTGCCAAAAGGATGCTTCCCAGATCACTACAATCTTAACCTGTTCATGTCTTATATTTTTTGGATGATTTCTCACACCAAAACAAGGACATAAATATGTGTCCGCAAATCCTTCGTTTATAAGTTATTACGTTTAAAGAATGTTTACGGGAAATGGCACTGCGTTGCTATACGAACTATGTTACATTTATCATTCGTCTTCATTTGCTAGTATGTCTTCATCCTCTACTAGTGAGTTAACTGAGAAGTGTTCTATTTAACAATGGTCTGATATTCATATCGTGAGCAGGCATATATGATTCTTGCATACAGCCGCGTGAATGGTAATGGATGCGTGGCTGCACGGCTGTATCAGATTGCATTTCCAAACCGATGTTGGTTTCCAGTTGCTCTCCAAATTTTCACTCATTTCTCGGGGGATGGATAAAGTGATATTTTACTGGTGTTAACTTAAAAAATATACATTTACAATTTACTTAGTCAGGCGCATGTCCTCAAACACTGAGCACTCTGTAATGTAACTTTGTAATATGCTATCATAGATTTTACTAATCTTCCTATACTTGAAAGGTACTCAAGTAGGTATGAAGCAAACTGATCTTGTTTAGTTCAAGGTCATTCTGGAGGGAGCATCTAGTAATGATGAAGTTTACTACACAGTAGTAATAGTTTATGAGACTAACAGAATTAGTTGGGAACTGATAATAGTGTTTTAGATGGTTGAATCCATGTAATTTTCTCTTCCAGAAATCTCAGTGCATCTTCTACGTCAATGATTGCGTTACCCTTATAATTCATTTCACTTTTAAAATGGGTATAGTGTCAATCAAATTTACATATAACGCACCTTGTTTTGGTGTGAGGAACACGGCATCAAAATTTGTAAATGTATTTTAATACACTCTGTTTATTTACACACACACACGCATATATATATATATATATATATATATATATATATATATATATATATATATATATATATTCAAGTGTTAATCTTTAACTATCTTCCATATCCGAACAATAGTCATGCCGCCTGATTGCGTCTCTTATATTTATATTTACATACGATCTATCTATACATATACGATCTATCTCTGATATTGAGCACTTTATCCCATAAATATAGCACACTTTAAAACTATGTTTCTTCATATATATATATATATATATATATGATATTCGTATAGATATATTTCTTCATATATGATATTCATATATATATATATATATATATATATATATATATATATACACACACACACACACATATATATATATATATATATATATATATATATATATATATATATATATTTATATTCAGATGTTCTAAAAATTGCAAGAGGGAATAAAAATTAAAGTTTGGAGTGTTCATCCGTATTTTTTTTAACTAAATGTGCATCCTTCAAATTCAATAAATGCTAAAATATATTTCAAAATAGTGATTTTCGGTTGGATTTTTAAAACACTTACATCAATGAATTCTTGCTGTCTAAATATGCATTATCTACTTCCACGGAATGGGATCCCACTAATTCCATCCGTGTTCAAAAAGTAAGAAGAAAGTTCTACTGAAACAGCATTTCCTTAAGACTACCACTTTACGGAACAAAATATCACGGGTGTGCTTCGTTGAACACTACCATCAAGTGCTGTTAGCCATTCAAGTGTTAATCTTTAACTATCTTCCTTATCCGAACAATCATCACTTCCAAGCTGCTTTTAGAAGAAACTTTCTATATTGAGTTAATCTCGTATTTTGAATTCGAGTAATTTTATATAAAATATGAGGGCGACTTTAGTTTGTACATGTGCGTACTTGTATACATGCATAACTAACTAGCTAGTTAAATAGACAGATGTTAAGGTGTAGATAAATAGATAGATAGATAGGTAGGTAGGTAGGTGGGTAGATAGATAGGTAGATAGATAGATAGATAGATATAGATAGGTAGGTAGGTAGATAGATAGATAGAAAGAGATATAGTTAAATAGACAGATCTGAAAAGATAGATGTTAAAAGAGAGACAGATAAATATACAGAAAATATAATAGATAGATAGATATCATTTTTTATATTAACGTAGTAAGTAATGTTCGTTTTCATTCATGGTCAATTATAAATATATTAGTTATAGGGAAAAAGAAATGTTAGAATATTTAAAAAAAAATAACGCACAGGAATGTAGTATATATCTGAATGCAAAAGCATCAGTGTGAAACAAGCAGAAAAACCCGAAAAGAAAAGTAAGTATAAATTTGGTGTCATGATTGAAATATAACTTTTAGCTTAGAAAAAGATTTTGAGACAGACAACAAGTCGTGGTAAATCATGCACAAAGAGTAAGGGTTAGAAGAAAAAGAGATGGACCGTGAGTGGCTATGGATTAGTAAAAATAAAACTGAGTGGGCACAAACGAACAATCTTAGACAACCGGAAATTAAAATGCATGGACGGAATCAGTGTCGGATAAAGAGTTTTTTTTCTTCTTATAAACAAAAGTAATAAACTTAATAAAAAATGGACCAATGAAGGAGGAGAAAACAACACAGGTACACTAGTCTTCGTCCTTATAGCTGAATTTGCTTCTCAGTGTGTACGAGAAAAAACGAATACATATTCACATCTCCTCTCTATATCTCAATTTTCTTTTTTATTATCTGTGCATTACCCGTTTTTTCTTTTTCTGATGTTTTTTATTCTTATCTTGTTTTTCTTCTTTCAATGAACACAGCTTTTATTTTCTTTTTCTTTATGTTTCTGGCTTGTGCCAATTCTAGCAAAATTTTGAATTTAATTTCTCATACTTCATGTCGTCTTATTCGCCGTTTTCACCAGGTCTCTTAACACATCTCGTTTCTTCCGCCTTTTCTTATTATCATCTTATCTCTTTACTTTACTCTGTTTTATCTTTTACCATATTCATCAACTCCCTGCCCCATTTTTTTTTAAATATATAGCAAAATTTAACGGCACTCAATCCCTAGATCAGAAAACTTTACAAATTCTCAATAAGGCTTCTTTTCACATTCATTTAAAACAAGTGTTTCTTTTTATTTATTTTTCTTATATTACTCCGATAAGATGACGTGCATTTTGTCTGGTTCAGTTCACTAACATATACAAAATCATTCAGAACGTGCCTCTTTTCTTCTATGCTATTTGTTGTCTTCCTGATTCAGCTGCGAGCACTTGTTCGTACGTGTCAGGATTTACAATCTAAATGTAATGTTAGGCACACCACCTGCCAGTATCTGGTTGACTAACTAAACACGATATAATCTCCCTAAATGTCTTGTGTCAAACTTTCACAAGCTAGATTAATATCTACACAGACCTGTATACTTACCAAAATTTCTAGGCTTATTTTCAGAATAATTTAACCATTCGAAATGATGAAGTATTTTATGACTTAATATGTTTTCAGGCAATATTAATTTATTAAGAGTGGGAAAATGAGGAGGTTTTCAGGTCTCATAATTGCTATTTTCTGTTCTAATTTAGATGATATCACTAATTCCCATTCGGGGAGAGAATTGTCAACACAATAGCCTGCTTGAAGCCTGGGTGATTGGATCATTCATAGCAGCATCAGTAATTGGTATTGTCATCCAAATAAAGGCTGAAATTTCTAAGGTTTATTCTTAAAGCAGCCTCAGGTGAGTTACAATTCTGATCCAAGTTTCTTACCCAGTATCCAACACAGTTTTTCTGACGAATTAATCTACGCTTAGTAAATAGTAATATTTCGAAATACTTGAACACAGAAAAAAAACTAACTCGATTGTCCTTACTCATATAATCTTTTGTATTTGACATATACATTTAAGAAATACCGGTTTCAACTTACTCCCTACATAATATCATAATGATAAATTCCCTAAACAAACAACGGACATATTAGAGTATTGTATTTCATAAGTTCATGTCTTGTCTTAAATAGTCATCACCTGGCAACGAAATTGTGCTGTGATTTAGAATGTATTACACAATAGCTATGAACATATTTGGTTAAAATATCAGTTTTAAAGAGATTTTTCTCAACCTGTCTATCGTTTCTTTCAAAGACATAAGACTATTTATAATGAATACAAGTGACTACATTCAAAACCCCATTGCCATTTCCATTCGTTGTACTGTAGAAAACATTCATAAAGGGTAAAACCTTGTTCGTTTTACAACATGCGTTATTTCTATCAACAATTCAAAGAGAAGTATCACGATTTTTTATAGGTAGCAAATTTACTGGTTCTCATTTCATATACGCTGGGGAGTGTACCAAACATGACTTGATTTATGTGGGTTGCACAAGGGAAAAATTAAATAAAAGATTTACTGGCCAAATGACATCAGATACAACAATGTGACATCAACAGAGATTGAGGAACGTTTTATTACAATCGAGTCTAATTTCGGGAAACATCTTAAGGAAAAATTATCGAGGTTCCACCAACCTTTCCTTAAAACGGATGAGTATAGTTACGCATGCAATCTACTAACTTCCCGCCGCAGGGAAATGACAAAAATGACAGGATAGTTCCGTAGAATGTATACTAAGCTGTTTGTTTAATTCCTCTTAGTAACTTATCAAGTAACGGAAAATTCGAGTAGATGAAATTCGTCAGCTCGGCAGGGTAGTTCCTCTAAGAGAAGGAAAACTTTTAAACCACTGCTGCCTTGCAATCATAATTTCATGGGAAATGTTTCGGCAGTAAACCAGGAGGACAAATCCGGAGCTGGAGTCTCTGAGATAATCCGCGAAAATTCAAATTCCAAGTTATTGTCTGGCGCGGGATAATTCCTTTCATGGCTTGAAAGATGTCTTTAGCCTTGGGTGGCAGCCTTTCTAGAGATTATTTATCGACAAAAACATCCGGATGTAAGGTTGATGTCCCACATTTTGTATCGGCTACCGAATGAAATATCATGACGTCCCCTAACTGCACCAGGGTTCCAGCCCCTGCGTACCCAGTTCCCAATTCATACCTCGTTTCTCATTAAACCAAAGAACAGTCACCTCTCAACCCCTGGGAGCTATGTAATACGAAACGGGAGATACAAGAAAACTCGACATCAAAATTTAGGAATTGTAACTGCCGTATCGTCTACAACACATTCAATTCACGAACAAAGATCAGCAGAAAACAAGAGCTTCTATTTTGCACAAAACAAAATAAATTTGGCATCTTGAACATCCAGGAGAACAGATACCATCACCCTGACACTGACCGGAATTATAATAACCTTCATCAGTACCAATTTATCACAATGTCAGTCACCAAAATCTCCCAAGTTTCCACGGTCGACAGATTTGGTATACTCCCCTCTCCTAAAGCCTCGTGAAACTTGCTATCTCTTGAAAAATTATCTGACCGCATAATTGTTGCAGAATTCAACAGTAACCATCATTAACACAAGTGACAAAAAAACTAGTAGACGACTTTTACTCCGATCTGAAGAGAGAAACAGAAAGTGTCCGCTCCCACAACTTCCTCGTTATCTCACGCGATTTCAATGGCCAAATATGGAAGAGATGATGCTCTATTCACATATAATATGGAAACTAATCAAATCCCATACATACTCGTCCTTCTCTTCTGTCGGTTCTGATCCTAGAGTTGCATTCATACATGTCGTTCTTAGCCCAAAGGTATCCAAACCTCCAGTACCAGACCCTATGAAAAAGTCGATTAGGCCAAGGTATCATCAAACAGAACTTTGGGTCACTACTTTGCTGTAAATGTTAAGAATCTTTATCAAATGTTCCCTGATCATGATGACATTGAAACACGATACAAAAACCTTATATCCGCTACAGAATAATCGTACTCTCAAAATTCTCAAAGATGAAAAAGTCACAGTACACTCACATCAGTGAAAATATCCGCGTGTCAAAGGTAAGTAAAGATCTGCAAGCAGTGAAACCCAGACATGAAAAAAAAATCTAATTAGAATTACTTTTAAAGACACCACTAAAGCACAAGTTATACTGAATGAGGCCCATGCCAATGTAGATGCAGAGTGTATCCGAGGGGAAATCGACAAGTTTGTAAAACTACATACAGAGAAACAACATGTTGCAGCCCAGAAAACAATAAACACACAGGAAGAAAATCAAGTCCTTTTATTCGGCTCAAAGGCGGTTCCAGTGAAAAGCGTACAGCTAACTGGTTTGACCACTTAAAGAAACTTCTGGGAGAACCAACGTAAGTCAGTGTTCTTCCACTCCGTCTACATCAAATATCTAATACCCTGAACATAAACACCTACTGATTCACGCTCGATGCACTCAAAACAACACTCAAAGATTTTGCTAATCTTCAGGTCTTCACAACATGCTAACATTTCATGACCTTGCAACCACACATTCATTCACAATTCGCCGCCTTCAGCTGTAGTTTGGAATATTCCCTGTTTCAAAAAGGGTGAACTGAAAAGTGCGGCAATCTATAGGAGTAAAACCCTCATTCCAATTGCAACAAAAGTTTAAGATAAGCCTCTGGTAATTAGGATTATCCCTACCATTGATCCCCTACCTCTGCTAGAAACAAAATGGATATAGAAGAGACAGGACGTTAACTTCATATCCTCTCCATTCGCCGCATACCGGAAGAGATGAAAAATTTCAACAAAGAGATCACACTCACTTTTGTTGACGTTCGCAAGATGTTTGATTCCATTAGCTGATATGTTAATAATCCTCCAACTCTATCGTATACCCTACAGAATTTTTCAGGCAATCGGAGCCATGTACAGAAAGAAAACACTGTCACCATTGTATCGCCTGATAGCGAGACTGATTTATTTGAAATTAAAGCAGGAGTTCCATAAGGTGACTGAATTGCTCTTTTTCTGTTTATAGTTGTTCTAGACTATGTTTTGTGTATTTCTCTCGACAATATGGAGAAAAATAACTTCTTTTGAAACCTCGCCAGAACAGTGATTAACTCCACAGTAACTGACTGGCGTTGACTATGATGATGAACTTGCATTAACGTATCAAGGACGCAAAATGCTTGCTGAAATCACTCGAACAAGCAGCGAACCAGGGAGTTCTCTATAGCAACGAGAATAAGACAGAATACATCACAACCTTCCTTGGAAATCACTCAATAATACGTCCATCAAAAGTGCTGAGGTCTTCAAATATCTTGGATCTCACAGAATAGATTCAAATAAATAAAAAAACGTCTTCATCCCCAAAGGTCTTGCATGGATGCGTGTAACAAATTTCACAAGATTTGACACTTGAATCTTCCATCCTATATAAAAATCCAAACTTTTCGAACATTTATTGAACCAGTTCTATGGCATGGATATGTAAATTGGATTTTATCCTGTCATTTAGAAAGACGACTGGATAGAACATATACAAATCTTGTTAGAAAAAATCAGAATACCAGTTGGAGATCTTAAACAACGCATAACAATTTACAGAGAACTTCAACCAATCATTCTTAAGCTAGAACAAAAACGATTACAGTTTGCAGGCCACTGCCACCGAGCGGACAGGGAAATCGTATCATCCTTACTCCTATGGTATCCGTCTGGAAGTGTCTTGTCACGAAAATTAACTTTCCCAGACACCATAGCTCGTGAATCAAGTTTGGACTTTGGAAATCATGGCAAAGCAATACCAAACCGAACAATGTGGAAAGAAATCGTCAATGGAGTTCCGACCAAAGATACTGAGGCCGAAGGATGATGATGAATTAAAAATTTCAAGATGAGCATGATCACGTTTATGGAACTTGTTTCGTGTTAGAATTTGTTCTGGCGGTTTCTGATATAAGTATTGAAAATATTTAGCTGGACTTTTAGGAGTGACCGATTTTCGAATAAGTGGTAAGGATATAGTTGTGTCTATTGTATATGCATTTGTTGAAGTTTAGTTTTCTGGAAGGGAACAAATCTATTATTTTCAAGACAAAATTGAAAATGCGACCTCATTTTGGATTGGTCAAACAAAAACTGTTCTGGAGAATTTTCTATGACTAATTAGAAAACATATGCTAGGGCAAAAATGCAAAATCAAATGGGCCGTCTATACACGTTCACATATCCAATCCTCAATTCGATCAAATGGACCCATTGTATTTACTAACATTATTATTATTATTATTATTATTATTATTATTACATCTATGGACTTCTGTTGTTTACACATTCAATTCCGGGTCCCAACCAGGGTTCTACGTTCAGAAATGGATTCATGGCATTTCCCACTTACCATTTTTGCAAAAACAAAATAACAAAACTTAAGATCAGACACATTTTTCATAGATATAGCACTTCTTAATGTGTGAGGTGTACTTGGGAGTATAATTTTTTGTATTTCTTTAGGCATTACAATTGTTATTATTATTATCATTTTTATTTTCTTTGCTTTCTGGCGTTTACACATTTCTTTCCGGGTCCCACCCAGGGACCTAAGGTTAGAAATGGCATCATGACACTTTTCACTGACAAAAAAAAATAAAATAAAATAAAATAAAACAATTACATAGATAAAGCCCTTCGTAAAGTGTGGGCTGTACTTGTCAGAACAATTTTTTGTATCTCCTTGAGGCATGGGCTTCCAGGAATCCCTGCAATTAGTCTACTGCAATCTTTTCCAACCAGTCCTAGGGCTCCAGCTACAACAGGGATTGTTGATGTTCCCATATGCCACATTTTCGAGACCTCTATTTCAAGGTCCTTGTATTTTGACAGCTTTTTGAATATCTTCAAAGATACATTGCAGTCAGCAGGGACTGTCATATCAATAAGAAGGCACCGTTTTTGTTTGTGGTCTTTAATAACAATATCTGGGCGGTTGGCCTTGATTGTTCTGTCAGTGTGAATTGTGTAGTCCCATAGAATTGTAACAGGTCCTATCTCCTAAATATTATTATTATTATTATTATTATTATTATTATTATTATTATTATTATTATTATTATTATTATTCAGAAAATATACATTGAATAAAAAACGGTACTTCAAGCATATTACCGTAAAATATTTTAGAAAAAATTGTAAAGACAATTAGCTACAAAATTGATTACGCATAATTCTAGTATTACCAATATAAACAATAATAATATACAGAGCATTGATAACAAGACTAAATACATAAAGTTCTCTAAACTGTTACATTTCTAAGGAACCGTCACAAAGATAAACGTGTGAATTGTGTGAAAAGTACTATATGAAAATTGATCTATAATAATTTTAGTGATTAATGTATAGCTACAATGGATGAGCCAGACGACTATTATTTAAACTAGAAATTTTTTTTAAAAAACTTCTAAATTGATAATGCTCTTGAAGATAAATTTAGTAATGTATTATAAGTTATTGAAAATGCGTTTATTTTATTTCGTATAAATCACAAGAAATTATTAAACTGGAAGTTATACACGTATCAAGAAAATTAGCCATTTGGCCAAAGATGGTAAAGATGCCAAATTAATAAAACAGCTTCGATCTCTCCAGATATAAATCCAATAAAATATTGGGATTTATAATAAAAAAAAGAGATGAATATGAAAATGGAAAATATGTACAAATACAACAGATATCTCTGAAGTAATAGACAAATTAACAAATGATATCAAAATCGTATTAGGCAAGTTAACAAACTCAATACAAGAAAGAGTGATGAAGTATATAAAATATTAAATAATCTGTATATTAAGATGAAAATAACAAAATAGCAGTTTTCTTACATTGAGGATATTGTCTTAATCACATATATATTTTTGTCTGATATTTTTGTATTTAATACTAATTAAAATGTATGCTACACTTTGTTTGCATAATAAAACTCGACCCCGCCAAAAACAAATGATTCTTAATATTTTTCATAACAAAACATCTTACATTATTCTTATAAATATACGTATAATCCTGAAGGTTTTACTGACACGGATCGGTTAAAATTTTCAGCTCTTTGTTAATATTATTCCTAATTTTGTTTGTTTGTTTGTTTGTTTGGGTTTTATGGCATATCAACCACTGTGGGTTATTTAATGCCAAATCCAGTTTATATGAATTTTAAATGCCTATTTTGTATGGAATAAAAAATGTATAGCTGGCAACATTTATTGTTTCAAAAACTTAGAGCTGGCAACATTTATTGTTTCAAAAACTTAGAGCTGGCAACATTTATTGTTTCAAAAACTTAGAGCTGGCAACATTATTTTTCTGAAAACATTATCTGAGACCTTGCTGTTGGATGCAGTTTATCGTCATACCCAGGACGCGGATGTAGTTTACCGTCATACCCAGGACGTTATTCAAAATTTTAAATGACTTTGAAATATTAGTAGTTTAATAGGTTTCGATGTATATTTTTGTTTTTTGCAATTTTATTGAAAAAGCATTGATAATAAAATCTAAGATAACATATTTCTTGGGACATGTTGACAAACATGGCATAGGACATAGGTTGTGGTGTCATGGATAATCGCTTGGCATGGGAAATTGAGTAGCCGATGTCGAATTCCAGTCGGATTCGTTACATTCGTGTTCCATACGCGCAAATACTATTGGGAAAGGTATGAATCCATCTCTTCTCCGGTCAGCTATGGCTTGAATAGCAGGACAGACAAGGCTCTATAACCCTGGTTGGCAACGTATCTACTGCACAAAGAATTGGCAACTTACTGCGGCAAATCTGCAAACGCTCTCTTTCAACATGTACTGAGCCAGCATAGAAGAGGAGTCACATAAAATTCACATATCTCATGTTGATACGCAGACATTTTTGATGCCCGTAAATGTTACATATCATATTTTAATCTTTAAGGCCCTGGGTGTTTTTCCATATTTAACTTTCTCTCAAAATGGCCAAAAAATGTAAAAGACAACTTCCCATATGTACGATCTGTCAGATTATATTTAATTTGTTTTCTACTATCAAATCCCGTTTTCTTCTTTGGAGATATTAGTCGTTATAACTTCTTAATGCCACTGGGCCAAATTAGCTTAATTATTTTTTGCTTTCTGGTTTGTACCGATTGCATATATAAGTAGATATTTTAAGATGTCCCTTGTTATAGACATAATATGTTTTCAATTTTTATATAAAAATATGGATATTTTGTTTGAAAAATCAATGAATTCAAATAATATTTGTTTTCAGTGCTCAAGTTCTACTGAAGATGTCGATAATTACATTGTGTTGGGGAATAGATATTTCCAGAAGTGTTAGATAGATGACCGTCTTTCTATGCACGTGATAAGTAAACGTTTAAAAAGCTTACAAAACGTACACGGCATAAAGATCTACCTAGTCGCGTATGCCTGACCCAGACTTCTATCCATCTATCTATCTATCTATCTATCTATCTATCTATCTATCTATCTATCTATCTATCTATCTATCTATCTGTTTCAGTCTCTTCAGAGCTTGTGAATGCGTTGACGGAGCTGAGAAAGAATGAATTATCAAATAGGACAAACAATCCTGCGGGCAATAAAGGATTAGAAGTTGTGGAGAATTATGATCGACCATGGAAAGGACGTGGTTCATAGAAGAACCCAACTATTCTATTCAGTTCTTTAGTTGATGCTTTCATATTTACTAAACTTTGACAGGTACAATTCCTTGTAACAAGTTATATTGTCTATACACGCTATAATTGTTTAATACCAAGACTCGTTCCTGGTATTATTAGTAGTTACACTTCACTACACAGATTAGTCTATCTGGTATCTCCTCCTTGATATTAACCTGAGCTCAATCTTATGACAATAACAATATCAGAATTTTAATTATCTCAAGACTACAAATACATGATGGGTACGTATAACGCGCATACACTGTAAGAGGTATAGAATAATTAGGACTCGATGATAAGCAGTGTTTCTCTTTATATATTATATATTACAATACGTGGGTAGCCGTAACTGTTTGCGACTTGAAAAATAGGCATATTCAAGTTGAGATTGTTACGTTCACATTCTTAAAAAATCCCTTGGGAAATGTATGAACATAAATCTTCTCTCAAACTCAGTTGTTATATAGCAGGGCTGACTACGTTTCTGTATCGATATGACAACCGGTCTAGAAGGAAAAGTTTGAATATAAAACCAACCTGAGATGAGACGACCTCCGCCACGGTATATTTCCCTCGCTATACTGAATGGTTGTAGAACGTGCAGTGCACCTACGAAATAATCTATTATGGGACACATGGCGATACGCAGTAGAATGCCTAATAGGTTTTTAAATCATTTCTCCCCAAGCAATGCAATAAAGTTACTAAATCACAAAAAGTTACAGAGTGTGAATTAATATAAGAAAAAGAAAAACATTATTAAGGAGAAAGAATTTAAAAGAAAAGAAATTAATAAGAAAGTAGACTGCAACAAATCAATATTTAATTATCACAGATTGATTTTCCTTAACATCAGTAACATGTACAGTGTAACCCGGATATAAGAGAGTTGTCGGGACCGGAGAAGAAGTCTCTTATATCCGGGTATCTTTTATATCCGGGTTTGGTCTATTATGTTTAGGTAAGTATAGCTATAATTTGGGACCATAGACAATCTCTCTTATATCCGGGTCTCTTTTATATCCGGGTCTCTTATATCCGGGTTACACTGTAGTTTCATTTTTAAATTATTTCACCCGAACAAAGCAATAATGCGACTTGGAAAGAAGAGGTCACTGAATGTTAGAGAACATGGGAACAAATACTATTAAGTGGAGACGACAATAAAAGAATAAAATTAAAAAAAAGACAGGAGATATCGATTGACATAGACTTTACATTTTTGAGGATCAAAACTGACTGCAAAGCAAGAAGCCGGAAGATACTTCCACAAGCAAGAGAAAAGAAACTGTTAATATAGAACTTACGGTTACATCCAGCCATTTCAAATAGAAAATGATGTAACATTATTGCCAATCTTATACTGCTGTTAAATTCAGGAAACAAAGATCAATTACCATGGAACTATTTATAAAAAGGCACAGGGAAGATACATTACGGCGTTGGGAAAGTGACTGAATCTGAAATGCTACGACAGGATAAATAGCATTGCAGATTCTTCTTTGGATTTTAACAAGTATCTCTAAATATATAGCAGAAGCACCAGCCCATATGTGATAGCAATATTCAAATTATTGACGAATGGTTAACGTATAAATATATACGATATATTCTGGTGAGAAAAAGTGCCTACCACGATAATGTCAATCAAATTTCCTAGCAGTAGATCTAGCAATTAATTCAATATGGTCTTTGTATTTCAGTAAAAAATAGACCAGTACTCATCGAGTATAACCGCAATTATCTAAGAGTTTTTACTATTTGTCGGCGGAGATATAAATTTAAATCTTTCTCTAAAACTCACGGAATAGGGTTTTAACTTAGAATATTCACCATTTCATTCAGCATAATTTTAAGCTCATTGTTGGTGTTCTTCATCAATTTCCTATTACAATCGATGCAATTTTCAACAGTGCCATTGTTAAATAAATAACTGTTGATATGAAGGTGAAATTAACTTTTAACCTTATATTTTCTGAGCAAACAACATTTAAATTAATTTGGCAATTTTCTTTTTTTATCCGTTCGACGTTTTCTGTCTAATCATGTATATTTGATTATTTATTAAACAGGAAATTATTTAATTATACAAATAGAGAAAAAGTATTTCGTAACACAATTATTATGTCCTTACAATATTGTCTGTTTTCTATATTTTCGGGTTTAAATTGCTATCTACGAAAAGAGAACTTAGACGAAAACTAAAACATTGATTTTAACATGGAACTTTTTTACATTTAGCTTCATAATACTGAGAGCATAACACCGCAACATAATACAAAACGAAATCATTAACATAAGAACTCGAGCCATGTATTTAGATAACCTCGTCAGATCTAGACAAATATATGGATGTCATGGCTTATAGCACGTTCAGAAATGGATAAGCTATCAAATAGATACAATCATTTTCTTAAATCAATAATTTAAAATGGCTTCGAACAATTCGGAGAAGTCTTAAAGAAGACTATACATTCAATTTCATAGAACGGGGTTGCATAATCAGAAACAAAGTAATTTAGAAAATAACAGAAAATGTCAATAGGTGCAGCAACTAAATGGATAATTCGAAGAGAAAACAATGATAAAGGAACATATTGAATTTCCACATGAATTTAGACAAACTGTTAGGAAGGAAACTCCAATCAATAATAGGAAGCAGGATAACAGTGAAATTGTGAAACCATTTCTCTTGAGAAAAAAGCTGTTTTAAAAGAAAGATTTCACGTATTCCAACTAAGATTGATGTTAACTCGTCATTCACTGAACGCCGAATATTTCCGAGTAAGGAAACACTTAATCCCTGCATTATCATTACTGTAAACATATAGAGAATCTACTAAATAGTTAGAGTGGTACATCTATTCAGACGCAAACATTGTCACTATTAAGCCGAAAGAGTTCAAAAGACGATTTTACACGGAGGTTAATTTCCACTTGCCCAACCCCATAAGGTTGCCTTTCTGTGCCTATTCTATAAATACTTTTATGGTAATTGTTTGGATGAGTTCTTTGCTATGGTACCTAGACTTTATGAATTTAGCAATCAGTTTTGAGTTCTTCTGTAGTTTATTATTGCCTATCGCTTATACTCCTCTCTGTCTACTATGATGAAGGTCAAATTAAGAGTCCTCTGCAACAGCCAGCGTAAATACCTCCCGATTTAAGGTAGTTTTTAATGAATATTTTGTTTTTAAAACATAAAATAATTTTCACCATTAAGCAATAAATTTATTAATGTAGATGTTTAATAATGCAGGCAGACAATTATATCCATAGAATACAACAGCCTTTAGTAAATTAGAAAAAAAAAGTATTTTAGATTGCACTATAGAGACATGGTTTTCAGCCAGTTTAGGAGAAAAGGCAATAGATAATCTCTCCACTATTATTCTCTAGACTTTGTGGAAATTCACAGATAATAAAGAAAAGAAACATCTTTAATATGACCCTTTATCTTGAGTAAAATTTGTGCCTTGTATTGGGGGTGCACATTAGTAAAAATGTGGATCTTACAAACTATATTTTCAAGTCATGCTCTGTTCATGGAACAAAAGACAGAGCGTATGTAAATACAATTATGAAAGTTGGGACTATCAACACTGAATCCCGAAAATCTGTCACCTGCTTAAAAGTTGCAGATCAGACTAGGCACTATTTTCGTTCTTAAGGTGAAGCTTCTGGAAAAATGCTTGTAGCTTAAAAATAACTATTTGCTAGATCCTTACCCGCAAAATAATACCATGAGACTTGATTGTAGAAGTAGGCACATGTTATTCTGGTTGTAACCTTCGGTTTTGAAGAGTGAGGCAGGGGTAAGATGGAGGCGGTTAGGGAGAAAGGTATAATGTGCTCACGGTGTGTACCTGTTTTCGGCTGTTAATGACCACTGTCTAATAGAGAAGAGTTGTATGGTGGTCATCTTTGTCAAAAAGTAATTAATCAAGCATGAAGGTTCTTGTTCTACCCATTGACCGTCATTCTCATGGTTGTTTGACATGGATCTTGTGAGATTCAATTCACTTAGTTGATAATCATCAAGACCAAAACTGTCTGAACCAATTTCGTAAATATTTTTCAGATGCCTTCCATTAACAAGATATCGGATGACATTCATTTCGCTTCACACACACACACACACACACACACACACATACACACACACACACACATATATATATATATATATATATATATATATATATATATATATATATATATATATATATATATATTTATGAATAAAAATGACAATAGGAAAACTGGTAATTGCTGACGCGTTTCGTCCAATGTGGACTTTATCAAAGCAAAATACGAAAATGAAATTAAATGAACAAAGTAACTAATAAAAACAAAAACAGAATGTACCTAGCAACTGGAATGGAGAGAAACGCTATTTTCATATTTTTAACTGAAAAATAACGTCAGTAATTGTCACGTGTGGATAATATTGTAATTATAATTGTGTTGATGTATTCAACCATTTTCTTTTGATTTTATGAATCTGTTGTGTATATTTGTTTGTAAGAGCATTAATTTTGTTAAGAAAGGTGAAATAGGGAAAAAACCTGGGCGTAGATTAATATTTGGGTAGTTTACTATGGCGGCACTCTCCAGAATTTTCCTTCTGAGTGAGTTATTTTCTTTTTTTATGAGTGCAGCATACTATACATTTACTATGGCGGCACTCTTTCTTTTCCTACATGTATATGTAGATATTGGTATATACGCGGAGAAACTGAAATATTCTCGATCGACCCACTTCCAGAAATTTGCTCTATTTCGGAGGAAAAGGCTTTTTGACCTCATTCACAAAGATTTTACTAGCTCTAACTCTCACTGTTGCTACCACACAAACACATGTATACACACATGTAAACACACACTTACCAATATATAAGGTTATTTACACTATTTATATTTGGGATATTTTCCTAATTTTTGTTGTTATTATCACACGTTTCGGCCGTTGTGTTAATAAAACCAAAGATGAGGACAACAGTTAAAATGTAAATAGTGTAAATAATGATAAGTCCTCATCCCAGAAACTCAGACAGTAATTGTTACAGCATTCTGCATTCGCAAAGGAATACTAATTTATAAGCGCCCTTCTAAGAATTTTATGTATATATGTACTTAAGACTATTCTTATATAATTGTAACAGTGTGTATGCATATAGAAATTCCGTCGGAAGTTAGGTATGTATACAAATATTCATGAAACAATTTGCATGAATACAAGCACTAATAAATGATTCATATTTCTTTTGAAATACATATTTATTTCCATATAGAATATAAATATCCATATAAGTATAGGCTTGTATATAGAAATAACTACAGAAGGAAATTCCGATATCATAACTAAATTTTAGTCAAGGCGAGTTGAATATCATTGTCTATATATAAATGCGTAAAATAAACTGCTGTCGTAAAGATACAATCAGTGATGTTTTATACCATGAGTCAGTTTTTACAAACGTTTAAATTGAAGTTATAATAATTGGCCAAATTTTGAAATCAAGATGTAACCAGCGACCGATTTCTGTTTTTGAACATTCAAAATCATATGAATGTGAATTCATCTGCATATTTGTGTATTTGAAATTTTAAAGCAACTGTTTAAATCATTCCCATAGACTTGTGTGGGCGTAGATTTCTAATAAACATTTAAATCTTCACAGGTTATCAGAATATTAAATTGTTACAACATTATTCAGCTTTTACAAGGTCCAAGATCCACAAGAGGTTGAGGTTTACGGAGTAAGAGGTAACGAGAACAGATTATAAGGATATGTGGAAAGAATACGGCTTAACTTAGACATGAACAGATTAAGATTGTATTGATTAGGGTAAGCATCTCTTTGGAAGTGGGATACTCAAAATAGCGGTTTGTGAGAAGAAGATGTTCAAATGAAAATAAATCAACAAGACAAATCACCAATGGTATACGAAGGCAATGAAGGTGGTTCACTAGAATGTGCTTGACATTACGGATTTTAGATGTTAAGGTTAGAACTGGTGGAACTAAGTAATATATTTGGTCTGAAGACTTTCCATGAGAATAGCCATAGCAAGTCAAGACATGTGAAAAGTTTCGTATATGAGAGACACGCGTGTAGTATTGAAGATAACAAAAAATAAAAACAACTGCACATTTCATGACTTAAATATGTCAACGATTTATATACTTTTTTACAAACAATTTCTGTAAAAAAATATGTTGACGCTAATATCAGCGAAAGGTCGGTTCTCTCTCTATGTAGCGGATTATACGTGTATAAAGCGAAGAATTAAACGAATCTTCAACACGGATCTACAAATCTAAATATATATATATTTATTATTTGAGTATTATTTTTCTTTCCAAGTAAAACAAATGAATAACAAAGATTCTTTGCGAAACAAATTCACACAAAATCTTTAGTATATCTTTTTACAGTACTACTGAATAGATTGGTTTAGTATAGAAAAAAAAGAGAATGTGTCTATATGTGAGAATGTGTGTGACACGGATATATTTTGTTTTATGTATACGTATATATTATAGCATTTGGCTACCTGAGTAAGCAGGAAAGGTAGCTTGCTACTTATGACCCTTGTAAACAAACTTAGTTTGCCTGTGTTTTTTATGTGTCAGTATCGCTACGCATTTTTGTATTATATACTCGAACAAATATGCGAAAATCTGTGATTAAATAAGTGTGAGAATTTCAGTTTTGTATAACAAATAACTAGTGAAATGTTAAATGAAAAACTGAACTAGTGAACTAAAACTGATCATTTTTATAACGAAAAATAGGCTCCAGAAACAATTAGGTTTATTAATCACTAGTTTATTGGTCAATAATCAGTTTTTAAATATCCACTTTAAGGATGGAAAATATTATTGATCATACTCTGAATTGATCCTACAAAATTTTATAGCTTACAAGAAATCGTTATTGTGTACAAAATCATATGAAGTCGGTGATTGATTAATATATATGAATGTAAACCGTGTACAAAATTATTTAATTTGTGAGTTTTAATAATCTATGGCATTTTTCTACAAATGTGAAACAGTGTTCCAGAATTATTATCATTAACTTTCAACATTCAACGTTTGGATACATAACTATCAAACCTATTCTCTGCGAGCAAATTTTTTAATGAATGAATTATGAAAAAAATTGTTTTTGCACAATTACTTCAGAATTAACTGGTGTCGATTAAAAAAAAAAGAATCAATAGCTTCTAGGAAAATGGTGCACTGTGCCCTGTTAAACAATGTTTCTCGTCAGAATCTATCTATCCACAAATATATCTAGCATTCTTTCAAGCATTGAATATTATTGTCACAACGGGCCAAGTACTTTTAGGGTAGATTTAGAGATTCTTGAGAAATCCAAAGAAGAATATGTAATGTCAGCAACCCTGGCCTGGCATGTCGACTTCAGTAATTTTCCCACTGCCGTAACGAAGCTTCCTTACACCCTTTTGATAAATATTTTCATGAATGTCAAGTCTTGTACTAGAGTGGCAGGTCGGTCCCATTATTTTACAATTGGAATTACAAGACGTATCCGTAAGTTATATGCTAACCGATTCTTGTCTCGACTTTTTCGGTTGTAGAATTATCTCCCGACTTCATGATTTCAAATCATCATCGATATTCCAAAACTTAAAGGGAATTTCGATCTTCATTTTCTGTTTTCTTAATATCTGTTCTTAGATAATCCACTCTCCTTCATAAGGATTTGTTTTACTCAAATGAATTGACACTCAGTAACGCCTTGCATCTTAACGGCTTTAATGACTTGTAAAGCACAAACACTCGCGTAAAAAGTTTTGCCAATTGTAAATATGATACAATGTGAATTATATCATTCCTCCCGTAGAAAAAAAAAGAGTTTTTCTGTCGCATTATAACAATAATGACTTTACTAGTAAAATTAGTTTATTTTTGTTTTGGAACATCAACATCAGCTAATTGTTCTTCAATACTGACTTTTAACCCAAGTATTTATCTGTTGTGGCCTGTTTAGGGGCCAGAAAGAAAGACACAGAAGACGAAGATAGGTTGAAAAAGTATATTGAAGATATATACAAAACAATAGTATTAGTAATAAGTAGATTAGCACTGCGTCTAATACTCCACTTCACTTCACACTCTTCACCATATCCGACTCTTGCGGTTTGTATTTATGAGAGAAGGAAGATTTCATTATACTGTAGGAGGGTTACCACAACACTATCGGAACACGGATATTCCTTTGGACATGTTTTTTTTTTATTATTGCGGTCTGATCATTCTGTTTCAGTTGATTAGTCTACTTAAGCTACAATTCAGGTCATCCATAAGAGACGAAAATGAAACATGAATGTACCGCAAACGTTTCAAAATTATTGATTATTTATTTAAAATTTATAACCTACAAACATATATTTGTTGGGGTTCACTTAATCCATGGTTTCTTACATAGTTTTGGTAAATGGAGATTTAATTACCTTGGCAATCTATTTTTAATCACCTCTGATCAATCTTTGAAAAAATAAGTTATTATTGCTTAATTTAAACGGAGAAGAAAAGATGGTAATCGGATCTATTAAGTTTTTCCTGTTAAATCCTGATTTTCTCAAAACATTTTTTAGCGATGCCTGTAGCCAACTGTTTTCAAAAGACGTACACGGTTCATATGCAACACGAGTGATTTTCTTCTAAAATTCCAGTGTCTTTTGATTTGGATTGTTTTAAATCACCGTATCAAGCTGCTGATAATCAGTATTTGCATCAGGACATCTGGCACTAAGAATGGTTACAGGACCAGAATTGGAAACAGTTCTTGTTGATTTTAGTTCGTTTTCCGGGTTTCTTTTTGATACATCTGGTAATATTAAAGAAGAAGTTATATTTCGAACGTCAAATTGAAATAATCCGATTAAAAAGCACTCTGGATGGGTGAGATTTCGTAACCAGTGATTGTTGTGTTAAGATGCAAGAATTTTCTCTAACATCCGGATAAACTTTTGAACAAAGCGAATGGCTTACAAACAGTACTATCCGCTATGACGCCATCTCAATAAACAGAACATATGATTTTTATTGGTGATACTTTAGGTTTTCTTCTTTCTGACAAACAAAACGACGAAAATATTTTCATTTTTAACTGAAACACATTTAAAATTCACAATCCACACAGAAGTCATGGAAAGACGCATAAAAATGTCATCTTTCAGTATATATATATATATATATATATATATATATATATATATATATATATATATATGTGTGTGTGTGTGTGTGTGCGCGCGTTTATGTTTTTAATACGACTGCTTCTTAGTCTAATTCCGCTCTGCTCATTAACTTTCTTTCTGATATATATATATATATATATATATATATATATATATATATATATATATATTATTTGAAAAATATACGAAGGAATCTACAATGCAAGAATTCAGTATACCGTACTCACTAAACATATCCCTATTTCAAACAATGAAGAATACATGCTAAATTTATTACAAAAATTTGAGCAATATACAAGGAATCACCGAAAAATTAAAATTCAAAACTAAATATTATTGACCTGTAATTGAAAGCTGGATAACTTTGAAACTTTATATGATAGACAATATTAAATTCACAAAAGTTAATATTAATTTCTAAAACAATTAACTACTAAAGTAAAAGAAAATAAAAAAGACCTAAAACATCTTAGTTAAAGAAGACAAAACAAAGAATATTTATACTATAAAAGAGGAGACTTATCTGAAAAAAAAAACAAGTCACTGAAACTTACAAAAAAGCACCAAACTTGTACATCAAAAGTATAACAGAGGAGGCGAAAAATATCGCTCCAAAAAGTGACAGGGTAAATTTATTTTGCTTTAAGTAAGCATTTCTGACTATAAAGGGCCATGAAAATGAATTCCCCAATAATCGTTTGTTTAGACTAATAATCTCAACTAAAATTGAATTGTGTAAAGTCAAGAAATACTCAACAAAATGTGCGACTAATTAAGGATCGCTACACAAGCCAATCAAAAGAAGGACGCCTTTTAATGCATTTCTTGTGTCCACAAAATTACAAATAAAGATAAATATGTATTTATAAAGTATGGTATTAAAAACTATTATCCATCTATATCTAAAAGAGATTTGCTTGAAGCTTTGTACTTCGCCAAAAGCTTTATAAATATAGCACCTTAACAAATGGACATAATTTTACATTACCGTAAATCAATTTTATTCCACAATGAAGAATCTTGGAACAAAAAGTAAGAAAAGGACGACTTCGACGTACCACAAGTTTTGTTTGATCGTGCTGACGTTTCAGAATTAACAGACTAATATATTTTATATGAAATCAACAAAATTGTACATATAAACAACTACGGCCTGTATAGGGATGACGGGCTGATGATAGTGCCTGTCAAGAGAAGAACAAATGACAATGTAAGAAAAGAGCTTTTCAAACTCTTCAAATGACTTGACTTTGCAATTGAAGTAGATATGGATAAGAAAATCGTCAAAAAATGAATTTAGAGTTAAATTTACAAACTATCAGTGTCTCGCTATACATGAAAGCCAACACATAAGTAAAATACGTGAATCTTAGATCCAACGACCGTGCGAGTATAATTGAAGCAAATACTCAAAAGAATAGAGTCCAGGTTATCAAGAAATTTCTCTAGTAAATTAATTTTCAAAGACAAAAGGAAAGAATATGAAAGCGCTCTAAAAGAAGTGGGGCATAAAACCAAACTTGAATTCAAACTGAAAATAAAACATCAAAAGAAAAAAAAAAACATTTCAAGGAAAAGAAATAATATTAATTGGTTTAACCTCCCTCTACTTTTAATTTAGAGGCCAAGTATAAAATAGGGATAATATTTTTCAAATTACTTAATAAATACTTTTCCCAAATATTTCGAATTACATAAAATGTTTAATAAAAACACAGTTAAATTAAGCTACAGCTATACAAGAAATTAAGAGACCAAATAAGAAGACAAATGCTAGAAATTTCAAAACTAACGTGCAGCAAAACATTATTAACAGTTATACAGAGTCCCCCACTAAATTGGCATGCTTTTAAAAGCAATTATCTGTAAAACTAGCTCAATGAAATTGAGCAATTTAGGTATTGAGCATCATATGTTTATTATGGGGCCGACTTTACAAGTGTTCAATATGTGCACCACCTGCGATGCGGCACACGTCAAGTCGGTAGTTAAGCTCTTGCCAAACACGCTGTAGCATGTCTCTGGTAACATTATACATTGAGGAATTGGTATTCTGCTTGAGTTCATCAATGCTATCAGAAGGAGGGGAGACACAGACCAGTCCATTCAGATATCCCCATAAAAAAGAAATCACACGTGGAGAAGTCCAATGACCGCGTGGGCCGTTTCATCAGAAAACCGTCTTCATCTCCACCACGCCCGATACATCTCTCTGGCATATTCTCATTGTGATAAGCACGTGTTCTCCTTTTCCATTAAATATAAAATCTTGATCTGTTTCTATACATTCTGTGAAAATTTGAGGTTATTTCATCAAGAATTGCTATTTTTTTTTTTTTTTTGGAATACCTTGTATATGAAATTTTAGAAATAAAACTAGATGTCCAATAGATTGAGTTTGCAAAACTGAAGCAGTAATTTACAGAGCAGAATTGACAGATACCAATGACAGAAAAATATGCATAGGGTGTACTGAGTGTAAGTTGAAAAAGAGGTGGTACAATCACAAGGTATCCTTTAAGCTAGAAAGCCTTAAAAATTCTACTAAACGAGCCAACCATGTCGAAATTAAAGGAGAAAAATAAAAAATAAAATCTTATTGTAAACTGGAATATTTAAAAAAAATAATCTAAACCTTACAACTAACATAACAACATCTGCAACCTTTGACAAGAGAACTTAGTTATAATAACATTTCCAGGCCAAAAATATTTTAAACCAGAAATAGGAAAATATATCCCGTTGTATTCATACTAAAAAGTTCCTTTTCAATTAATTTGAAGTGGGATAAATGAACGTATGTATATTTTATTTAATCTACAGAGTTACATTTCCAATACAATTCATTTCCCCCCTTCTTCTTCTCAATGTCAGGCGCTTATTTATTTATTTAAAATATATAGCGATCATAAATTTTATTTTTTTAAATTAAAGCGTTAAGAAATCAATTGGTTGAAATCCCCTGAAGATACCGAAAGTTTGAAACCAAGGTACCTGAATCCGAATTATATATATATATATATATATATATATATATATATATATATATATATGTATATATATATATATATATGTATATATATATATATATATATATATATATATATATATATATATATATATATATATATATATATATATGTATACTAACCGAAGTACCTGCACCAACTGCGTGTCACACATTTTTGTAAGAAAATGATGACTGATTATAAATCATTGTTACATTTTGTATACACACATTATGCATGTTATTATTACTCAATTATCTTGCCGACCTCCATCTTCTGAGTTTCTCCTATATTTTATTTAGATAGGAATCACTCACTAGTTCAAATTTAAATTTAAATTAAATTAAAGGTGAAAAAAAACTTGGGGGTTTGTGCAAAAACAGCTCCTTTGATATGTATTTGATGCAATACTTTATTGAATGAATTGATGAACAGATTTCAACATTCATATGACAGTAGAATTGTCGCAACACATAGGTATTGTAAGGCATTACCCACCTCGGATACTCCTTGCCCAATTTGACGTCCATATTGTCCTATTTTGATCTTACCTATGCGACCTCTATCTTTTGGCTTTCTCTTTGTATATTTTGGATGGGAATCACACTTTTGCACAAATTTAAATTTAAATCAAGGGAACAAAAATTCAGTGTGTGTTTAGGGTCTCTACTCCCACCCACGAAACCCACTTTGATCAAAATTAAATATATTTCCATGTACCCTGCGTAATTTAGTTACAGAATACATATAGTTATGGGGTTCCATCTCAAAAATTACAGGAGGAGTCCGATAACAAAAAGACAAACAGTTGCTACAACTTTATATATATATATATATATATATATATATATATATATATATATATATATATATATATATATATATATATATGGATTATTAATTTCAGTTACGTTTGAAAAGAAAGAACGCGTTCAAATTCAACTTACTGAAAGAAATTTAGAACTTTTGTTCCAAGTCATTACATGCATGGGTAACAGAAAAAAGTAAATGATCAAAAATTCATCTTTTCCGACTCGAAGTTTCGCAGTGGTAATCCGCTCATCGGGAGTTTAGATAATTTAATTGAATCTATAAACAAATGAAATATTTAAAAGCTTTCCATAAAATGACGTTAATTTTGGACTAAAAAATATTTTCTTTTTTCAATTTATTAAGGAAGCTTTCGCATAACTCAATCTAACTTGAAATTGTTCGATTATGTTAGATAATTTTAAATAATCAAAAACTTTTCAGATGTGTACAGAAAATTGTGTAAAAAAATTCAGTAAACAAATAGAGTAAATATTTAATGGAGAAAAGATAAAATTTGTTTCTTCAAATGTTTAACATGATTTCGCTAGATTTATATAATCGTAATATTTAAAACAATAGTTGGCCCGATGTAACTACAATTACTCTAAACATTATCAGGCGAAACCTATATATGCATGCCCGTATGTATGCGTCAATACATGTATGCATGTATTATCATTATTATTAGAAATGCATAAATATATATATGTGTGTACGTATATATATATATATATATATATATATATATATATATATATATATATATATATATATACGCACACACATATATATATTATATACTTATCTAAGTATGTGTCTATGCATAACTATATAATTATGTGTATATGTATGTACAATAAATATACAATCGAATGGAAGTAAGTGTTCAGATAGGATTGACCGAGAACAGTCGTTGAATATTGTGTGATTAGAAACATTCTCTATAGCTAAGTGGTACAGCACGTCAGATCAAATGGTGGTTCATTTTCTCTGGAGAAGGTATATGATCTACAAAATTTCTCGCACATTCAGGTCGGTAAATAAAATTAATACCGTTTATTAAAAAACAGAGTATTTACTTAAATAAGCTGTATCTAATAAAATTACTTATAAACAGAAATTATATTAAATAAATGTCGTACTAAGTCCATTTTATTGTAATTTGGTTTGTAATACATATATATGTACCTGTAATTATATATAAATTCCATTTCATATTTATATATTAATGTCTATAAGAAGACAAGTTTATCTTCCGAGAGTCCACGTTTCTTTCTATCTACATATGGAGGGACGGCAGAATATTTACGTTGTTTGAAATATCATTAAGTCTCCTTCAATGTTTTTGTTTGATTAGTTACACTCTTAAATGTTTATGCTTTTACATGTTTACTTACCTGGATATCGATAGACATAATAGAAGATTCACACTTAATATTAATCGGTCTTCCTGACAATGTTTTATTAGTTGGTTGATAAATACTTCTCTATATACCAACAAATATAAATATAATAGTAACTTATTTTCATTAAATGATTTGCTTCTGAATGAAGGAATTATTCGTAGATTTAAAATTGAAAACAAATATCATCCAATATAGACCCAGATATACGAACACTCACTTAAAGGCAAACAATCATATCCTCCCTTTTAGAAATATACATTTACTTACAAAATCAACCTCATTTATTAATAGTGTTTATTTTTCAATGTGAATATGACGGAAATGATATAAACGAAAAATTAGTACCGCCGAACCGAGTTCAAATTCCGACCTAATATTTTGGGTTCAGTTTTCGCATTGATGTCAATGCATCTATCTCTTCTTCCTTAATTATGGGTTAAATAGGGTAAACTAAATTATTTAGCCTTGTGTATCCACCTCGGTACGGGGTCGACCAATCTATATTCAAGCTTGGAACGAAGAACAGTAGAATATTCTATTGTAATTCATACATATTAAAAAACGTAATCATGAGATATAATTTATTTGGAGTATTGTCCTCATCATTGTTGTTTATATCGCAAAGTTTTGGTCGTTGTTCTCTCAGAATTATATCCATCTGGGCAACTTACAAGGAATTTCAAACATAAACATTTATTTAATCGACAGTGTTAGACTGTTCTTGTTCAATATCTAGGGACACCGTCTTATTTTACTTAGACTGATCAGTTATTACACGCCCGTTTCCACTGGGTTCAAGTACACACTCCTTGGCCCAGGAATTGAACTCACTGCGACTATATCACCAAATTCACAAAAATAGACTTTTACAACTTCAGGCCTAAGGACAATTTGCTGGAGTAAACACTATGACTGTTTCTGTTAGCTGACTAGGTTTTGATGACTGCTGATATTCTTGAAGAGTTGCAGTCTTTTGTCCTTCGTTCCTTATTAGCGGCTCCCATATTGTATAGATTTCTATGTTAGGCTTACTTAAAGACTCCCTTAAATAGGAGTAGTGGGACGAGACAAGGTCTAACCCGTGCATTAAATGAAAGGTTTAGCTAGGAATTACCAGTATGTTGCCCAGATCAATATATATCCGAGGAAGGCCGGAGGGCTCAACACCCAAAACGTTGTGATAAAATCAATGAGGATCATGACAATATAAGTAGTGTAAATAGAGAATTACGTATTTTTATGCGCACATTTTTTTCGCATGCCTTTCTCAACATATTCCCCATATGACAAACGAAACAACTGTTTTTAATAGTCTTAGAGAATTTTTTTTTGCATTCCATCAACATAGCTGATGAGAACCACCCGGAGGGTTACTCATAGCGCCTTCTACTGACATGAAGAGGACTGATTATATGGAATCAATTCTCAGCTCTGCTTCTAGGAAAATTGGTTAGTAATTTAGCTTACATCTACCAGTCGTCCATACATCAAATATTTCATAATCTATTCATCTATACATTTATGGATCCGTGACAAAATATATTATCTCTAATGTTATAGGTCCTGGTCTGACATCTCGGTTTCACTTTTCCACTGCTGTAAGAAAGCTGTCATGCGCCTTTTGATGAATATTTTCATGGTAATTGTGCTGAAGAACTTTCCTTCTTTGGTACCTCAAATATTGTATATGAAATAAGAGTCGCTACCAAGACTATAGTTTGAACATAGATCGCCAGTGGGCAAACACATTCGATTCCATTATTTAATTAAATAGATGACGTGATCATAAAGAAAATGAATAAAGAGGAAGTAGTGTGACGTCAAAGAGAACACTAATTCTAGCATATCCTCTATTACTATAAGGATCACTACTTCTACACTATCCACTATTACTATAAGAATCACTAATCCTACCCTATCCTATATTATTATGCGGATCACTACTTCAACAGTATCCTCTATGACTATAAGGATCACTACGTCTAACCTATCCTCTATTACTACACGGATCACCACTTCTACCCTATCCTCGATAACTATAAGGATCACAATTTCTAGCCGATCCTCTATTAATATAAGTATTGCTACTTATACCATCACCTCTATTACTAGTAGGATCACTATTTCTACCATATCCTCTATTAATATAAGGATCACTACTTCAAACCTATCCTATATTACTACACGGATCACAACTCCTACCCTATCATATATTAATATAAGGATCACTACTTCTACCCTATCCTCTATTACTATAGGGATCACTACTTCTAACCTATCCGCTATAAATATAAGGATCACTATTTCTACCCTATACACTATTACAACACGGATCACTACTTCTACCCTATCCTCTATTACTATAAGGATCATTAATTTTACCCTATTTTCTATTACTATAAGGATCACTACTTCTACCCTATCCTCTATTTCTACACGGACACTACTTCTACCCGATCCTCTATTAGTATAAGGATCACTACTTCTTCCCTATCCTCTATTTCTACACATATCACTACTTCTACCCTATCCTCCATTACAACACGGCGCACTACTTCTACCCTATCCTCTATTACTATAAGGATCACTACTTCTACCCTATCCTCTATTAATGCACTGATCACTATTTCCACCCTATCCACTATTACTATAAGGATCACTAATTCTACCCTATCCTATATTACTACACGGATCACTACGTCTACCCTATCCTTTATTACTATAAGGATCACTATTTCTACCCTAACATCTATTATTATAGAGTTCACAAATTCTACTCTATCCTATATTACTACAGGGATCACTACTTCTACCCTATCCTCTATTACTACATGCATCACTAATTCTACCCTATCCTATATTACTATAAGGTTCACAACTTCTACCCTATCCTCTATTACTATAAGGATCAATACTTCTACCCTATCCTCTATTACGTCACGGATCACTAATTCTACCCTATCCTCTATTGCTATAAGTATCATAACTTCTACCCTCTCCTCTATTAATATAAGGAGCACTACTTCTACACTATCCTCTATTAACTCACGGATCACTACTTCTACCCTATTGTCTTTACCTCACGTATCACTATTTCTACCCTATCTTCTATTACCTCACGGATCACTACTATAAGGATCACTACTTCTAACCTATCCTCTATTAATACAGGGTCACTATTTCTACCCTATCCTCTATTCATATAAGTATCACTATTTCTACCCTATCCTCTTTTAATATAACGATCACTACTACTACCCTCTCCTCTATTACTATACGGACACTAATTCTACCCAATCCTCTATTACTATAAGGATCACTACTTCTACCCTATCCTCTATTGCTACACGGATCACTACTTCTACCCTCTCCTCTATTACTATAAGGATCACTACTTCTACCCTATCCTATATAACTATAAGGATCACTACATCTACCCTATCCTCTATTACTACACGGATCACTAGTTCTACCCTATCCTCTATTACTACACGGCATACTACTTCTACCCTATCCTCTATTACTACATCGATCATTACTTATCCTCTATTACTATGAGGATCACTACATCTAGCCTATCCTCTATTACTACACGGATCTCTACTTCTATCCAATCATCTATTACTACACGGAACAATACTTCTACCCTATCCTTTATTACGACATCGATCACTACTACTAACCTATCCTCTATTACTATAAGGATCACTACTCCTACCCTAACCTCTATTACTACACGGATCACCACTTCTACCCCATATAAAGATCATTACTTCTACCCTATCGTCTATTACTACACAGATCACTACTTCTAACCTATCCTCTATTACTATAAGGATCACTACTTCTACCCTATCCTCTATTACTACACGGATCATTACTTCTACCCTATCCTCTATTTCTACACGTATCATTATTCTACCCTATCCTCTATTACTATAAGGATCACTACTTCTACCATATCCTCTTTTACTATAAGGATCAATAATTCTACCCTATCCTCTATTAACTCACGTATCACTACTCGTACCCTATCCTCTATTACCTCATGGATCACCACTTCTACCCCACATAAGGATCATTACTTCTACCCTATCGTCTATTACTACACAGATCACTACTTCTAACCTATCCTCTATTACTATAAGGATCACTACTTCTAGCCTATCCTCTATGACTATACGTATCACTACTTCTACCCTATCCTCTATTACTACAAGGATCACTTCTTCTGCCTTATCCTCTATTACTATAAGGATAACTACTTCTACCCTATCCTCTATTACTATACGGATCATTACTTCTACCCTATCCTCTATTTCTACACGTATCATTATTCTACCCTATCCTCTATTACTATAAGGATCACTACTTCTACCATATCCTCTTTTACTATAAGGATCAATAATTCTACCCTATCCTCTATTAACTCACGTATCACTACTTGTACCCTATCCTCTATTACCTCACGGATCACCACTTCTACCCCACATAAGGATCATTACTTCTACCCTATCTTCTATTACTACACAGATCACTACTTCTAACCTATCCTCTATTACTATAAGGATCACTACTTCTAGCCTATCCTCTATGACTATACGTATCACTACTTCTACCCTATCCTCTATTACTACATGGATCACTACTTCTACCATATCCTCTTTTACTATAAGGATCACTACTTCTACCATATCCTCTTTTACTATAAGGATCAATAATTCTACCCTATCCTCTATTAACTCACGGATCACTACTTGTACCCTATCCTCTATTACCTCACGGATCACTACTTCTACCCTATCCTCTATTACCTCACAGATCACTACCCTATCCTCTATTACTACACGGCACACTACTTCTACCCTATACTCTATTACTACATGGATCACTACTTCTACCCTATCCTCTATTACTATACGGCTCGCGATTTTATTTTCTATACTGATCATTATACTTTTCGGTAATTACTCTTTGATCAATTATTACTAGTGTGAATATTATTGAAGCGTTATAACTAATAGTAATTTCGATACATGTCTCGACGAATCCGAGCATTTCGAAAGTGATAACCAGCGTTTTTTAACCGAATGGAAGTTACAAATTGTGAGCGTTCTAACATCACAAAATCAACTTTACGATTTTAAGCGCAGTTTGAACGCTAAATGTCCCTATTTTTCATAAGAAATTTTTAAAACTCTAAAATAACCTAGGTACTATATGATAATTTTTTCTTCTTCTTTTCACATATCTCGCTTGTGGGACTCTCTTCCGGTTTCTTGCTTTCCAATCAATTTTGAATTTCAAAAATCATTTAGGTGCAAATCATCCTTTGATTCTTTAATTACTTTTCTGCCATTATCCTGTCTCCTGAATGTGTTTTTTTTTTTTTTTTTTGTTCTCTCAGGTTCAGTGAGCTCTTCCATCTTAGTGGTTTTATCGAATTGTTTGGGCGCAATGATTAACAATTAAGTTTTTATTTGAATTCTTTTTGAAGAAAGACAAAATAATCACGATCAAATATTTTGTACAACATCGTCTGGATGTAGTCTTTTAAATATATATTTTCTTACGATTTATCATACACGCTTACTTTTTCCATCTCTCTCTAAAACTCGAGATCGCGCACAGCGCACATACACACACAGAGACACTTATATATATATATATATATATATATATATATATAATAAAAAGGCTTAAACACTAATATTCCATGGTCATAATTTATTCATTCATTTTTTTTCTGTTTTCTTTTTGAATTTGTAGGTCTGATGAATTGGATCGTATTTACGATTCCAATGGAATAAATTATGACCATGGAATATTAGTGTTTAAGCCTTTTTATTATATCCTTACTCTGTCCTGGACATTGAGTTCTACCTGGATTTTATCCTCTCGGAAAATTTTTTATTCTAAAATATACATGTGTATATATGCACCTGTGGATTTTGCATATATATATATATATATATATATATATATATATGTGTGTGTCTATCTATATGTATATATATATATATATATATATATATATATATATATGCATGTCTATAATATCTATATATATATATATATATATATATATATATATATATATATA
>OZ010584.1:51456380-51458880 GCA_963932145.1 Acanthosepion lycidas
CGTCTTGGCGGTCGGTACCATAGAGTAGTGATTAGCGGGAAGTCGCTGGAACTTTATTCTAACCGATGGACTTCGCAGGGAGTACGGGTGGGTTACTAAAATGTAACTGCCATGATTGGCCCTAACCATGAAGTTTAGAACTGACGGAAACAAGGAACGTAGTTCGTCCGAGTACTTCCCATGGAAGCAGCGATAGAGCAGCGAGAGGCTTGCCAAATCCCGCCTTTGAGAGAGAGAGCAGGATAGTGGAAAATAATTTGTCACCTCCAAGGACTCGGAGACGCTTTTGAATATCGAGACTGGGGGGTGAGGATTGGGAAGCTACCGACCAAATGTGACAAAAGTACTTCATTTTCGGCCTGATCTGGCTCATGTATTGTTAGAGAATAGCATGCTGAATCAGGTACTTACTAGAGCTCTACAGAAAGCCAACCATTTTACCTGCATCTTTAGCGGTCAACCATTTTTCCTGCGTCTTTAGCGATGAATCCTATGTACGTGTTCCACTTGAGGTAATTTGTGAGTTTATGGCCCAATAGTCTATCAAGGCAGAGTGCCTTCCGGATAGAACTACCATTCATCGTGACTGGCTGTAGTTCGGGGTCTGATTATTGATGATGGAAAGTAACTAGTTTGTTTTCGGGGAATCGAATGTAACCAGCCAGATTTTCCCTCACACTTAGTGCTATATAAGATGAGAGATCAACTACCAATCTCAGATTATCAAGAATTTTAGAGGTGCAGCAATATATAATCGTACCATTGGCATAGATGTTTAAAAATCATCTGAGTATATTCTTAAGCTGGTCATTTATATAAATCAAAAAGAGGCTTGGTCATAGAAGTGAGTCCTGGGAGACGCTTCCGTTAACCGTCAGGGCACTGGAAGACTGCTCGTGAATAACTAATTTCAGGGACGTACATGTTAGGAAGGATTTTGTAATCGAGAAAACCCACCCAGTGATTCCATATATGGGGCGGGGGTAGCAAAACTTCGTGCCACACTTTGTCAAAGGCCTTCGGGATATCTAATGTTATAGTCCTTCATGTTTGCTTGTCGTCAAGAGCCACACTAATTCTGTGAGTGATATTAGGACATCAGCAGTGGATCGGGCCGATCGAAACCCGTACTGCTAATTGCTGAAGTGGTTGTTCTGTCTAGGCGTTCGGCAACCATCTTGTAGATTATAGAAACAAATATCTTACTGATGATACTGAGAGGACTGATGGGTCTATACGGGGAGAGAAGATCGCTCCCCGCGTTCTTGAAACCGGGCATTTCTTTTGACACCTTCCACAATCTTGGGAATGAATTTCTTGGCACAGCAGTTGAATAACATCCCTAAGGTCACGGATAATTCCGAGTTGATATTCATGAGGACTAACACTAGAATTATGTTTCTGGGAGAATGGGTTTCTTAATGTCAAGGCTTTAAGTCTAGATATTTCTCGTCCTGTAATGAAAATATTAGTGTAATTGTGCTCGGTGACACGTGGGATGTTGGGAAGTAGATGGACTGTCATCTAACGTTGTGTTTGTAACAAAGATCGAGGCGAAGAGCTTTGCCTTCGCTGTCGAGGAAGACATGACCTTGCAACCATTTATAATAGTGGGCATAGCTGCTTTACATCTTTTCGTGATTTAGTTAACGATCTTCCAGATTTCGCGGGATTAATTTTGATTATTTTCAACTTGGGTCTGGACAACTTGTGTGTAGCTTTACTTTGCGTTTTCTAGAACTTACTGTATTCAGAACGCGCAGACCTGAATGCAGTTAGTGTCAAAAAACACTGCTCCTTGTGATAGATATTGAAGTAATGGTTCCGGTGAGATATGGCTGTAGTGCATTCAGGAGTGAACCAGAGCTGACTGTTTGGTTTTTGGTTGATTTTGGTGGTGAATAAAAAAAACTCCATTACCGAAAGGATCCATTTCGGAAAGAGGGTAGCACTTTTGCACTGGAAATTCCGCAACCTTTACGGAAAGTACACCACCCAAACCCATCTACACAAACATTGTATGTTATAATTTTATGGAATTTTACAATTTACACATACAAAAGAATCAACAATAATCGCGCAGACATCTTCATCAAAGACGACAAAAACAGAATGTGCTTTCTTATTGACATCGCAGTTCCTGCATTCTCTAATATATCTTTGAAAATCTTCAAAAACTTTCAAAATACAAGAATCATAAAGTGGAAATCTAAAAATGTGACACACGAGGACATCAGTAATTCCAGTTGTATGTGGAGCCCTCGGTTTGAGGTACCGAAATACATATTGAAGGGATCACTGGTAGCACGAGTCATATAGAAATACAAACAACTGTTCTTACAGCTCAGGTATTAAGAACAGTCTGCGTAAAATTGTTTTTGTTTTTTTTCACAAAAATGCTCAGTGGAAAATATATATATATATATATATATATATATATATATATATATATATATATATATATATATATATTTTTCTGACCTTATATCTCTGGATGGAA
>OZ010584.1:51463880-51466380 GCA_963932145.1 Acanthosepion lycidas
TTCCAAACAAAAACTGTTAAGCTTGTAGAGGAAATTGTAAAAATCATTTAGGTCACAGCGTCTGGCCATTATGAGGTCATGTTTGGGAAAAGTGAACGACTGCACACAATTTGGTTATAGCAACGAAGTAAGGCAATCGGGAATGTCTACTGTCTCAAGATGATATTAAAAACAATTTCAAGGTAAAAATATTCACTATTCAAATTCCAATTACAACATCGATTTTTAAGGAACGTCAGTTTTTAATGTGTTTCTATTTTAGTCATGTTTTTCCCCTATTTAAGCAAAACAATTTTACAGATGATTGTTCCAATGATAAATTGACGCAAAGCAATCCAAACAAGCCAAAGGATAAAAATATCAAATAAGGTTTACTTCCTACACACACACAAAATAATCACGGCTGGATTTTTTCCCCAATATAGAGATTTGCTGTCGGGAATAGCTTACTAGCGTAGTCATGAAGTTAGAAATCTTCTGTTCTTTTTCGATTTCGCTCTGTTCAAAAGTGATATAGATTTTCAAGAAATTAGTTGACAAGAAGAAAACAAAGATAGATGAAGAACTCGTATTACTGATTGAGTAATATGTGTCTTTCTTTTGATTGGGTGCATTTAACGACAGGGAAGGGAAAAAGATTGAAAGAATAAGAATAAGAAGGATTAGAATAAGAAGTATAATACGAATAATAATAATAATAATAATAATAATACGAAGAAGAAGAATACGAAGAAGAATAATAATAATAAGAAAACGAAGAAGAAGAATAATACGAAGAAGAAAACGAAGAATAATACGAATAAGAAGAATAAGAATAAGAAGAAGAATAATATGAATAATAAGAATAAGAAGAATAAGAATAAGAAGAATAAGAATAAGAAGAATAAGAATAAGAAGAATAAGAAGAATAAGAAGAATAAGAAGAATAAGAATAAGAATAATAAGAAGAAGAATACGAAGAAGAAGAATACGAAGAAGAATAATAATAAGAAAACGAAGAAGAAGAATAATACGAAGAAGAAAACGAATAATAATACGAATAATAATAAGAAGAATAAGAATAAGAATAATACGAATAATAAGAATAAGAATAAGAAGAATAAGAATAAGAAGAATAAGAATAAGAAGAATAAGAATAAGAAGAATAAGAAGAATAAGAATAAGAATAAGAAGAAGAACAAATAAGTAATGAAAGAAGTCGAACCAGAAAATATTATAAGTGTAAAAATATAGGATTATAGGAGAAGGAAAATAGATTCCTGGAAGGAAACTATAATCACCACAATGAACGAAACGAAGTCAATATTTATAAAGGAATACAAAAATGAAGGAAACATTTTATATCTTTTAATTTTTTTACATGTATGGCGAGGAATTAAGATTGTTCTTTCAATTAATTCGAGGAGACGAATTAAGAAAAATGTTACCACGAATAATAACCACTAAAACTAGCGGTTCGAAATTTAAATAATACCAGACACCAAAACATAATACATTTGGGATAAAATAAAACCCGATATAAAATTGGTCCAAACTAAATGAAAACAATACATGATCTATATTTCAGCAGACTTTTGTATTTTTGCTGCTTGATATTAGGAATCTTTCGAAACTCTCACAGGCATACTAATGTTGTATGTTATTTTAATAATCGTGCACACTAGACATTTTGAAGCAACAACATGTGTATCTCTGGATGTGAAACATACGAAAGCGCTGATATTGAGTGTAACCTCGTCCCTGTCACGTGAAATGTAAGAGTAAAATTATTCAAATAAAGAAGCCCAAAGCAATACCTAAACTCCAAAACCAAAACATCATCACCATCTATGTGCCGTGTCCCATCAGGAAGTGTGCGATTATGTCTCTCTACAACTTCCTGTCTCCTGTAGCTCTTATTAAGGCCTGTTATCTCCTAATCACTGCTATGCCAAATAAAATTATTAGGTAGGTTATTCGCAGCTTTTCTCTGTACCTCTTGTGAGTGCCCGATTCTCGAAGCATTCTTTTCTCATGTTTCTGAGAAATTTCAGCTGTCACTTTCTTATGCAAAATATAAGTGATTTTTGTTTTTTTGCTTTCATTTTCTCTAAAGAATATTTCTATGCTCATATGTTTAGTGTGTGATAATCTTAGCATCCTGTAGAACGACATGTCTGTTCAATCAAGTTTTCTTTTCCTTTGTGATGAGATCGTCCAAAATTTACTGTCATATAGATGGACCATGTGATATGTTAAAAAACTCATCATCATGCAAGCATCATTGACTCTATAAGAAATGTGCAGAAGCCGTGGTTGAAGCCAATGATTACTGAATAAATTTACGTTTTAGTAATTCAATATATTATCGCCTAATTTCGGTAATTTTGGTAAATCTATCTGTTAAAATGAGATGTCGGTGTTATATTCATTTCTGCACGAATTAGACGAACATTTATCCCTCGCATTCTGTATATATATATGGAGATATAGAGAGAGAGAGAGTGAGAGAGAGAGAGAA
>OZ010584.1:51468880-51546380 GCA_963932145.1 Acanthosepion lycidas
AGCGGCAGCTGTGAAAAGCAGATGTTCGAGTCCCCAACAGAGGTCAGAGAAAGAACCCGCTTCATACTACAGACGAATGCCAAGAATGCCATGAATAAATTCTTACCAAAATGGAAGTTTTTAGGAAAATAAAAACTGCAACCACACTCATGATTGTAATCAGAAAGTATTATTTGGCACTTCTAGTGTACATAATTAGAAGAGACCGTCTAAAGGAACAAATACTCGTATGGTATGATGAAAGCAAGAGAATCCGACAAAACAAAGGGCACACTATATGACAAGTTTGAGCGAATGGATTGCAGAACAGATTTTAGGGGATGGAAGAATTGAGGAATCATGCTCGAACGTGTCCTGAATGGACTTGCCGCATAAAAGATGATTCGTGGCTGATTTAGCATTGGCAGTCACAATCTGAGAGAATTTGAAACGTTAACCAGAATCGCCCCGCTGTATAGGTTGAAAAGGTCGGGTGAGAAGAAGCATCCTTGCTTTTCACCCCTTTCTATTTTTATATATTCACTGAACTCGTTCCTTATGCAAAAATCAAACTCGTGCCTTTACGTCATCATGAAGCAAACCATGAATTTTCATCTATCTGTTCTCTAAGGGCGGCCATGTGCTTTGAGCGCCTCTTGGAACTTAAACGCAACCCATAATTCAAGTGGAACTCGTACATACGATCCATCAATACAGATGCTGGAAAATGGTCAGTTCTCTGTACCGCTCCAGTTCGTACATGTCACCTCAGATTTTCCCATAGTTTTACAGCAGATATCAATCCGAAAATTAAATACTGCTATCATATATGGGCAAGAGTTGGCCAGTCTTCAATTTCTAGCCTAAAAGCCTGTACGCGACCTTGTGCGTGATGAGTTATTTTCTACTCTTCAGGCTCTTTCCAGCAGACGAACAGTTAAAGTCTCACATTACTTGCGGCTCTGCGGCTATTTTAATGGAAAATGTTCAGAAAAATTACATTCTTTATTCCGCCATGACACGTACATTGTAACGAACTATATTCCTTCCCTTCGTGTTCCATCGGTACGATGTATGTTCTACTAGAACAGCTTCTTCAAACATATTGGGACTTTTTGGAACCGACACCCGAGAAGATGCACCCGTTACAATCTTAACCTGTTCAAGTCTAACGTTAACTGTTATCTTGCCCACAACTTTTCATAAACTGTTCTCATTACGACTAGCTTTTTAATCTTCTACTTCGAGCGGGTCTTGTGGCTTGTATAGGGTGGCTATTATTGTATAATATACAATATGAGAACACTTAGTCAAAAAGTTGAATTTATAATGTTTCTTATAAAAATGCATTGACTGTTTGTAAAACGTTCGTGCCTTGACGAGTATGCAGTGAAGTCAACAGTGTCCTGCTAAAAGGGAACAAGGATATCTCACATTTTACAAACATAAAGAACTCCAATTTTTCAAGCAAGTATCTTCATTATAAATACAATGTATAACAATTTATTTCGATAGCAAGTAACTTATTAAGAAACTGGGAAACTTCGTTAGAAAAAAAGAAAACATTGCTGAAGTGTTTGTATTATTAGGTTGGTGCAAAACAATGTCGTAATAATATCGTTTTTTGACTTATTTTTTAACGTCAAAAACGACATTATTACGTCATTATTTTTGCACCAACCTAATATTAGTCCTCCTACGTGGCAGTGGATGCTGGACCATGTTCGCACAGAGGAAGAATAAACTGGACGCAATAGTAATGTGGCGGCTAAGAATTCCTTGGACTGAACATGTGAGAAACAGTAAAATTTTAAGAATAAAAGAAGCAAAAAGAACATTTATAATTAGAATAAAAAAAAACAGACTATGGAAACTTCTAATGTACCTAATTTGGAATGGTGGCGTGGAGAATTTATCAGTGGGCAGAAGAAGTCAAGAGGGACAGAGTAAATAACTGAATAAGCTACTTAACGAGTTTGTGTAAATAGATATAAAAACAGAGATTAGGAGGGATAGCAAAAATGTAAACCTTACTCAGAGCTACAAAAGACAGAATGTTATGGAAACCCATGATCGAAGGAATAGGGCAAACAGAATATCTTCTTTATACATGTGCTTACAATTGTTGGCATATTTCCGTAGTTTTTATTTTGTATACGAGTTAAATGAAAATTTTCTTTTTTCTGCGTGCAAACAAAATAATTATCAAAAAAGTCAATTATCGAATTGGTTTTCTTTCAAGCAGACATCATATCCCCCCTTTCTTGCAAAAAAATATTTAACGTTAGGTTCTAAACATTAAGCGTAACATACTTGATACATACTTCTGCATGTGCGAGCTTTGTATGCTTGTCTCGGTGTTTGTTAGGGCCCATTGGAATGGCACAAACGCCACATATATCAAACAACAAAAGCATAGCCAACTCACGCTATCCGCAGAAAATATCATAAATCACGTCTGTTTCTGGAAATAAAAACATAAAGAAGAGAACGAAGATAAAGGAAGAAAACTTCTGCTTTTAAGCCAGTTTCAATTTCTGAGAGAGAAAGTGATTCCGATTTGGAGTCATTTAATAAACTGAATTGTAAGGTATTATCTCCACCATTTCGAGCCTGTTAATCAGATTCCGATGATGTAGGAGAAAAAAAACGGCTCAGGATTTTGTATGTTTTCTTTTTATATCTATCATCTGAAAAATAAAGCAATGGAATATGGGTATTAGTTACTCTCATACCAAGAATAAAATTGGTTCTCTTTATATTCCCTGGCAATTACTTGCGGTCTTTCTTTTAAATATATTCTAAAAAATAGCAAATGATTTTGATAAATTAAATGGATGCATTTCAGGGAAAAATATTTCCGTAATTTTTCAGATTCTTTTCTTCTTTTCTTGCCACAATTCAGCTACATTTCTGTTCATCTTAAACGGATGATTTTAAAATTAGAATTGTGTTTTATATTTTTAAGATTAGTTTTTTAGGAATGGATTTTTCCTTTAATAATCCGACATATTTTAATTTATTGTTTAAACATTATATTTAATGGAAACACATATTTGAGTAGATGATCTGTTTAATTATGAAAGTTTATATTTATATTCGCCTACCAGCTAGCATATTAAAAAAAAATCTTATTAGAGAAATTATTCGTTCTCCGGTATGATTAGGACCTGCATACCCACTGAGCAGAAGAAACCGTCATTAGACTCGCGGGGACGCAGGTTCGAATCCTGACGGAAAGCAAATATTTTTCTTTAATAAGGCTTCATGGATATTCAGGCCAGTAGAAAAAAATATACAAGTAAAATCTTTAAGAAATAAATAGAGCGTGATAACACACACACACTAATACGTGTGTATATATATATATATATATATATATATATATATATATATATATATATATATATATATATATATATATATATATATATATATATATATATATATATATATATATATATATATATATATATATATATATATATATATATATAAACGAATGGAGGCTAAGATTAAAATCGAGTGGTGACCGTCTCTTTCCTGCTTGAACGCAAGTCATATGTGTTGCACGATACCTCGACTATTTATATAGGCTGGTTAATGAGATATGATGAAAAGAAAAGCCAGGCATTTCTAGTTTATTGTGTTATCCTAACGGTTATTTTCTACCGGCCTGAATATTCGAAATACATTATTTAAAGTATATGCGTTATCATTCCGATTCGAAGCAATAAATTAAAATACGATACGTTGTACTATTAGTTACTTTGTCAATGTGAATAGCTGGTTCCAAAAAGAAAACTTGAATATAATCACAGTTTAAATTAGTCCGTCTACTAGACGTGTTGTTATCCAAGTCAAAACCGTAGAGCCAGACTCTCTATTTAAATTTGATTAAATTTCGTGGTGGCGGATGTGTCATTTAATTTCAACTGCTGGATCGGAAAATAAATAATACCTCACAAATTTCAATATCATATATATATATATATATATATATATATATATATATATATATATATATATATATATATATATATATAGTTATAAATATTGGTAGTTTTTTTCAAAATTTTCAATTTAAGTAAAAATAAAAAATATTCATCAGGCAATGTGAAAATCGAGGTAAACTATGGGCGATATTAAGTGACATAATATAATAAAAATGAGTAAATGATGTCTTCATTTTATTTTGATTTATATGATGTGTATTTAATATAGATATTGTTTTATTTAGGGTATAATTTATCTATTATATAATTTAAATAAAAGGCGATTATGAATTAAAATTTTTCATTTAATTTTTTAACATTGTTTATTCATCTATGTTCGTTAGGAAAGAGTAATTCTTTGAAGAAGAGATATTTGAAAAACTACAGGGCAATGATTTTGATGCGAGTTGATAGCAGCACGTTCAAGAATAAGTTGAGTTTTCATTTTGTTTTTTTTTGTTTTTCATATTGTTTTTACAGAGATATTTTTAATTATATTTGAAATAATATATATATATATATATATATATATATATATATATATATGGAGAAAAATATTTGGAAAAAAAAAAACAAACAAAAATCCTTAAATGCAATTATGTTGTTTTAATATGAATGAAATGTCAACGTCTGACGTTTCGGTTTAATAAACCTTCTTCAGGACAATATTCATTAAAATACAATTAACATAATCAGTTCAACATGACAAAGACGATGGACTTAAAAACAAGACTTATCCAAAACATATAACTGAAAATTTTAAATTTTATATATATATATATATATATATATATATATAATAAAAAGGCTAAAACACTAATATTCCATAGTCATAATTTATTCCATTGGAATCGTAAATACGATCCAATTCATCAGACCTACAAATTGAAAAATAAATCAGAAAAAAAACAACTCCGGAAATTTACCACTATATATATATATATATATATATATATATATATATATATATATATATATATGTGTGTGTGTGTGTGTGTGTATTATATATACACACACATGTATTAAATATATACACACATGTATTAATATATATATACATATATTATTAATATATATATATATATATATATATATATATATATATATATATATATATATGTATACACACACACACACACATGGACCACTTTCAAACAGTGCATATGAAGGATATACAATTGCAATTCTATGTTAAGTATTTGGTTGTTCGACGAATGTTTACATTACTTAATAAATCTGATCATATAATGCAATATTACACCTCAAGCAAATTATATCCCCGCCCAACACTGAAAATCACTAATCATACAAAAGCATTACAAAAGATTTCGAATGATATTTAATACTTTTCTTTTCAGTTTGACAGAAAATCTCAAAGAACTTGCAGCTCAAGTTTAAGTTTTACTTACTAGATCAATTTTCCAACTAGAAATTTTTTTAAAGCATTCATATTTTTCATAAAATAGGATTTATAAAAGAAAAATATTTATAATCTCAATTTAATACGAAACCAAAACATTAATCTAAAAACACTAGTCATGTTCTAAAATAAACTCTTCTGATGGTGAATTTCATATGAGTGTCCTGCATGGCACCGAAGTCGGTAAGAAATACCTAGACTGTCAGCCATATAGAAACACTCGTATAAATAGCTTCGAGCGAATGAATCATGCAGGCCTCAGCGAGTACCATCATTCATCAAAACTCGTTGGCTGCGATTACGGAATCACAAACAACGAACTATACCAGCTAACAGAAAACACATTACTTACTCAACAGCAGCAACAATTAAAATGGATAGAACATGTAGCTGAAGAGATAATAATGACATAACGTGTATGTTAGCAATATCAACTGCAAAAAAAAAAGTGAAGGAAGAACCAATTAATATTGGAAAGAACAATAACAGTTACTGGATTTGAGGAACCTAATCTCCTGAAAAATTGATTTATGTGCGATATTTCCTAATTCTCAACAGACAAAACGTCTAAATGATTGGTCAAAGCATGTCAAATCTTTACCTTATAAGGAAATGGTTAATATTCGCATTATCCTCGAGCAAGAATTATATATTATACTACAATTCCATAGAATAAACATCTACCTTTTTCTCATATCACCCATACATATATACATTCGGAACAAGGTCATGCAGTTCATTATGCAGACTAATAGTTAATGTGGAGAAGGAAAATAAGAAAAATTCTGCTTTTTGTTGGCTTTCAACGGCTGTGTAAGTAAATTAAACCCCTTGCAAAATTTGTTTTTCACTGCTTTTAAAAAAAAAAGTAAGTAATTTTGCATTAATGTTGTTCACAGTTAATCAAATTAACAGTTTCTGTTTCAACGAGACAGACATTTTTATTTTTAAAAATTTTAAATAAGTTTCTTATCGCTTGACGGCAGGGGTCAGAAAATGGCGTTCATTAATGACTGAAAAAGTGAAAATTTGTAATTTTGACACAGACTAAATTATTATTGTTTCAATTGAAATTGTTTTAATTACCCAGATTTTCTTTAAAGATAAAGTTCAACCTTTCCTCTTAAAAAAACCCCGAAAATTGATAGGTGAAATTTGAATTTAAATACTTTCGATTTAATTTTTAAAATAGGCATTGAAGTGGATTCTTTTTAAAATGTACTTCAACAAAATTATATTTAATGAAATAATATACAATATTTTGGAGAAATTTATTTGCATAAATTTAAACATAATTTTGAATATTTAAAAACATATTTCGAGCCATTGAAACGGATGTAAACCTACCTTTTAATCACAAAAATAGAGTTGGGCGGTTTCTCCTTTTAGCTCTACTTATGATCTGGTAAAAAACCTTCTGCGTAATGGTCACATGACTAAATCCTGATCTTCAGAAGGGTCTAAGAATACTCTCGATGGGTTAAAATATTTTAAAATTCTGTAAAGAACTTTTTCTTTGACTCTAAGGTCGTAAGACGTTCACTATATGCACATCCGAACCGAATAATACAAATTTTTCGTCTAAATCTGTTCGAGTATAAGTCCTTTGAACAGACATGTCTTTGATTTCATTTGCACGTAATATAAACATCATCTCTTGAGTAGATAGTGTTTGCTGGGTTAATACGACAGGAAAGCAAGCCAAAAAAATATTCTGCTTTTTGTTGGCTTTCATTCTGTGACCCCAGAGCTTATTATTCTGTTTCTCTTTTTCACCCAGCTTGAAGGGAATAATAAAACAGCAATGCTAAATGAACGGCCTTTTATAACGCAAACAAAAGAAAATTCAGCTTTTTGACAACAAGCGTTTTTCTCTACTTACACTCCCTAAACAATATCACTATTAACAATTATATTTAGAAATGAAGAAATGGAAAACGCAAAAATAAACGTACAAGTGGATAATGAAAATTATTATTAATTATTATATTATATATTACACAACACTATTTATTGTGGAAAGATGTAAGGCATGCAGTACATGCGTTCTATACAAGGACTCTTCACCGTTGATATATGTGTGTGTGTAAATAAAAAGAAAGAACAGTAAGATATATAATCTGGTGTTCCATTTTTGAAACATGGTTAGAACTGTGTAGCGAAAAACATTTTAAATCAATTAATTTATGATATATATATATATATATATATATATATATATATATATATATATATATATTAGGTCGGTGCAAAAATAATGTCGGTTTTTGACCTATTTTTAACGCCAAAAACCGACATTATTTTGCACCAAACTAATATATATATATATATATATAGAGAGAGAGAGAGAGGGTCCTGGGGTTACGGCGCACTCGACTTGCAGCGTTTCGTGGTTACGGCACCATCTCCCATAACATAATAGGTAATCCAGCGGCGCTATATGGGGGAGGCAACGTTGTTTCTTCATCGGCACTACACCACATTGGATTGTGCGACATTCGCTATCTCTCGTTTGTATCGTTATTTTGGAAACTTTTTGCCCTTCATTATGGCGCCCAAGCGTAAGGCAGGCGCATGAGTGCTTATGTAGGTGAGCTCCAATCTACGTTGAAAATTAAGTTGCGTCGCACAGGAGGAACTGATCTCCGACGTAAGTTGAGGACCCCTTTAAATATATGTATATTATTTGCATCATTTTCACTCGGATTTTGTTCTCATTTTGTTGTTGATAGAACAACATTTCAGTCTATGTATTCTACAGCCTTCATCTGTTGAATATCGTTTTGTTTACTTTCAGGGAATTTCGAAAATATTTCTTTAATGTATAGGAGTAGATAGTTCCCGTTCCACTGTCCATGACCGGGAATAACTCATTTAGTTCTTATTTAGTACTGACATTTATTGCTCACTTATATTCCGCTTAGTATGACTAGATGAAATGTCCCAATGCATAGACAGCGGTACGAGAACAATCTATACCCGTAGATTAAATAATGGATTCAGACCGAATTTCCCTGAATGTTACTTGGATCGACAATAATCTGACGATGTTTGAAGGGCACAATGGTCGAAAGATTTGAGAACAACAAAAGAAATGAGGACAATAAATAAAATATACCAGAACTTTCTCCTTAATTTTGATGAAGCTTAAATAAAAGCAAAACATAACACTTTCCTATTTATTCCTTTTCTATCATTTTGCGGATTTCTATTTCATATTTTTTTTCCAATTTATATACCTATATAACATTATTTTATTACTCAAAAACGGATATCCTCTAAAAACAAAGCTTGAACTAACCTCTCTAAATGTCTCTCTCTCTAATATATATATATATATATATATATATATATATATATATATATATAATAATAATAATAATAATAATAGTTTATGCAGATTTCAAAAGAGGCAGAGGAGAGTATGAAAAGGCATATATTCAGATAGACCTAGCGTCATAAAAAAGAAAATTCAAATTTTTAAAAAGACATTTTTAGTTTGTAGATATGCTGACCTAATTCTCAGAGTAGTGCAATGAAGTAGAAAGGGATCTTTAAATGGTAAAAGAGAAAGAAGACAGAGAAAAAGAAAGAAGCGAAAGAGAAAAAGAGAAAAAAAAAAGGAAAAAGAAAGTAAGAGAGCCGGCTATATTTCTTGTATACAATCCAATAATTTCCAGTCGGATGCATGTAGACATTCAATTCATGAGACTTTTGTTCACTTTTTATAAAGGGATAAAAATTAAAACATAAAAATACAAATAATAATAATAGTGCAATGAATTATTGAAAACTATGCGATTTTAGATAAAAAAAAATCATATATATATATATATATTGTAGAGTGGTTAAATGAAATGAGCAAATATATGCAGGCGTGTACGCATGTGTTAGTGTACATACACAGGCAAGGAAATAAATAATCGTTAAATTTATGCATGAGGTGTAAATGTAATACTGCTCAATGCGGTTATACAGAGCAAAAATATGCATTTAGTACATATACGCGTACCTACTATAGTTTCACTGGGTGGTACGTGCCTTACGAACTGGGAACACCACCCAGAGAAACGCCAAAAACGTAGGTACGCTTATATGTACTAATATACATATATATATATATATATATATATATATATATGATACCAGAACATTTGTATGAAACAGAAAAAACATATTTTACTCTAACAGCTAACCTTTTTGCCTTTTCCTTTTTGGCATATTTGCTTATCCTCTTTTTAATATTCAATTGTATTTTAGTCGTCATTCTTCGTGTTTATTATGTATTTTTCTATTTGAGTCTATTCTTCTAACCATTCTTCTGATGAAGTGTTGTTCTTAAGGAAAAATATTCAGTTTTTTCTGTTTACGACAGTGTGTAGGAACAGACGAAAGCTTGTAAAATAAAAAGATCTAATGCAACGGAAATTTATAAAACAGGATCTTTTCATTCATAAACAGATTCGGGTTTTTTGTATATTATTGAATTGTACGCGAAGATGGATTACTCGCAATTTAATCATGAACCTTTGTATTTGTTTTATGTATGAATAATTCATAAATTTGTAAATATATATAAATAAATAAATAAATATATATATATATATATATATATATATATATATATATATATATATATATATATATATATATATATAAGCTTTATTATTGAATGAAAAAATATTATTTCTTCATAACTGCTATAATGCTATATTGTTAGATAAAAAAAAAAAAAACCTAACCCGGCTGTTATTGACTAAACCAATTTGATGTTGTCTGACATAAGACGTTCTCGGTAGATATTTTCTTGACATGATGGCCAATTATTTTGAGTCACACCAAAATCAAAAGTTGTTATATGAACGAATTATCTCATGATATTCCGAGAATAAAAATAGAAGAAGACAACCATATTCGGCATAATCTATTGGAGGGTTAATCACCAAATGCGGGGTTTCTTTCAGAAATCAATGATTTCAGTGCATACAACTTACCTAGCGATTTACTGCTTTTTTCCGCAAGCTCTAGATCCGGTGGGAAATTACGCAGATGCTCTGCATGAAAATCTCACGATTTCCCATTTCGAAACGAAGATTAAAAAAGGAACGAGGCAGATACGTGGGAAACAATCCATATTAAAGCTTTCAGCGTTGGACTTGGAGGGTTAACTGCAAGACGAAACTTAAAAATCTTTCTGAAACATGGGTTTCATTCAAAGCATATCTCTGTACGTTTTTCGCTTGATCTGTCTTCCTCAAATACCTTAGCCTTGTGAGAAGCCAACTCGACCTTTTGTAATTACTTCCAATAAACTTGGTAAGAATTTGTAGGTATTTTTCTTATTTATATTAGGTTGGTGCAAACATAATGTCGTTTTCTCACATATTACATATGTGAGAAAACGACATTATGTTTGCACCAACCTAATAATAATAGTAATATCATTAGAAAGCCACTCGTTTCCGGGAACATCTGTCTGCTAATCCGTGTTGCAGATGCCTGCTTTCGCACATTGTTTTTGCGGAGTAGACGTTAGTCACAGTTTCGGTGATAGAGCGTATAATAAGCCTTGATCAAGAGTTTCAACAAGGCCTGTAAGCCCACACACTCGGTCGCGATGATTTGTGCCTTCAAGCTTACACAGCCATCAGGGGTTTCCGTAAAGTTTCATATATTTCCTTATAATCCTGCACGTTGGGATCGCCTCTTCATGCCGATAACGTCAAAAAGAAATAAGAAATCGATTATGGTGTTATACGATCCCGGGTCTCATGGTCGGAACGCAAACTTTTAAACCACTCACGTGTTTTAATTATTTACTAAATCAGGCAGGGATTATTATTTTAAGCATTTCTCTCAAAGCAAGGCGATAATGCAACTATGAAACAAGGGTTTATTGGGAGTGAAAAAGAACGAGAAGACTTTGGCGAGGGTCGACAGGGCAATATAATAAGATATTCAGAAAGACAAGGTGGCGATTGATATTGCACTTAGATTTGAAGAACGTAGACAGGGAAGAAAAAAAAAAGAAGATAAGTACAAGAAAAGAAACTATTAGTACCGAACTGTCAAAAATGAAAACGATGAAACCTCGTTGTCAGTCTAGTATCGTACTTAAATTCCAGCTGTCGACGTACCGATGATTAGAAGTAGCCGGCTTCGCACTCTCGCTATCGTTTCGCAACGTAAGGTATATTCACTACTTGAAATCTTTGAAACAAAAATTGTCAATGAACAGTTTTACAAATGTAGCTCAAGTTGTTGAATGCCAAATAAAACGCAAATTTCAAAGATTCTCTGCACTATATATGTAGATATTCGTAAACAGATCTATTTTTGATAGGAAAACCAAAACAATTCTCGAATAAAAGAACAGTAATGAAGGACAGTTAATTAATGAAATAAACTTTAAAAACATCAATATGCAAATTAATTAAACCTGCAGAGTGATATTGACTAGAATCAGATACTATATAGTAAAGATATTGCGCGTTTTGAGTCTAGTTTGTAACACGTTTATTTATCCTCTTTACGTTGCGTCAGTGTCCTTGGGCTGAGTACACTCAGGAGCGACTACGTCAAAGGAACAGAGTCGCAGCTGAGGAAAATTATACGGAGAGGTGCCCAACACTTGGGAACAGCTGCACAGGGAGAGAGGGATTGGTGCTCACACTGAGGTTAGCCCAACCGATGATTTGCAGGGGCTGCGGGCAAGTTTTTTTCCGTGCACGCGGTCGGGCTCCCAACCCAAAAAAAGACCGTCTTCGTGGGGAAACAGAGTAAATAACTAGTGTGTAATTTATAACACGTTTATTTATCATCTTCCAGTTGCTTCTATGCCCTTGGGCAGAGTATACCCAGTGGCGGCTCAGTCAAAGGACAGATTCGCAACTGAGGAAAATTATACGGAGAGGTGCCCAACCCTGGGGAACTGCAGCCCGAGCTCGCGCCCACTCATTACACGAGAGAAAGGGATCGGCGATGGTACCAAGGCCAGCGTAGCCAACGGGCAATTTTTGTTTCTAGCCCGGGTTTACGCTTCGAGCTCCCCACATTAAACAGATCTTGTGTCACAGCATGACCTCGTGGGGTGGGGTGAATATATAAAAATTTCTATAAATTAAAGCTGGGGCTTTTTAATCTCAGACTTTGTGGCAGAATTGAGCTCTAATTTCGCATTTATTCATATAGATTCCATGAGATAAGTTTTAATTGATTAGCTATTATGTTTCTCTAACTCTACAAATGTTGAATGTATATTTCATAAAAATTTCTGTTATCTCATCTTTATACTATATTAATTTTATTATAAACAGTCACCTGTTCTATCACCCATGAAATAAAAATAATTATTTGTACGTAAAATAAGGATCTACGTAAATAAAATCGTCTTTAAATTAAGTGGCAGCGACAGAATTATCCTGGAAGTTTTAAAAGTTAATTCAATACTTAAATGCAAAAATCAATTTTGAGTTTTCCTGTACTTTATTGAAAGCTATCGCAGCTATTCGTCCGTAGCTATTGCCACGGTGGACAAAGGAAGAGTTTTCCACAGGAGCTAGCTTAAATGCCACATGATATTGCGGCTTTTAAGCTAGCTTAAAATTTTAAACTAGCTGCAATTTGAGATACAAAAAGAAAATAAGAATCACTTGAACCATTACAGCAACGATAATGGCTAGTATAATATATTAATATATACATTCTTAACCTCGCATAAATTCGCAAAACCTGAATCTGAGATCAACGAAAATCATTCCTTGCGCCTAACTTTTCTAGTGCTTTTGAATAATCTATGAAACACTGAAATCGGACCAGGGACAGCGGAGGAGATGTTTGGGCACACACACACAAACAAACATAACTGTACTTTATATATGAGATGAATGTGTTTTATACAGTTTCGAACACACCTGCAAACGCGTAAAATTGAATCACATTCGTGTAGTTATTTTGTCATCCCACTGAGTGTTTTGAGGAAATCTGAGATACCCTCGTTCACAACTCTTGACCAGCATTTAAACTTAGAGGCACATTCACTTATCAAATGTGAAAATGATGTGGATGCAAATTCTCAGAGAAAATAGTCTTTGCAATGGCGCGGCATTCATAATTCTTTCCGATGTCGTAAATTCAGTGGCAGTTTTCCACATGAATCGATAGTGTAAGGGGAAAAAGTGAAGCAAGCGTCAATGTGAGTAATGGGAAAATCTCGTATGCAAACTGGATGGAAGCCAATCATGAAAATGCAGGAAACAATACGGGACGGGTTGGAGCGTTACGTGGATTTTTTTTTTTTTTTATATCAGTTGAGATATTTGTTTATTCTTTGTAAATTCTTCACCTTGCATGGCCAAGTTTTGATCTGTCTTTGCTTTTTTTTTTTGTTCGATTTGTAACATGAAACCCCAGAAAACAGTTTGTCAGTCGTTAAACCAACTGTAAATCTGGACAAATGCAAAAATATTATTACTGAATTTTTTGGTTGTTTCTGAAGTTGATATTAAAACATTTCGAATGTACGTCCCGCTGGTCGATATTTTAGTTGACCAAAACAGAGATCCATTTTACGCAACCAACAACTGGTACAAGGCCTAGCGCTCTTTCAGCTAAAAATCAAAGTTTCGTTTATTATCTCGGAGATAAAACTTTATCCGAATAGCGAGATGTGAATAAACAAGTTTTTATACAGACTGGTCTTAACGTATTTATCAATGTTTTAAGCACTTAAAACATGGACACTCTCGCCGCAACATCAGATATGGGTTCTTATTACGTCTTACCCGTATTTCAATAACCTTTTCTCATACACGGGTTTATTTCTCATTCCATTCTGAGTACGCCTATTATAAGGGATGAAACGCGTGGCTAAGAAGCTAGTCCACATTGTCTCATTATCTTAACTATTAAATAAGCCAACAGAGAAAGGCTATGTTTCAAAACCAATCAAAATATCACACCGTATACTATATTTTAAAACTTAAATGAAAGCATAAGTGTTGCTTTTAAGTTTCATCGAAAACTACTTGAAAACAATTTGAGATAAGTATACCTTTCCTGGGATTGTTTTTTTATTCAAGTTATAACCCTCCTTCTTCACCTGGATAAATGCCACATTAAAATTCCACGCATTTGTAATTTATTTCCTGCTCTTTGTATTTAGACAATTTATCGTATTCATTTTGTTTAAATAGTTTTATGAGATATTATGAGGCATTCTGTTAGACGGCATTTACTTTCTGACGTTGCGTTTTTATGATTATATTAGCTTGTATGATCGGTAAATATGATGGAGTCCCAGAGAAAACTAACACTTTCACATCCAAGAAATTATGTACGTTGTCATACCACTTTTTTTCTATATAGGCTACGTTATAATTACAGCATATTTTACAATGAATGTATTGCCCTACTGTATCTCATTTTTTAAAGTTGATTTATCTCATTTTTTAAAGTTGATTTAGTAATAGCGAAGAGCTGTAAGAATGTCGATGATCAACAGTCTTCTCAGCCTATTTGGAGAAATATTTTTCATCTACTTCCTTCCTTAAAATGTTTTCATCTGGAGCTGCTCTATATAAACACGTCTTTACTTGGTTTCAGGCTAGAAATCCACAACAACTATTTGTCGTTACCCGGTTCTTGTGCGCGCAACTTACATGGACATATAAGTTGATTTTTTATGTTTATTCGACTTATGCTTAGCTTTTTTTTATGCCTTTGCTGTCTTGGTTGGTAATTCGTCTTCTGTTTCATGTTGATCATTTGCTTGCATATCTTGTCGTTTGTTTTCTATGCTTTCATTACTGAGTATCATTCTTTTGCTCATGTATGCTAGTCAACATTATCAGTATTTCCAGTTACACTGATTCTCTTTTTGATACTATCATGTACATAGTATTTTACTTGAGATCAGAAGTAAAGGAACGATTTTAGAGAGTCACCGAGTGTATTATATTTACAGAAATTAACTATATCATATATTGGAGGATTTCTCGATGTCTATATCATATATTCAAGGATTGCATTTATTTTCTTAATGTATGTATGTTGTTTTTAATCATTCCTCGTGTTTCTGTTCTTAATGGAATATTAGTTGTGTTGAAATCCTACATTTTTGAAAGAATTTGTTATTGCTATTTATTTAATTATTTCATTGTATTTTTTCTTATTTTTCTCCTTTTCATTTTTTTCTTCTTCTTCCTCTTCTTATTCTTCTCCTCCTTGAATTATTATTATTATTATTATTATTATTATTATTATTATTATTATTATTATTTTCTTTCATTCTGGCGTTTACACATTTCTTTCCGGGTCCCACCCAGGGACCTAAGGTTACACATGGCATCATGACACTGACGAAAAAAAAAAAAAATTACATAGATAAAGCCCTTCGTAAAGTGTGGGCTGTACTTGCCAGAACAATTTTTTGTATCTCCTTGAGGCATGGACTTCCAGGAATCCCTTCAATTAGTCTACTGCAATCTTTTCCAACCAGTTCTAGGGCTCCAACTACAAGAGGGATTGTTGACGTTCCCATATGCCATATTTTCGAGATTTTTATTATTATTATTATTATTATTATTATTATTATTATTTCTCTTGATTTCTGTCATTTCCTTCCGGGACCCAACCAGAGACCTGAGGTCAGAAATCGCATCATTACACTTTCCACTGAAAAATAAAAAGTTAAAAAGACAACCGAATACCACACACACTTTACAAAGATAAATCCCTTTGGAAGGTGTGAACCGTACTCGTGAGTACAATGTTTTGTATTGCTTTAAGGAATTGGTTACAAGGAATCACTTCAATGAGGATATCGGAAGATTTCCAATTAAACCGATGGCTTAAACTACTACTGGAATTATTGTGCTTATGTGGCACAATTTTTAGGTTTCCACTTCAAGACTTTTGTGTATGGTTAGCATTTTGAAGATTTTCAAAGATGAAATACAGTCTTCAGGAAACACCATGTCAATAAGAAATCACATTCTGTTATTGTGATCTTTGATCACGACATCCGGCAGGTTAACTTTGAATTTTCTGTCCTTGTGTATTTTAATGTCCCATAAAATTATTACAGGTTCTATCTCTATAACCGGTTCTGGTTGGTGTTCATACCAATTTCTTGCAGTTTATTTTCCATGGAGAATTGCAGATTTTCCAGTGCAGATATTATATTGTGTGGGTGTTGATACCGAGCAACCTGATTCAGGATTTTTAATTGTTTATTGTTATTTATTACATAATTTTCATTTCAGGTTAACAAACTATTATTATTATTATTATTTTTATTTGGTATCAATCTAATTCTTAGATAGTTCGGTTGGATGAGGATGGCCATACAATATGTAATATGCAATTTAAGGTTAAAACTCTTCCCTCATCGCTTCCCTCATCGCTAGTGCTGTTTCAAGAAGCACTGCAATATTCGTACTCCAATGATGTTAGTTATCCCCAAGCCATGTTATATGACAGAGAGATTCCTGGAAATTGTTCCGAGTCGCCAACCACAATCCCATGGTACCACAATGAATATCAGGATACAATCATGGCCGTTCTTGAATGATAGCAGGGTTATACCTCTTCAAGCGGTTCTCAGTAAAATGACCCTATCACACATGATTTCTTCATTTGCTCGTTCGCGGCTACTGAGGGTACTGATTGCTTGGAACACATTTCTACAGTCTGGTGGCCATACTTCACGGATATTATTATTCGTATTCTTACTTTTATTATTTGTACTTATAGTTAAAATATTATTTAATACCATTCTCATGATCATCATGACCATCACGATGATGTTTATTATTATTATTATTATTATTATTATTATTATTATTATTTAGATACCGGACAGAGTAAAAGCATATTTCAAAATAATGGCAGTAACTCCAAAGCTATTGCATCAATCGGTACAAACGAGAATTTTTCTATGAACAAAAAGAAAAAAAAAATTAGAAGCGCGGAACATGTCATTAACAAAAACAAAAATTTAAATGAGATTTTTATTCACTGACTACAAATTAGCCTCTGCAGTAAAATATAAAAGTGACGGATGGAAATTTCAAACAGAAAAAAAAAGGAAAGTGTGAATTGGCTAAACAGTAGAGGAAGCAGAAGCGCAGAGAAAGCCTTGGCCAATTAAAAACAACTGATTGTGAAATGATAGTGACAATAATTCAATACTGGGTGATCAAACCTTCTCTTACGTTATGTTCCAGACAAACAATGGGGATCATATTTCAAGCTTAAAGACATTTAAAGAAATTAATTAGTGTTTTTTTGTTATTGGTGGTTGCTGTTATCATAATAATAGTTAATTTTACTAGTAATATTAGTAGTTCGGTTTTCATTGGATTTACTAATAACAATTACAATGATATTAACAATATTGCATAAAAGACGACATTGCAAATAATATTTAAAAGGCTTCATGAATGCAGATTTTGATAAAGCAATTGAGAATGAAAGTTGTTTTTCAGGTTATTTAAAGCCAGAAATTAGATTTTTTAGATTTCTTGAGATAACAATGGTTTAGTGATACAAATATTACTAATCAGCCTATAACTAGTGGAGAGGATGTGGACGTAAGTGAATATAACGTACCGATATGTAATTGGAACACGGCTCTCCGATTATTAATTCCGAACCATTATCCATTAAGCCACCTACACATCCAAGCTTACAGTATCTCTTATGCACAAGCACTCACCCTTACTCAGGTAAGGTTCAGGCTCAACATTGCTTAACGTCTGTGATCGTACGGGAAGCGGTGTTGAAAATTGAAGTGAGACAAACGAAATGAGAAAAAAAAACAACGTTGAAATATTATTTCATAATAATTGTTTTTCAAAGAATATAGGTTCTCTTGGAATTGTGAAAAATGTCTGAGATCTCGTTCTAAAATAAATAATAAGAGTATTTAAAATACTGAATATAGACGTTCTTTGTCAATACCATTTGTGATCATAAATATTAGTTAATGGAAATAAAGAATTGTCTGAGATTCTGAATACTCTAAAATATTCACAAATAGAATATTTCAATTCGTTCATATGACAGCCGACTAAAAATAAAACAGTATAAAACATAATATTAGTCAATAGTAACAAAACAATAACCAGCGTTCAATACAAGGAAATAATCAACATACAAGAAGCCTTTATTATACAAAAGAACCAAATTAATTATCTTTAACCACTGGTGATAATATCTTAGAGCGTGCATTATATATATATATATATATATATATATATATATATATAATATTAGTGGTGGTGAATATAAATATGAAAATGTAACATACGAGGCAACAATCTTTCCCGAGGAAAATATAAACGAGAAAAAAGATATATAGGTATATCCGCCGGTGATTGGAAGCAGCGTCTATACAACCATAGACGCTCTTTTAGATATAAATGCCTCAGAAGTCAAACTTTCTTATCCAAACGCTACTGGGATCTGATGGATAAGGGATTAACCCCACTTTTGAAATGGAGATACCTATCAAGAGCTAGAACACCTAATGACTTCCGCGATTGGTGTGATCTGTTCATGGCGGAAAAAAATTTTATTATCAAAGATAAGAAACAAGATGAACTGCTGAATCTTCGTAATGAGATATTTTCTAAATGTAGACATAAGAAATGATTCAAAACATAAACACCGTTTTGTAACATGTTGTCACTTATGTCAGTTCCATCTTGGTTCAAAACATCGGGCATGACATTTTAACTGAATGACTATTATGTTTATTATGTTTATCTCTATATAGATCATTGTGTATATTTATGTGATGCGCTATGTATTTAATTTGTTTTTATTTACCCCCAAATTTTTGAAATTTTACTTATTTAGATTTTAAATTTTAATTTATATGTATATATATATGTATGTATGTGTATGTATGTATGTATGTATATGTGTATGTGTGCGTGTATGCATGCATATATATATATATATATATATATATATATATATGTATGTACTTAGCTATGTGTGTATATATGTAGGTGTGTGTGCATAGGTATATGTATGTATATGTATGGATGTATATGCATATGCATGCGTATGTGTGTATATGTATATTTGTGTATACATATATGAATGTAGGTATATGTAGATGGATGTATATGTAGATGTGTCTATATATGTGTGTGTATGTTTTGGTATGTATGCATCCATATATATCTGTGTGTGGGTGTATAAGTACGTATATAAGTATGTATGTATAGCTAGACGGATAGATACAGGGATGCATTGTTTATTTGTTTAGATGGGTGTATGTGATTGTATAGAAATGTAGGGTTTTAGGTATATATGTTTATGTGCACGTATGCATATGTTCGTATGTATATATGTGGGTAAATGTGTAAGGACTGGATGCGTATGGATGTATGTGGGTATATGTATGTGTGTGTGTATTTTTGTATGTATATACATATATGCGTGTGTGTGTATGTGTGCATGTGTATGTATGTATATGTATGTGGAAAATGTGTGTATATGGATATAGGTGGTATATATATATATATATGTATATATATATATATGTATGTATGTGTGTATATATGTGTGTATATATATATGTATGTATGTGTATATATATGTATGCATGTATGTGTGTATATATGTATATATATATATATGTATGTGTGTATATATATGCGTATATGTATATATGTAGGTGTAATTATTTGTATATTATATGCGCAGTACTTATTAGAAAGCGCTTAGTATCAGAGATAGAGCTAAAATATTGAATCAGATATATGTATATGTGTGTGTATGTATGTGTGTATTTGTGTGGATATGTGGATATATGTGTATGTGTGTACATGGGTATATGTATGTGGGTGCACGCCTATGTGTATGCATAGGCGTGTATATGTTATTGTGTATGTGTGTATTCGCATGTGTTTTGAACATAAAAATATAGGTCCTTGCTAGATTCGATAATCGTTATATTCATTCTTTATATGTTTACATTTGATTTGTAACCTGTAGTCGATATTATTTTTGTCAAATTTTCTCAATTACACAGCGGCCCTTTCAGTAAATGTCCTTCAATTTTAATTTCCCCCGCCCCATCTCTCTCCACCACCACTTTTTTTCCTTTTCTCTCCCTCCCTCTTATTCTGATCTTTAGCATTAGATCATCTATGGTGTGTGTATGTCTCCATGAAATGTAACATTAATGTATTAGACATCCGACAACATTCATATTTTCCCCATCCACTCATCTCTAGTTTAAAAAAACCCACTCTGTTAAATTTTAATGTCCCACAATCCCTCGTCTGTTACCCCTCTCTTTAGAACTAACATTCGTCCCACACTCTCATACTTACACTCTCTCTAAATTCTATTTTTATTTCCAGAGTTGTTCTTTTCTGTTTTGTTTTTGAATTTGTAGGTCTGATGAATTGGATCGTATTTACGATTCCAATGGAATAAATTATGACCATGGAATATTAGAGTTTAAGCCTTTGTATTATATATATATATATATATATATATATATATATATATATATATATATATATATATATATATATATATATATATGAGATATTATGCGCTCAATAATAATATATGCGTGTGTGAAGGGTATTTGATACATAAATATTGAAATTATATTATTTTTAACTTGAAAATATATCCGTGTAACTTTAGATTAATTTCAAGTTAAAAATAATATAATTTCTATATTTACAATATTTAATTATAGATTACTTGTAATTGCATGCATGAGTCCCAGTAAAAATAGTTATAAATAATTATTGACCGATTTTATCATTGTGATATTTTTGCTTTATATCAATTATTAAGAATATATAGTAGGTAGGGTTGGCAAATTGGAGAAGAGACTAATCAATGATGTTCTGACTTCGAATCCACAGTTATCTCCCTTTAAACCTCTTTTTTTTTTAATGTTTTTTATCACGTATAATTTGGTGAATCACGTGAAAATTTCCATTCCGAAAATGCAGCGCAGAAAAATTATGGAAATAAGTGTTCTAATACAACTTCATATTTTAAAAGTGTAAAACGGAATAGTGAATAAAATGTACATATTCCTTCAGTTAATTTAAAAAAACATGTTTCAATTAATTCGTGCTGCCTAAATTTAACTTATTAAAATACAATAGAAAAATTTTCTCTTGAGAAAAATCTTGAAATAAATGATATTTCCATTCATGTTATACAATTGTCACGTACTTATCAATGCTGATATCCAATCAGATAAACAGAAGATCAAAGCAAGATTGCACGGCATTTTTATTTTCCAATCATCATGGCTTATCTTTCTAGAGCCGTAATTCAAAATAAAAATTGTGATAATTATTAATATAGGTTTCCGCCATTTTACTCTGATCATGTTAAAATAGATGTATTTCTATAATGATTAAAAGACACATAATTTCGGTATACGCAGATATTGAAATATACTTTTATCTATCGTTTGATGAGCGTAATACCTATTTCATTATAATTCAGTTATTTAATTTTTGTAGAAACTATGGAAGGTAATATGAAAATTCTGGTAAGTTATTCTTCTAATATTTCAATCCAAATGCAATCAGTTCAGCGAGTACATATTTATCTGCGTTCAGTCGCTACCCATTCACTGACTTCCATTTAAAGTTAATCTAATTTACATTTAACAAAAGTGATGTTCTGTCGGATTCGGCCATGACATCTTTATGCAAAGGTGAACTTGAAGGTGACTTTAGAGTTCAATGCAGGAATAGCAAAGACGTTTGCAATGGGCACAAGGAAACTGGGCTGGAGATTTGGGTGCTTCTACTCCTGACTTTCAGCTTTCACAAACCTGAATCATTTTCGAACGTCGGTTTGCCTTAAATGTCCCCGTTGCTTCGTACATTAGTACAAACCTTCCAGTTTGATCCTGTGTGTACTCTTTAAGCAACTTGGGGCGTATACCAACATTGGCGATATTGACCTTGATGCAGTCTTTAAAACTTTTCAGTGGCCTACCACACAACCTAGAGACATTGCTTTGGGATTCTCTCATTGTCCATCCGGATAAAATGACATGTCAATTTGATTTAGGCTTTCAGTATCATGGTTGTAATATTGGTGTTTTTTTACGCGGTCTAGGACCACAAGGTTTGTGATTCTATCCAATGTGTTGTGCCTTCTATACCATGGTCTAGCTCTCATATTCACATGGAAGGCTGGTAGGGAGACATTTCTCTTTTAGAGCTTAAACTTAGTGAACACTGGATGTTGTGATGGACAGGAATTGGCAGTCAGTATAGGGGTTGATTTGACTTGCCATCGTTGGAAATGACACTTCTTCTTTACTTTGACTCCAAAGTTTTCAGCTCTTATTGGTTAAATGTATATGGACTTAGTAATATTATTTTAGAGCTAGTTAAATTTGCAAGTGTAAGAGTCATCATCCTCATCATTAGTCCAAGGGATGGGTGCGATCTTAGGAATGCTCGCATATGATTAACTCCCTCCAGATGTTGCGTTTGCGATTAGGTTGAACCACTGTGAATGATCTTCAAGGCCACACAGTCACGTTGCCAGACTATTTGTCCTCTCTCGGCCGATTTTTTTCTTATCAAAATTGATAACTTTCAAGATGGCAGTGGTAGAGCTGTTGGCTCCTGCGACGTGGCTATATCATATCGATTTCCCCCTTTTGACTGTGGTTATGGGGGCATCGCAAACGCTTTTTCGGGGTGTGACAGAGGTTTTTCCTAACGTAACTTGCACAAATTCTCACTCAGAGACCGAAGATCAAATTTTCCCATTCTCAGTGACCACTTTTACGCTGCCGTCGCTATCACCCAACATTCCGTCTTGAGTTCAAAGGAGATGCCGCTGTAAGACTCGGATCTCTGTGAATATTCTTAACTCATAATGATCAAGAGTTTTTTTAGGTTTGGAATAATTATGCAACTTCTGATGTCCAAATAAAAGATCAGTGAACATGGCTGATTATATTTGGTCGGTTTTTATATACATATTTTGAATTAGTCGCCGGTTAGTGGTTTCAAGAAACTAAACAAAGAATTAAGATATATAGGAAACACAGTGTGTGCATAGAGGAAAAATGAATTAAAAAAAGGCAAAAAAAGCATAAATTTTCAGAAAGTTGTGGTGAAAGCCAATTTCTCCCACATCGTAAAGAGACATGACACAAAAACCAAGAATATATTAGGATGGTGCAAAAATAATGCCATTTTCTCACATAGTAACATATGTGAGAAAACGACCTTATTTTTGCACCAACCTAATAATTTCAGATGAACACGATGGTATATACGTAGAAACTCGACGAAAACTGTAGCCGACGAATCGATAGAGACTGAATGCGGTTTCAGTCAAAGTAAACTCAGCATTTTGAACCAAAATAGCAATATTGTAAATCTATTAGTGTTTGGTTTATTTGGTTTATTTTGTTTTACGACATATCAACCTCAATGGGTTATTTAATGCTGACAACATTTTTAGGATAGATTCATATGAATAGAATATGTATTCTTTGGTTTTTTTTATTTTCTTTTATCAACCAAAATGGGTTATTTAATAGCGACAAAGTTTTTTATTGCTGGTAATATTTTGTTTTGTCAAAAATCTGTTTCTGTTAATATCTTTACTTCAGAATTGTATTGCTAGTAATAATTTGTTTCAAAAAAGTATTGCTGGTAATAGTTAACTATTTGCCAATATCTGGGATCCTAACAGGTGCTACCACTCCGGGTCAGGGTGGACCTGGGCACACCAGCAATTAAGAGGTGGTTCCATGCTCCTCAAAACCCCCTGACCAGAGGCATTGCTGCTGGACGTAGTTTAACGTCTTACCCAGGACGGTCTATTCGTGTACAATAAATTTAAAATGCACAAACTTCGTGATATGCGCAGTTTAACATTTGCTACATGCAAGTATTTATTCCGAACCCCCGCAAGAACGTAACCAGAGTTAAAATGTGATAAAATGAACTAAGGGTTTCCTCTCAGACAATACCTTACCCTCTAGAAGGTAAAAGTGTTTCTAAAGTGTCCAGAAAAGGTTAGGTATCTAGGGACTTGAGCAATTTTCCCTCGTTCCTTGCATGCTTTCTATTTCTACTTCGAATTACAATTTGTTCCACATTCTGTTCGCTTCGGGGGACAAATGAATATCTACTTTTGAAAGTTTGCTGCACGTAGATTTAAAAAAAAACACTTTCAAATTAGTCGTTACCAATGTAGACTTCCTGTCATAACTTGTCCACGCTTGTGTTGCTTCTGTGATTGGTCATTTCATTCATTCCATTATACAGTTAGTGCATTTTGCGACGCTACGGTCACCACTTACAGTTGTGGTTCACGGCGACATTCAAGGCAGAAATGTGCAAAGGCTTGCCAATTCTTTTGCAACCCGAATATTGGGGTAATTCTTCCCGCATCTCAGAATGTAAAGAGGCAATATCTATAAGGAAGGACGTGGTTTATCCTTTAACTTTCCTAGACTGACAATAGCATATAGAGGCCGTACACTACAAACTACATTGCCACCCACTCTTGCCACCGACAGTATTCAAAGGAATACAGGGCATTACATTTGAGGACTAGTTGGCTTGAAGAGTTGCTGGAAATTTGACAGTTTTAACAGACAACCACCTTTAGTGCTTCACTCCAGTTTCGCTGGTGGGAATTTACTTCCATAGCTTTTTCCGTATTTTGGAAATCAGAGTTCTCCTTCCCCTAAATGGACTGCCTTGCTTTTCTGTCAAGCTCCATCTAACCGAAACAGCTTGTTATGAGACCCTATTTTTCCATCTTTGACCATTCCCCGTCTTTGAGCTGGCTTAGGCTTAGTTATTAGAGGATATCCGAGACTCATACAACGGAATCATTTTATCGAGAGTGGGATCATGTTCCTACTCGCCCCACTCTCCGTTATCACAACCTTTTGGAACGTAATGTAAACATTTATATACATTACATATTTTAGAAGCTTCAAAAATGGTTATTACTTTAATTAAATCTACATAAAACACACGTAGTTATCATCTGATGTTTTAATAAAATCAATAATATCCATAAGTAATCTGTTATATTTATAATAATGCACGCTTTTTTCGAACTAGTGTCTTTGAATTTGTTGTGACCAAGTAAATGGTTAAGTATTAACAACAACCAGGTTTGCAGATATATCGTATATTAAACAGTAAGTACACCAGAAGAGTATTACACGACTAGTGATAGCGTGTCGAATGAACAAGCATTCAGTCCAATCACTGTTCACTTTTCACTGTTCCATGAACTTTCTCTACTACTAAACTTATAACAGGCGGAAGCGTCTAACATAAACACGTAGAGGGGGGACACCACAACAGAACTGCTTACTATAATCACTTATTTTACTGTTGCTCATCTAAAATAAAAATGGGCTCTTAATGTAGAGAGTTACTGAATGAGGTTGTTTTATATAAATAACGACTGGATAACGTTTATGAATTGGTATTTTCAAAGAGCTACCATATTTGGTAAGATTCTGAAAAAAATTCAATTTTACTCTTTTCTAAATCAATGAAGATAGATTGTTCATATTCTGCCGGACATCTTATTCTTTCAAGTTAAATACTTTTCCCGATGATATTAGGTTGGTGCAAAATAATGACGTAATAATTTCGTTTTTTGACGTATTTTTAACGTAAAGAAACGTCATTATTACGTCATTATTTTTGCACCAACCTAATATATGATTTCAACTGTTGGTTTCAAGATACGGTATAAAAAATAAATAAATAAACAAATAAATAAATAAAAACTATGAAATTCGCCTGTATTGAAGAAAGGTTTGAAATTTCTTAGCATTCCATAATACCACTGGAAAAATGTAGTTTGAACAGCGATTGAATTATTATGACTACCGTAAGGCAAAATGTGGCTACGTTTTCGAATGAACCAGTGTTTAGTAATGATAATCCCTCATGTTTATATACATAATTTAGCTCAATATTTTATCCACAGTTATTCCTAATTTTTTTGTTTTGCTTTTTTTCCATTTTCCCGTATTTTAATAAGGAATGATAAGATTAGCATTATTTTCTTTATATTTGCGATAATTGAAACTGCGATTTTCAATAAGTGAACATATTACATCCTTCTTTTCACATTTTTGCTTTGTTAAATTATAACTTTAAGAGCTTCATATTTGACTAGAAGCTTTTCACTGGGCCTAAACGCCGTCCATTTTCAGCTTTAAAAGCAATACCCCTTCAGGAAGTTTGAGATCATAGCTCTCCATTGATATATTTTTTCTATATTATAAAGAATCATTTTGACTTCTTAGGTAAGAGGATAGAGTGATTTTCCTTTTTCTTTTTACACGGTTTTGAATAGGGAATTACCTATTTAGAAATAGTATCAGGGATTTACCTATTTAAAAAGAGTATGAGACTTTTACCAAGACATTTAGTTAGAAGTGACAACCAATTTAGATATTGACAACCAATCCTTACACATTCTATTACATGAATTAAACGAAGATAAAGTAATAAGATGTCGGAAGAGGACAATGCAAATTTGGATATGTCCCTTTGTAATGATAGTTGTGATAACTGCTTAACAAACCTGATAGATAGGTAGGTAGGTTGATTTGTCTAACTGCACATCAACATCTCTATGAGTAGTTTAATGCCGAAATCTAATTATTATGAACACAATTTTATTCAAATACTGATAAAATATATTGTTTGTCATTTCGCTATAAAATGTATTGTTGGCAATTTTACTATAAATATATATCGTTGGTATTTTTATAATAAAAATGTATTTTTATACTTTCATACAGAATGTTTTTTTGTTTGGAGCTTCATTATTTGCCCATACCTGATTCCCTAACAGGTGCTACAACCCAGGATCAAGATGAAACGGGGAACTACAAAAATTAATAGATCGTTTCACGCTCCTAAAAAAAAAAAAAAAGTTGCCGGATATAGTTTATCGTGTTACCCAGGACTACGAGTACCTGTAAATTTGTGGTAGCCCAATCATTCACGGCATCTGGACAATTCCGAACACCCAGTTTCGTTGACATGACGTGAGCTAGCCCCTACTGTAGATTTCAGTCACTTTCAAAAGATGTCACACGCTGAGATCGGTTTCCCAGACTGATAACTTCAAACAGAAGTCACCTTTGTTTGTTTGTTTCTTTTCTTTTCTTTATATATATATATATATATATATATATATATATATATATATATATATATATATATATATATATATATATATATACAAACGCGCGCAAATACATGCACACACATATATATTTATATATTATAAACACGACTAAAATCTAATAGGAGATGAATCTGGATTTTAACTGACTGAAATAAAGATTGAGTTTTCATCGAACGTATAAAATTTTTTTACCTCGAGGATTAAAACCCCAGCATATTACTAATGAGGTACTGGGTGCAAAGCTATATCAGTTAATCTATAATCAGAAACGTTTTGCTACAGTCCTTGTTTTAGGAAAAAAAAAGAACATGTAAAATCAGAAAACCATGAATGTAATTCGTAGAAATTCGGTCAAATTAAAGCAACATTGAGATTTTGGAAAAAGATCAACTAGAATCTCTTTAAATTTAACAAATAAACAAAACACATAAAAAAGTAATGTGTCAAAAGAAAACATCAAGACGAATCGGAAAACCAGTAAAATAAACAAACATGACAAACAAAATCGAAAAATCCAAGTGTGATAGCATCGTCCGTAAACACAGCAGCTGCGTGAATAATTTCAGCCAATCAGATTCAAACGTTACTTTTCTTTCTTCTCTTTCTTCAGGCAATCAGCATACAGTTCTTCTATAGCAAATATTGTCTTGCAATTCTTTCAAAAGGAAAAAGGCACAGCAGATGATTGGATGTAAACTCTTTTGCAATTCTGTCAAATATTACCTTCCGCGCGAATGCTTAACTTCACTGGTTTCTTTTGTTTAATCCTTTTATTACACTTTTTTTTTTCAAGCTTAATGGTGGGAATAATGTCTTTTGTCTGGGCTACATTACATTTTCCAATCTATTTGTTACGTGTTATCACTTGGTTTTATGCCTCTCTCTTTCTTTCTGTCTCCCTCTCACTCTTTCTCTCTCCCTCCCCTCTCTCTCTCTCTCTATATATATATATATATATATAAATATATATATATACACATACATAAATATATATATATATATATATAAATATACACATATATACACACAAACAAACATATATATATATATATATATATATATATATATATATATATATATATATATATATATATATGTATATTGTAAATGTGCAAAGTACATTGCATTATGAACGCAAACAATAAAATATGCAACCTACTTCGTAAAATCTGAATAAATGTGCAGCATCAAAATTATTTTTGAAATGTCTACGCCGAGTATATTAGGAATACATAAAATATATTTTGAAAAATAATTTAATCCTATTCATTCGAACACCAGGAAATATGACAAACTACATATATACATACATCTCTCTATCTTGACTTTTGAAGATCATAGAACCGTGGAACAGATAAAGTTACTCTAAGTAGCGTAATGTTGACGAAGTCAAGTATTATATATATATATATATTTATTAAAGACATTTTTTATGTTTAACGTTCTTTTTATAGATACAAGTATTTAAGTAAATGCTCTATTTATAATAAACAGTATTAAATAACATTTACCGGCCTGAATATCCGAGAAATTTTCATAGAAAATATTCGTCCTTTAGACAGGATTCGAATATAAAAGTGAACATAGAAGTCAACACTTAGAGGCGACAGTCTGTTTCGTGCTATATGCAATCGTCAGGCCACGTATGCTGTTATTTTTCTCGGCTATTTATACATATACGGGTCAGTGGTGCATTTTGGGTAGTCTATTATGGCGGTTATTTTACCGGAAGTCGTTTATTTATTTATTTGGGTTAAATTATTTTGCTTGTTTTTATTTTTTGCTTCTTATTTTATTTATTCATTTATTTATTTACTTATTTTTGAATCGTTTTTTTTATTAACGTAGTAAAGATTTGTTTATATCACTTATTTAATAGTTTTGTTTTGGTTTGAGGATTTAATTAAAGCTATTTGTTCGGTTTTGGGGTTGGTTGTTGTAGTTTATTCTAACTATTATTTTTGCAGAAACAGTTTTTTAATTCGTGTTTATTTGGATTGATTATCTTTATTTGTTTTTCCTAACGGTAACTTTATCGGGATTGGTTAGTTTATATATATATATATATATATATATATATATATATATATATATATATATATATATATATATATATATATATATATATATATATATATATATATTATATATATATATATTGGGATCATTTTTAAAAATTAGAAAGTTTTTCGAAACATTCCTTAACATTTATTTATTTTCAAATAATATTACTCAAAACATTATATTTGACAATTGAAAAAAACTGGTTTCGCATATGGACGTTATCAATTTGTATCTATTTATAATTATATTTTTTATTATATTTTGAGCAGTGGATCATCAATTATTAAATTAATGTGAGCTTACATAATCATTTAAAAATAGTAATGGTAATATTAGAAATTAAACAGTAATTATTAACAATAAATTATAATATATATTAAAGTGTTTTTATAATAAAATATAATATATAATAAAATTCTGTAAAGGGATATATTTTAACAAAAGCTTGAAGATGTTTTTTTTAGCCTGAAGCTCCGAATAATGCAAACGGTGAGGGATTATTATTATTATTATTATTATTATTATTATATATATATATATATATATATATATATATATATATATATATATAATCATTAATATTATAATTATTTTTTTAAATCTGATTCCTTCGCTACATAACAGTTTAAGCTCTACTTCTGTATGGAGCACTGTTTTTTTAATAAATAAAAGTAAAAATACTAAAGAACTCCGGATTATTTACCTAATATGTTCTTTCCTATTTCCTACATACCTGCACATATATATTCATTAGTATTATAAATTAACTGATTTAAAATATGTTTTTTCGCTACACTGTATTAACCATGTTTCGAAAATAGAAGCTGAAAGCTTTGAATTTAATTTTATAATTAAATTAAAAACATTAGTTCCATTTCATCCTCAAGCAAATTCATTAATATATACTTGAAAGTTGTGTTGCCTAACATCACAAATTTATGTATAAAGTTTAAATGCAATCAGAAATTTACACGTACTCATGTAGAACTGTAAAATATTGATATAATTAACTGTGTACCGAGAATACATGATAAAAGTGATTACACGCCGACGCCGACCGTGGTTATCGCCGTGACCAATCACTAGTTCGATAATAACTGTTGACTGATGCATCTGGATCAAATAATTTGCAGTTGAGAAAATGCTCAGGTGATATAAAATGAATAAGGCTGGTGCGTATTAACTGATATATTAAACATGTTTGGAAGAAAGGATTTGGTTAAAAATTCCAAGAGTGCGATGTCATACATCTAAACAAGAACAAAAGAGACAACGGTTGTGATCATAACAAACAAAATACGAATAGTGCGTATATATATATATATATATATATATATATATATATATATATATATATATATATCATAACCAGGACTAAAATCTGGCAGGAAGTCAATCTGGATTTTAAGTGACTAAAATAATGCCTGAGTTTTCGTCGAGCATGTAAAATCGTTTTCCATCTAGGATTATAGTCCCAGCATATTACTAAAAAGGTACTGGATTCAAAGCTATAAAAGTTAATCTATAATCAGCAACATTTTGCTTTAGTCCTTGTTTGCTAAGGGGATCTGCATTTACGACCCCCTCGGACGGCCCCACGTAAAGTCCAGGCATCTGAGAGTAGCTTTACATTGTTAGCATCATTTCGAGTAACATACATGACTCTGGGAATAAATGCGTTATGCCAAGATTGAAACCCAGACTTTAGTTTGAAACAAGTGTTGAGAAATAAAAAAAAAATAAAAAAACTTCATATAATTCATGAAATACGATAATAATAATTAAACACTGTCCGGATTATCTTAGCTAAAATGACTTCGAAATATCATCATATCGACATTGCTATTGCCAAGTAACGTGAAATATCGTAGAAGAACCTGTTTCGTTTTGCAGACAACTGAGAAATTAAATTCTTTAGCAATATAACGATCTCAACTATATTAAAATATCCATGAAGGAATGGCCCTAGGTGAAATCTGACCTAAATCCTATCGAAAATCTGTGGAAGAAGATACATTTCGGTGTTCGTCAGAGGACATCTGAAAACTTAAAAGATCTTAAAGCGATTTGTCAACAGGAAGAGAAGAAACATTGGCGTTAATTTCTCGAGGTAGTTTGCATCAAATTATTTCAAATGTCTGACAGCTGTCATATCAAATAATGGATAAGCCATTAAATATTGAACGATGTTTATTGATATGTTCCCAAAATACTGCGTGTTACTTTCTGTTTTATTTGTCAATAAATTTATGTCTGGACCAATATTTTTTTTTTATTTCTTCATATGCATTCTACAGGGTAAGTAGTTACTACACTGAGCTCAAGTTTTATACTAGTAGGTATAATGGATATTGTGACCTTAAAATATTCTGTTTCAAATATTCCTATATCATTATGTATTAAATCTGGGTGACCGCATACATCTGAGGTATAATGATCAAAACCTTTATTTTACTCATCATAGTTGTTCATCATAGTATCCTTGATTGTCAATAATAAAAAAAAAAACATGTATCGAAGAAGACCACTTCTTTATTTAGTAGCTCTTTTTGTGTTTTTTTTTTTCATTCAGAATTTTATGATGTGCATCGTTTTTACTCCAGCTAACGTTCTAATGTTGGCCCGTAATTGATTCTTAAAGCCAACTACACATTTACAACGTCTCTATAATAATTCTGTATTAATATATGATATTTGAAATAATTAATTTTCACTGATTTGCTAAAGTTAAATACTTTTCTTTCGGAAATACATAACTATAACAACAAATAAATATACACAGAGTAATATATCTTTTATTGATTCGCATTTCTGTAAGTAAATCTCTCTTCTTTAGAGAATGTTCTACGAAGAGAATCTTTTAACCTTCCAACAATTATTTCTGCAAAATTTTAGAGCATTTTTATTTTCTTATTGTTATAAATTATCAAAGTATTAAGTTGTTTTTTCTATTACTTAGGGTTTTCTACTGCTTTCTAACAAATGTAATTTGAACTGTGCATTCGATCAAAAATTAAGGATTCCGGTTTGGGGTTGAGGCTATTTTTGATACATTGATGTCATTGGAATGCTGTCCAAAGAAGAGTTTTATATTGAGAGACATATGCTATAGGCTGAAAGTGATATTTCTAAAGAAAGCATCTAATGTCGAAGTAATTCCTTTCTCAGCTCATTGATTATTTTTGCCTCACATTTGCAAAGTGAGGTCAGATGCTGCCTACAACAAAATCTCCGGTCGATTCCTTCTCAGAGAAAGGTATTTTCTATCCAATGTCATACTCAAACAAGCCAAACATTCATTGTGGCTTTGCAGAGTGACAGTTTGTGAAATTTCTTCCTATTCGTAAGAAAGAATTCACTTTGAATTGAAACAAGTGAGAGAATGAATCGCGTCTTACATTCGTTTCGTGTAAAGATGTTCATGTCTTTTTCCCTTTTTTCTTTTTTTTGTATTAAAGCAATAAATCCTTTTTTTCCCTCGCGATTGACCAATTTAATCGGAAGTAACATTTATTCTCCGTCGATCATGAAGAAGTCTATTCTTTCTGCTTTTATGTGTCGTGTCCCTTCAGGACGTGAGTTTTAGTGTCTATATAACTACTATTCATTGCATTTCTAATGTTTGTCTTTTTACAGTTCCAGCCACTTTCTGTTTTACAATTCATTTACACAAGATAGCTAATTATTCGATGTTTACCAGAAATTCCCCTTAACACACCAGTGTTTAATCACATATTCCACCACGTTATTCTAAGCATTCTTCTAAAAAATATCATTGTTGCTTAACATCTCTTCATCTGTGAAGAAATTATTCACTATACGCAACCATATTGGAGGTTTGCTATATTTTCTTTGTTTCTGGCGTCATCAATTCTGTTTCTTAATATTTTCTTTAGTTTCTGCAATTTCAATATGCCTCTGGATTTAGGTGTCACATTGTCATAACACTTCCTTGATCATTACATTTCTTTATTTGTGTGATACTGTCATCACCATTTCGTAGTTTGTATCTTGGTTAAATTCTCTTGATAACGTGCAAACATTATGTCTTCTTACAATTAATGGTTACTCCTTTCTTCTCACTAAATACTATCGAATGGCTGAGGAACAGCATACATCAATTAGGCAGTTTGTTCTTTTATTTGCCGTCTTCACACATGATATGTATCTTCTTTCAAATTTGATTTGGTCATTATTTCTATGTGCTCTCGCGTATTTTCTTTGCCTCCTTTTTTATACATTGCAAAATATTCAAGACATCAATAAAATGGGTCATAATGGATTTCCTATTTACCATTCGTTGATTTTCTTCTAGATTAATTTATTCGAGTTATTTAAAATAATAATAAAAAAATCCGCTATTAATTATCAGTTTCTTAAAAATGCCGCGTATATATAATATGGTATTAATAATGTTTCTAAAAATACTCTCTCAATATACGGTATTAAATCTAGTTGGTTTGAAAAGTTGGATACTGATCTAAATGATGATGTACAATCTGTTGTTAACTGGGATAGGAAATGGCCTGTATATTTTAAAGCCTCCACAACGAAAAGTCCTCATTTAATCACATTAAGGAAGCTTTTTTAGGTTTTTACTAGCATGGCTGATGCTAACCTCCATGAAATTGTCACTTGCGACTTCTAGACCTAACTTTCGTCGCGTGCATGAAGGGGAAAATTAAATTGCATCAATTGGTAGGTCTGGTGGACTGTGTTGTACTAGACAAATAATTCATGTCAAATCTATGCGACACACTTATACGTCTACCATTTGTCCATAAAGATTTCTTTCACTTCATGTCCTGCGCTTCAATGTAGTTTGAAATTCTTAATTACATCCAAAGAATGTTATCAGTTCTGACCTGTCATCTCGTATTTAGCCACTTTGCCATCGCCCAAAGGTAGTTTCCCCATGCCTCTTTCATAAATGGATCCATGGTAATTGTTTCAATTAGCTCTCCTTTCTGGTAACTATATTTACAAATGTAATCGGCGTACTTGATTGGAAGCAGGGCCTTATCATTTTATATTTTGAATGGCTAGATGGATTCCTCTTGTGGAAATCTTTTCCTGTCTCTTGCTTTTCCGTCATCATTGACCTTCAAAAATTGAAAGGCAAGAGACTGGTACAATGTTAACCTTACCAAGTCTACAGTCAACCATTATCTATCCTACATATCCTTATAATCTGAACGTACTTGCTCCTCTCACGTCAACACAACAAATTCACTTAGTGGCACACTACTTTGAGAGACTCTGGCCTTGCAGTGGTGAAAACATACTAAAGCTCATTGTCTTAATCTACCTCCTCTTATATAGAGGTAAGTGTTATTTTATACAAATATAATATTATATATTTCACACGGAAGCAACATATATATTCTCAACTTGTACTTGTTTAAAAGAATAAATTTTAATTAAAGCTGTTCAAGGATTAAATACACATTATCACGTGATGAACTATTCCCCGCCTTACTGACTTTCGAAATCCTCGCCATATATCAACTTTATTTAAAGATGCCTTAGTTGAACCGAGAACGGTTTGGCACAAATCTCGTATCTGTGTAAGCAGGTATTATCATTCCTTGGTTCATTAACAGATTGTTGTTTTAAATGAACTTCCTAGAATGGAAAAAAAATTGCTGCTAATTTTCTTTTCCCACCTCTAAAATCCGATCAGGAATTTACTTGGAAATGTGTTACAATAAACTTTACGCACTCCTAAAACTTTAAGATATTTAACCGGTGACTGATGTCCGTTTTTTTTTTTTGTTTTTTTTTAATTTCTTACTCTCACAAAGAATATCCTATTATTTTGGCTCAATTCACCGAAAAATTCTTTATCGAATGATATTATGAAAACAGGTAGCGGGTTCTTCTTCTCAGGAACGACAAAATGAAAAAAAAAAAAAAAAAATCAAAAGTAGCGTCATCGTAGTCACGTGTGAAATGTTCGAAATCTAGTTTGATCTTTCGTCTGCCGAGGGGATTTAGTAAAAGGATCTCTTAAAATTAAAGTCGTAAATCGCAGGTGAACTGACTCCAGCTGGATAAGAATTCAAGCCAACTGGAACATATTTCGATTACAACTATTATTTTGAGTCTGTCAAAAATATGATTTTCTTAGGTGATGAGGATTGTTAAATTTATCAAATGGAGTGTAAAGTATGACAAATTCGAGCAATGTTTTCAAAAATGTACACACACACACACGAATATATATATATATATATATATATATATATATATATATATATATATATATATATATATATATTGTATCTATAAGTGTAAACAAATGTTCTTAATTTTAACCGACAATGCTCTGCCTAAATTATAACTGCATTTTCTATATTTCGAATAAGTTGATTCAAATCAAGATTGTTGGACATCCGTCCAAAATTCATTTTTTCCTGTTTTTTTGTTAGTAATTTCTGCCGTTTTAGTCATTATTATGAACTAAATTTTGTCAGCAGGTTAGATAATATTGTGTTGGCTACCTTTCAAATTTAATTATATATACATCGTATAAATCATATCCTGTGTAGAAAAACATTGGAGATCATATTATTATTATTATTATTATTATTATTATTATTATTATTATTATTATTATTATTATTTCTTTTCATTTCAAATATGTATACCCATTTCTTTCCAACCAGTGACCTAAGATCAGAAATGTTTTAATTTTACAATGGCCATTTCTCCAAAAAATAAAACAAAGATCACTCACATTTTGCACAAATTAAACTCTTCGTAATGTGTGAGCTGTACTTGTGAGTACAATTTAGCCTACAAGGGAACCCTTATCGGACCCTTTTGCTATGAAGTCGCCAATTTCAACTGGAATCTTTGATATCTTCAGGCGCCACATTTTTTAAAATTTCCATTTCAAGAGCCTTGTATTTCTTATATTTTTTATGATGTTCATAGATACATTAGAATCTTCAGTGACAGTCAATAAGAAAACACATTCTGTTGTTGGGGTTTTTGATCACGATGTCTGAGTGATTAGCTTTAATTGTTCTATGTGTATTGTAATGCCCCATAGAATTGTTACAGCTCCTGTAACTGAGTCTGAGTAATGTTCATACCAATTTCTTGCAACTTCATTTCCGTAAATTTGCATGTTATTATTATTATTGTTGTTATTATCATTATTATTATTATCATTATTATTATTATTATTATGATCATCAATAATCACATCTTAAATATTTTATGCACATTTTAATATGCTGTCCTTTCTAGGGACGTTTATTCCATTTGTGTTTTCGTTTGACTAATAATAGCTTTAACCGTTCCGAGCCTTTTCTTGCACTGTGTACGATATAACATCTTTGTATTATATATTAAAATTTTCTATGTTAGTAAGTGCATTTTAGTTGCTGATGATATAATTGTCAATGTATTCACAAATTGCAGCCAGTTTCAATAAGTAATAAGTTACCCTATGGAACTGTGTTGTTTTTAGTGACCAGTTTGTTTCCAACAAAAATAATCACGTATAGTAAATAGAAGCATGGAAGGAAAATTTCGTTTGTCCCTTTTTGAAAATTGCCCTGATTGCATTTGTAACTTTTTTTAAATGCAAATACCTTTTTAAAATCCCAACGAAGGAATATTATTGATTTTTGAAAGTCAACGAAAGTATTTATTTTCAGGAAATTAAGAATAAATTGAAATTCTAATCTTGCACTGATAAATGTTACTACAAAAGTTAATTCTACATAACAGAAAGGCGGTCGAGCGAACTTCTTTTACTAAAAGGAAAGAAAAATTCGCCCTACACATTCCCTTGGGCTATACGCAATAGACTTTGTTTCGGGTATAACTAAAAAATAAACAAACTTTCTCTTTTATGAATATAAATCTACTTAATAATAATAATAATAATAATAATAATAATAATAATAATAATAATAATAATAATAATAATAACGAATCGGACAATGTGCAAACACTTTGGAAAATATGTTAATAAACACGGGTATGAACATCAGCCAACAGCGGTTACAGAAATCGAAAACATGAAAATCCTATGGGATTACACAATCTTTACAGATAGGAAGACTGGAGCAATTAGGCCGGACATAAATGTGAAACACCGAAAAGAAAAGAAAAATCTGCCTACTAATTGATATGGTCTGCCCTGTTTACTGTAACATAGTAAACAAGGAATTTGAAAACTATGGAAGTATAAAAAACTGGAAATCGAAATATGTGGAAATGGAAAACAAGAATAATACCATTCATAGTAGGTGCGCTTGGAATGATAAAAAGGAACACAACAACACATTGAAATGTCTCTGTAAATTCCAGTGTAACATAAATATAAAAAATGTCTTGATAATTACAGTTCACCCAGTAAGAGGAATTTTGTCTATGTAACGCTAGTTATGTTATGAGAGTTAGAAAAACAAATCATGAAATGTAGCCATAACAGCGCACAACTATATGCTTTAGGTCTTGTGTAGACTTGGTAGGTAGTGTGACGATAGCAGAAATCAAGATATAATGACCATGATGTTAATAATAATAATAATTTCGTTGAAAATTGATGTTATCTTGGAATCTGGTGAAGCACGTCATATCTCCTTGAGATCTAAACGCTTATAAACGATGTTAACGTTGTTATTCATAATAGCCATAGTAAAAAAAAAAATTAAAAAAATCAATAAAAACATTAAAAAAATTTAAATAAAAATAGCCGGAGGAGGTCTGGCCCCCTGAACGTGATGGGCCACCATGGTGCGTGTATGCTCTGCCGCCCACGAACCAGCCCCCTAAGTATGGGTAAATACGAACTAACTATAATGCTGACACAACGAAAAGTATTGATAAACCGCAATGGTAGTCACGCGGGACAACGAAGACCGCTATGCTCAGTGAGGAACCAGATTGGAGCCAAAGAGACAGCAAATGGAACAATTTCGACTCAACGAGAACTAGATGAAAACCACGACGAGGACAGTCCTCACACAGTCATTTATATTCATTAAAAGAAAATCTCACAAAAAGAACAATAAATAAACGGTCTAGGGAAGAGTATATTGAAGTAATGATATTCTTTTACTACGATAAATCCAACAACGACAGCAATGAACAAAGCTGGCTATAATATCTCGCGAAAAAAACATCCCTCAAGCAGACAAAACATCGATGCCAACAAACTAGCTAATGTCAGGCGTGACATCATCAGGATAAAAGAATACCTCAAACAGAACTCGAAAGCACCCAAAAAACATCATAAATAGATTAAACGTTAATCTTGCGGGGTTAAATGCCAACAACGCAGAAGGGAAACCACTAGTAATAATCCCTCTGTGGAACACAAGCATATAGAAGAAGATAATGAAAAATATGAGAGAGAAATAGAGATGACAAAAACATCAGATATAACTGGGAGAATATAAGGTGGTGTCTTTCGAGGAAAGGCCGACAATTCCAAAAGTAAGAAAGAACCGTTAAGAGAAGGAAACCATCACCCTTATTAACCAAGCAAGTAGGAAATAAGAGACTAAATGGAAAGAACGATGAACCAGACAGAAATTAATCACCTTATATACGCAGCCTCGGCAACTATCGAAGAAACAATAGGTGAAACACTAAAAACCTAACGCAAACGAAAAAGAAATTGTCAGTTGAAAAAAAAAGAAACCGAAATAAACGACGAGGAAAATTGTCACTTCTAAGTGAAATAGACAAGGGCTCTAAAAAGAAAGAAAGAAAAGGGTAACAAATGAAACGAAGACTTGACAAAAATAATAATAATACTGACGTACCAAAAGTTAACGAGAAGCTGAAACAACAAATTCAAGCGAAGGCACACCGAATCAGGTGTTATGAAAAAAAAACAAAACAAAAAAAAACAGATTCTTCTAGCAAAACAATATCTTCAAAGAATATGCCAAGAAATTATATCGAGAACATGAAAAAAATAAGATAGAAATAAAAGACCCGCCTAATATCAAGAAATCGAGGATTTCTGGTGTAAGATGTTTGAAAACTGCAAAATGCACAAAGACAGAGCTACATGGATCAAGCCACAACAGGTTAACACATACACATATAGAGTGTCAAAAATGGACGCATATCAGTGTTACTAAAACAACCGCTGCCATCTGCAAAACCAAAAGCTGGAGAGCAGCTGGAATAGACCTAATAGTCAATTTTTGGATAAATAATCTAGCACCGACCATAACCTACCGCTGACTTACAATGATATAATCATAAACCCAGAAAATGACTGAACTGGCTTACGTGGGGAGTAGCACACCTACACCATAAAACAGAGACGCAGACCGATGAACTATAAGCCCATCACCTGTCTAGCAACAATGTATAAGATCCTCGCGTCTGTCATAACCGAAAGGATATACAACATCATTGAGAAAATCAATTTACTCTCAGCAGAAAAGAAGAGATTTAAAAGAGGAAGTTATGTGCGCAATGATCAAATAATTATCAACAAAGCAATATTGGAAGAGGTGAAAACAAAGAAAAGAAATTTATCGACAGCATGGATCTACTAGAGAATGCCCTTCGACAGTGTTTTGCACTCATGGATAAAGAAGACCTTAAAAATTTACAGAATATGTCCAGTCAAAATCATAACATCGATCATGAATAACTGGAAGACTACGCGACACTAAATCTAAACATTGCAAATGGGTCATTAACATCAAGACCAATCAATATCAAAAGCGGGATCTTCCAAGGAGATTCATTATCAGCACTACTTCTCAGACCTGCAGTAGCACCACTCAGCTACTTACTGAACACTGATACAAGACACAGAATGACAAACTGAATCACTTATGTTATATTGATGATATTAAAACATTTACCAAGGATGCCAACCAGAAGAAAAACCTTCGGCGAAGACATTAGGATGGAGTTCAGAATCGACAAATGTGCTAACACCACCTTCAAAGACTGTAAACTCACGAAAACTACAGATTCAGGCGTTGATATCAACAACAAGGTTAAGGAACTGGACCAGGTTGGTAAATACAGATAGTTAGGAATTGCTGAAGGAGACGGAATTCATTTAATTGCAAAGAAAAAATCCCAAATTAATATTATAGGAGAGTGCGTTTGATACTAAGAAGTTTGCAAGTTATAAAAAAAAAAAAAAAACATAATATATCTTTACACTGTAAGAATTCTTTTGGAGTTAATAATGATTTAGTGAAACAAGTCTTTCTAATCAACCTGTAGCTGATAGAAGGGGAGGTGATTCATAAATTTCCCAAGGGGATTTGCGCGTAAGTAAATATAACGAATCCTACTGGAACTGTAAATCGGTTCACCTCTTTCGAGCTTCAAGTCAGTATCCATCAACACAACCACATGTTACCCATCTATGTATCGGCCAGATTCGACGTTGCTTAACATCAGTAATCATACAGGAACTGGTGCTGGAACGTGATATTGGCTGTAAGTCTGAAGTAAGATTGAGCGGGAGGAAAGATAAAGTAACCTGCCTAATGTCCGTGTGCATGGATAGCAGGTCAGAGAAAAATGGAGATTATACAACGGGAAATGATGCTTAGCACAAGAGACATGAATGTGTGAATAACAATGATTGCCACGGTCTAAAAGTCCCCTAGTATAGAAAAGAAAAGTAGATTACATGAAGGAAACTCTTAACGAACACGGTATTCTATATTGAATCTTTTGCTAGATCAGCTGACAGGAAAGCTGGTTCACTGTGTCCTGCGAGACAATATTTAGCTACAGAACCGACCTTACATATCTATAAGTCTACCATTCACCCATGCTTTAAATATTGCTGCCACATATGATCTGGTGCCCTTGCTAATTCCCTTGAGCTCATTAATAAAATCCAAAGAAGGATCAGGAATATTATTAGTATTATTGTTAATTTCACTTGAGATAGCTAGATGTAACCGTAACTTCTATGTTAACAGTTTCTTCTCTCTCACTCATCGCTTATGGAAATACCTTCCGGCTCCATATCTTCCAGCCAACTTTAATCTGCAAAAATTTAAATGCAATCTCAATTGTTATCAACTGCCTTCCTGATTACTGTTCTCTTTCTGCTCATCATTATTGTTTCTGTTCCTAACTCTTCCAAAACCTGCGACCCCTTGTGTATTAGTGGCTTTACTACTTTACATGGGGTGATGCCGATGAAAAAATAAATAGAAAATAAAAAAAAGAAAGAAAAATTGAATGCATACGAGATTTTGTGACCACAATAATGATCCTGGTAACTTCTCGAACATTACTGCGAAGTTTCCTACTAGTCTGTGCAATAGTCATGTCAATAGCATCTTGTAACTTTCTGCGATATGTAAAGTCTATTCGGAATTAAATATTAAAAAAAAATCGTTTGAAATAACCGCCGAGGCATACGAATTGCAAGTCGAAATTTGACCCCTAATTGAAGAAAGCAAATTGCAAGAGATTTATCACGCTACATTTTATTTTCTCCTTCACCGTTAACTATTGACATCTATTCCAGTTCCCAGCAGGCGATACATCGACGAGGTGTTGCGACATTGCAATCAATTACCCTGCCAAGCGAGTCGACGCAGACACTCACCACAAAGCGAACAGTCAATACACAGCCACGGGTTACGCTACCAAGGAAAGAGTAACAGTTTAGCGGTCCACCGAAATATGGTCAAAGTGTTTGGAGGGCAAAGTTCCGGAAGACTCAACATCCGTTCGCCATAAAACAAAAGAGAAATAATAGATTACAACCCTTAATCCACTCGCCGACTCTACAGAAAGGACAGGCTGGTTTTCGGCCTTGAGGCACGCACACGCTCCTTTTCATGATTTAAGTTCCGGACGCCGACTCGGACATTAGATGCTATTCTTGGATGGCGCTTGCATTATTTGATTCGTCAAACGTTCATAAGGTGTGTGTCATTTCATAACGATTGGTTTAGAGATAGTCCCTCTGCGACAGTTCTGCCACTAACGCATAAATTATAGAAGGCCGATTTCTTGAATCGTATTCTTGTAAAGACTGGCAAATAGGCTACAAACAATATAGTGTGTTTTAATATATATATATATATATATATATATATATATATATATATATATATATATATATATGTGTGTGTGTGTGTGTGTATATATATATGTGTGTATATATATATATATATATATATATATATATATATATATATATTCTATATCATATTTACCTGTCCATGTATATCGATAAACATAAGAGATTAGATGTCACAATCATTTAATATTAATCGATCATCTTCCTGCCGATGTTTCATTTGAGTAGTTGTATAAATAATTCCATAAACAGATATATATATATATATATATATATATATATATATATATATATATATATATATATCTATATATATAAACAGATATATATCTATAAACAGTCATATATATATATATATATATATATATATATATATATATATATATATATTCCAAAATATACATTAGTAACATATTTTCATTAATTGATCTGGTGTTAAACTAAGGAAGAATTCGAATTTTTTAGCATAAACAATATACTCGGCTGGAATTGGAACTCAAAAAACAAATGTCATTCAAAAACCGACAAGCATCAAATCTTCCCATTCAATTTTGTTTACTAACATATATATATATATATATATATATATATATATATATATATATATATATATATAAATATGAACACATATACAGAGGTTAGTAAATAATTATCCGCATTTTCACCATAACTTATATGTATAACTAGATATGAGAATAATTATTTATATAATATCACAGAAGTGAGTGCAGGTGGTAATATATTAGTGCTCCATGTATAATAGCAGAGCTATAGTTTATATTAATAATATATATACACTTTTCAACATCGGTATCCCAACTGTAATTTTCATACGCAATGTAATCGCTAGGTTTTTAATCTGCACATGACGTTTGTATCAAGCATGAAAGTCAGAGTTGTGCTACCGGTGAGAAAAAAAAAAGTCTATACGCTTACATAACCCCACGCTTGGAGCAGATATGAGTGTTCGAGGAAAATTAAGTGTATATTTGTTGTTTAAAAACAGTAAATTTACTTTCCTAACTAGACGATTTCTCTGTAGCTAAATGGTATAGCACATCAAGATATACATTTAGAGGTCCAAGTGCTTTCGCGCATTTTAGTCGTTTTCAAAGAAAGAAGAATAAAATAGTTATCAGAAAAAAACTGAAATGAAAGTATTTCTGCTCAAATGTTTTCAATTAATAAGACAATTGTCTCAGGGGAAATACAGTTTGGACACTTCAGATGGCGGTGAGTCTGAAATGTTCTCAGTTCGTCGCACTTTTCAAAATTATTATTTTGGCGAACAAACATCAGAAGTTTGTAAGGCTTAAAAAACCTGAGATCTGATGCAAAAGTTGTGTTGAATGCCCGAATGTCTATATGGAAAAACGTCCAAATCCTGACTTGAGCTCAAATTTCATCTTCCTCTCTTGAAATCTAGAAAAAAACTACATTCATGTATTGCTGGTTTCTTAACATAGAGTATATTGTGGGTGATTTCAATAGGTGGATGAACGATGAGCAACTGAACAGGAAAGTGCGAGTGATTGTAAATTTTGTTAAAAGATATAGTATTCTGAATACAAAAAATGTATTTCAACATATGCTATCCAAAAGATATATGCAAAGAAGCTGTATTTATAAAAGCAAAAAAATCTGGAGTCTAAATGGTTATAATTGAGTCACATTCTTAGATACACGAAAACAACGGATAGTTTGGTATTTTCTATAATTTTGAGAAGAGTCATTAACATTCAAATGGTTATTCAGAGGAAATAACATTTTTCAGATATAAATCAGATGAAGCATATCTAAGAACTAAAAAATATTCACTGAATTTTATTAGGTATTAGTAGTGTACAAGGGTGCGATGGTTAAATTGTCGCCATTTTAAATTTATAATTTTGTGCATGCGCGTTGTTTATTTTTGAATTTGTCGACTGATCAGTATAGTAGGGTTTGTTGGACACTATCTGTGAGAACGATGAGCAACATGACACAATACAATCCGTCAGAAATATTGGAAATGTCATACTATACTGTTTGGCATTTTCCCCGAAACCTCGTATAAGAATATTTCAGTGTGTCTGTGGGACAGTGAGGAGGATTAGGAAAGTGTTAGATTAGTCTAATGGTGATTACGAAGGTACGGAATTTCGGAAAACTCACTCTGATCGTTCTGATAAGAAAAGAACTCCAGAATTTGTTGGTAAGGGCCTCAGACAAAACACGAAGACCTACATCGAATGCATTGAGGAGGTAGTGCTGCCCTAGTTTAAGATGACGGTTACTGGAAGACCCTATGTATGGTAGCTGGACTCAAGCAAGATAACCCAGTCATGGCCGTCAAACACATCGCCCCTTACATCTGGCCACCTAACTCCCAAACTGCACCCCTTGGTTACTGCACCCATCAACTTAACCTAGAAGTCGGCCCAGAAGTGATGCAGAAGATTCTGAAGTCGTCTGGAGACCATGATTGAAGCCAATGGCTTTTTTTATTGAATAGATTTACTCTTTAGTATTTGAAGATATTCTTGTGTAATTTTGATAAATATACCTGTTAAAAGGAAATGTCAGTGTTATTTTCATTTTTGGATTTTACATTATAACAATTTATCTATCGCACCCTGGATATTCTTTTTTTAATTTTTCAACACTAACCTTAACCATATACTAACCTTGACCATAAGAATAAAATATTTATATAGCTTTCAAAGATCAAGTTTGCTTCTTTTTTATTTTTTGCTAAGGTAGTAGCATGAGCAGCCGCCGCATAAGTCAGCGTTATTTGTTACATCCCGTTGCTATTTTTATTAAATCATAAAATCAGTTTATGAACCAGTAACAAACATTTACCAAACACTTTTGGTATGATTTTAAATAATTATTATACCCGTGGGCGATAAAAAAAACCCTAAAGCTTCCAGTCTCTAGCGATATTAAATCCTAGGCAAGGGGCGAACAGAAAAGGGGATTAATACTATTCCACGGTTATTTATTAAATTACATCTGAAAGTTGTGGCAATAAACCCGGCTGGAATTTGAACACAAAACGCCAATACTATTTTTCGTGCCAAAAACATTTACATTGCGTGCATATCCATAAAAACTATATGCCTGCACCGAAAGATTTATTGATTTATTTGTTTTTGTTTAGTGGTAATTCAGGCAATATGGCTTATTTAATGCTGGAATCTAAACGCAAATTCAAACTTAATAATCTTACAAAATCAAACAAAGCTTGGAAATTTAGATTAATCATAGAAATTTTTAAAACATTGCTTTGGCAATGTATAGCATGTCATCAATTTTACTATTAAAATGTATAGTTGGTCAGTTTTGTTATTAAATATATTGTTGGTCATTTTTTAATATTAAAATCTATTGCTGGTACTCTTACTATAAAAATGTGTTTTTATAATTTCCTGGTGCTTAAATTTTTGTTTGCGAGTTCACTATTTTCCCATAAGTGGGACCCTAAGAGGTGCTAACACCCTAGGTTAAGGTTAACCTGGGATCAACAGCAATTAAGAAGTGGCTCCACTCTATACAAAACCTTCAATCTCCCGATCAGAGGCCTTACTGCCGGATGTAGTTTATCGTCATACCCAGGACTAGAAAAATATATAGAGAAAACGTGTTTTAATGGTTTTGAGTAAATACGAGGTAGATGTGATGAACTGTGCAGTAAATATGTGTAATAGAATATACTCTTAATGGCTGTTCTTTGCTTTTTATCGATTAGGGAAATATTTAGTAGCTCTATTTATGATAGTATTACAGAAAATTCTGCGAATTATTGAGATTAAATAAAACACAGATTACTGCTTATTGCATTTATAATTGAATTTATTAAAATAATTAAGTATTAAAAACAAAATATTTTAATACTTACTTAGTAGTATGTTGCTTGATTGCGAATAATTTTTATGTTTTAAAAATTAAGGGAATAATGATATTGAGACGCAAGTGGTTACTGAGAGATAATATGATAAAAAAATAATATTAAAGGGAGAGAGAAATAAAACAACAGCAGTTGAGAAGACAAAAGTTAACGATTGACATTGCATTTAAAGTGTTCAAGATCAGAGTTGACTGGAAAGCAAGAAGCTTGATGGGAGTTCAATAAGCGATAAGTATGAGAGAATAAACTATCAACATCGGACTTACGGTTTCATCGAGCCATTTCAACTGTAAAATGATAAGACAGTGACACCAATCTCGAACTGCGCTTACATTAAATAAAGTCTCGATACCATATAGGAAAGTTCATCTGAACAATTACCATGCAAAAATTTAGCGCAAAGGTATAGTGAAGCTATGTTGTGGTCGTAGGAATATGATTAAATCCGAGATGCCAGGTCAGGAACAATAATATTGCAGATTCTACTAAATTTTCTTTTAAAAATATAATCGCCTTCATTCTTCGCGAAAAATTTCATCTGGTCTCAAAATTATGCCTTGAATTGTAGAATATAAAACAACAGCATAAGATTAAAAAATCCTACGGCACTTTAAATAAATCATTTTGTAGAATCGTTGGATGTAAAAAGAAATACCACAAAACTATTTCATTTTCAACTATTTAATTGAATTTTAAGAAATTAAATATTTAAAAACAAATATGTGACGTTCTTTCTAATCTAGCCTGCGGCCAACATTTCATTAGATCCTAACAATACTCTGATTTGAAAATAAATGAATTCAGCAAAAATCATGTTTTGTTGTCATTCTCGGAATTTTTTTGTTCTTACGCGGGTATTATTTTGCATAGGAGTTCCGTTATTACAAAGTATTTATTTTTACTTCTGCTTGGATATATATATATATATATATATATATATATATATATATATATATATATATATATATATATGATGGCGTTATAACTTTTCAGATATCTGATGTTTGCCGTTTGTCATAGAAACAGGAAACTTTATCTTCACCCACAACAAAAGTCGTCGAGAATATCTCACAAGTACCCTAGCTAATTTTGCGTTTACACGTGCATGAAAAGAATTAGTTTGAATTCGAAACCATGGAGACGGTAACAGGAATCCACATCGTTTTCCTGAGAAATCATGGTAATTCTCATTACCTTAATTTACTAGGAAAATGGTGCTGGTTTCTGTTGCCATTTTTATGTCTTGGGTCGATTCGCATTTATACTTTTACTTGATTGGCCACAAACAAAAAAAAAAAAAGACCAATGTTTAACCCATATATGTGGGCGATATTGATTGATGGCTTTCTCAAGTATAATTGTGAAAAAAATGAGTGGGAGAGACTAAACCGGAAGTTGAACTCGACTTGTTCATAGGATGTTTCTATCGATAATCAGTACGCTACTTTTTGCGTCATGCATTTTGTTTATTATTAATTGTAAGCGAAAGCTGTTTTCTTGCAGAACTGATGACAGGAATTGCATAACAAAAAGATGATGTCCTTCCTTGAAATCATATTGGGTATTTATCGTAATGTTCTTTTATCTTAATTTTTATTTTTAATCTATATAACCCCAAGCAAGACAGTAAAGCCACTAAGACACAATGAGTTACTGGATGTGGAAGAATTAGGACGAGAAACATTGGTAATAAGCAGGGAGAGGAAAGAATAATCAAGAGGACACTAGATAACGATTGCCATTGCATTTAAATATCTGCAGATTAAAATTGACTGGAAAGCATGGAACCGAAAGTTAGTTCTACAGACGAGAAATGCGAGTAAAGAAGTTGTTAGCATAGAATTTGCAACTACATCTAGCCATTACAACTATAAACTGATGAGAAGTAGACACCAGGCTAGTAGTGTGCTTCCATTAAAAAAGTCTAAGAACGATAGCGAAGAGCTCACCCGTACAATTACCATGAAAGATTTTACAGAAAAGACAGCGAGGCAAGCTTGCGGCAGTGTGAAGGTGACTGAAGCCGAGCCACCCGATCAGGAGTGATATTATTCCTGATTCTTTTTCAGATTTTTTCAAGAAGCTCAAGATAAATTGCAGGGACACCGGCTCATATGTGGCTGTAATATTCTAAGTATGGATGGATGCTGGAGAGAAAATATGCCTAGCACAACACTGAACCAACTTTTTTAGTAGCTGATGTACCAATGTATTTAATATAGTCTTTCCACTTCATTTCAGCTGGGAATGTTAGCCCTAGTAAGTGCAACGAGTCACTTTTCTGGTTATCTGGAGAACTTAATGAACAATTTACAGCGTATTGTCATGAAAATATCAATTAAAATAGAATATTCATTCAATAATGAGCGCCAACGTTTGCTAAGGTCAACAATTAATCGCAAGCAATTTTGAATTAGAAATTAAAAACAAATATAATAGGTGCTTGACAAGAGAAATACTTTTGCTAGCAACGTGAAATTAACGTGCTATGATGATTTTCTAAGTGTATATTAGATGTGTTACAAGGCAGAATTTATGGGACACTCATTGAGGATCGAACTCGCTATTCAGCTGTAATCGATCTAGTGAGACAAGCCAGTTAACCATGACGCCATCTTTTTTTTAACATAGCTTAGATGTGGCACAAGGCCGGAAGTATGGGGCTACCCAGTGAGGATCGAACTAAGTACTCAGTAGCAATTTATCTAGCGAGACAAGCTTGCTGACTATGACACATAAGGTGATATATATATATATTCTAAATTATTTTCAACCAAATGTCTTCACATGCTTTAGAGTTAGGACTAATTTGCCGGTTAATTTCAGCAGAAATTCACCAATCATGTACGACAAATACTATCCAGAATTAGATTGTAGTTTGTATAAGTCCAAGAGACCACTGATAGTATACACGGTGCCATTGACGTTAGAGTTGGGGGATACTTGGTCATCTTCTGAATTCATCTGTTCAAGAAAAAAATAATAATTCCAACCTATACACAGGTCTAAAATTAGCTGAAACGAATAATTTCTGTACTAATGGATCGTATATCTTCTCTTATGTGCACAAGGACATCTCCGAATTGAAGTCATTCGTTTCTTTAAGAAACTTTTCACCCATTATTATCATTCTTTATCATCTTTGTGTCATTCATTTAAAGAAAATCATAAATAGTTTAATTCTTATGTTAAATTTCTTCCCTTGTCTTTATTTTCAGTGAATTTTAAACATTACAGAACCACTTTTAAATTATTCCCTAGTACACTTTCTCTGTGTGTAATTATCAGGACGTTTTAGTTGCTTTTTTTTTCTTTAAGATTTGATTACATGTACTGCCCGTCAGTATTCAGCGGTGGAAGCACATTTCTGTCACGTCATGTCTCTTCATTTTATTGTACAGCATTCACTGCCATATATGATTAGCTAAATATAGAAGTTCGACATACTTTTTCTTATTTCTAAGGATATTTTACTAACTTTTAATTTTTTGCGTAGTTTCTGAAAGGCGTCAATCGGCATTGCTATAAACCTTCGTGTTTCTGAGTTATAAATTTCATTTTCTTTTATTAGACTTTCTTTTTTTGCTAACAGACTTGATTTATGTTTTATTACATTTAATAGTTTGTCCTTGTTGTTTTGTTTTTTGCTGATTTATCTGAAAAGGCAGATATTTATTTTATTGCACGGTTCGTATGGAAGGACTCAAGTTGATTTGGGAATGTCTTGAATATTTGAGGTGTGCCAATAACGTTAAATGTGCATTTTAAGAGGAATCTAATGACAGCTGACGCTATTAAACAGTTCTTAATAAGAAAGTAAGCATAAAAATTAATATATGATAAACCACTTTATTCGTTACACATAGAGATATCATTTTTACTATAAAATGAATAACAACATTATTATTTCATATCTTAATTGCGTTTATCCAAACAGCATGATATTAACCGTTGAATTACCCGATGTAATATTCAGTCATGTTTCTAAATGCATAATGTAACAAATTCTTTTGCTTTTCTAGTCTTAAAACATCTGGTAATTAACCATTTTAATTTGATTTAATTTTTTTTTAATAATTTCACACCATGGATGACGGTAAAGCCATTAATATCCAGAGGTGTTATGGTGTTTGATAGACAATGTGAAGAAACAATCACTATTAATGAGAGAACTATCAAGTAGTAAAAAGACGAAAGATAACAATTGACATTGCACTTAAAATTTTGAAGGTCAAAGATGAGTCGGAAGCAAGAAGCCAGAAGAGAATTCCACAAGGAAGAAGTTCGATAAACGAAACTGTATATTATAGAATATACTTTTATATCTAGAGATTTATATCGTAAATTCATGAGACCTTGACGCTAATGTAGTCTTGCACTTAAATTCATAAAATCTAAGTACCATAGAGGAATGTTCATCTGAAATATTTGCATGAAAGTATTCAGAGGAAAAGAGACAGAAACTGTGCTGTCTAAATAATCTTATGACATAAAAAATTATGAATATTAAGAAATAAAAAAAAATAATTTGACAATGTGAGTTCTTTTTGCGACATTCTCTATGAAAATAGATGTTCAGAAATGAATTGCGTCTTCGTTACGACCTCCATTGTTCACTTTATAATTAGTTTTATTAAAATTGATTTTTTTCATTGAACCAAATTTTTCTTATAGTTCAACTAATTTCGAAATATATTTTGGCACATTTTAAAATATTTCACTTTTGATGTAATTTTTCTTCCTTCTTTCTATACGTTGTATTTTTCTGCGAAGTGTAATTAAAAATTTGTTTTAATACCTTTTACTTTACAAACATTTAATTAAATTTTCGTAAGCATAAATATACTCGCTTCATGATTTTTATATTAACATCTTCATTATTTAAACGCGCATTGTTAAACTTACACAGAGGTTCAAGTCAATAGAAAATACACAGAGATTCAAGTCAATAGAAAATACGAAGAGATGTGTGTCAATAGAAAATACAAATATTAATCGTTACTTTCACGCTTTAGGAAAGAACACAATTTATTTAGAGTTTGAGTGGCGTTGAAAAATTCGTCAACTGAGATTAAAATATGTTACTCCTGCAATGTTCGTCTTATATTTTCTTATGGCATATATGATAACTTAATAGAAAGAAATTCATTTAATGTTTCTGTCTATTTATGAAAATGTTATGGTTGGCGGAATTTTGAAGTCAAATACTTCAAAACGTGCAGAGAGAAGTGTTTTATTTATAGCGAATCTTCAAGAAACTCGTTATTACAGACACAAAAAACATATTATGAGAAAACTTCACATTTAACTTTTGAAAAGTTTATTCGTTCTGAAATTACACAGTATTCTATCTCCATTTCACAACAATATTCTTTGAACAGGTTTTAAGTGTAGAAATAAAGCAACTATACATTACGTCATATTTTGTTATCGCTGGTTGATCGTTACTAATTATGGCTGTCTGCTAGGATTACCCTGCTATGGTGTCAACATTTACGTATCCTCATGCCATATAGGCCAAATGATTACTTAGCGCTTTATTATTGATATATGATGAAGTCTAATAGAAGTTGATGCAACTGTCCCCTGGTCTAATTTAACCTGTAATATATATATAGGTATTTTCTTAAAATGAATTACTTCAACAGAAATATTTTTTTTAAATTTCAACCGACAGATGCAGGAACTGCCTTTTAGATGAATTCCAAATGTTACCTTATAAGGAGACGGCGAATATTACTTTTACCAATACCATTGACTTTCGAAAGGTGTACTTTCAGTAGAGATGCGAGATTATATGAAAATACTGAAAAAAAACGCCCGAGATTGTGTTAAGTTTTAACTGATATCTCATAATTGCTTAAAGAGAAGTGAAAAATATTGGCAATATAAAAAGAAAAAATGGCTGTAATAATGTTATAAAAAGAGACTTGCTTGAAAATTTTTCAATTTCGCTGCAACGTCTCACAACATTTATGATGAAAATAGAGCTACATTAGATGACTCTGATGAGTAGCGTAGATGTTAGGTGCTTTATTAATATATTCAAGCATGACAAATTAGAAAAAACCCGAAGAAAACCTTACTGTGCTGACTTATATGTACAAACTGTTTAAACAGACATATAAACTATTCAGTCCTGCTAAATCGACTACGCTTTTCATGCCCGAGTCGGTTAATAGAACGACTCTTTCTCCTGCATAGTGGAGAGCCGGTTTAAATCCTGTCAGAGGGAGTATTTTACCGTAATATTTTTTTCTCTGATATTCAGGACTGTAGACAAAAATATATATCCTTTAAAAAAAAAAAAATAAACGCTGCTCAGATATGAGTATCCACTAAAAATAACGTTTAAAGTGATAAAAATCTGTGAGATAAATAAATTAAAAAATTATTATTTCTTTAGAAATTGCTTTGGTTGCTTTTTGGATACGAAACTGAGTAACTAGGAACTTTCGCGAATCTAAAACAAGAGGAATGTGCTTAAAAGACATTGTTCATCCTTGTTTAATCAACAACGCTCTTCGTCGCCGAGTTGGATCTAATGACAATTTCTCCTGCAAAAGGGAAGAAGTTTCGAATCCTGACGATGAGCTTATTTTTTATTTAAAACGATTTCTCGAATATCTACGCCAGCAGACGAAAAAATATACTGTTTAAATGTAGCGTCTACGTAAATATGAGTATCCGCTAAAATAACATTTGATATATATACATATATATATATATATATATTCTGCAATCGTCAATGATGACATGTCCATGTCCCGGTTTAACGTGACATATAATAACTCACTTCACCTTCTGACCTTACTTTTCTCTTTAACGTAGATCTAACATTTAATTTGTTAATCAGGATATAACCACATGTCTAATTTTAATTGTGATTTTATGCTCCCCCCAATTTTTCCCTTTCGGAAAAGAGGTAACACTTAAAAAAACATTTAATCACCAGTTATTTACCATCACCTGAAGTAATACAATTGTAGTATTGAAAAATGATAGCTTTTGTGTGGCAATTTCAACATATATATATATATATATATATATATATATATATTATGGGGTATATTAATAAGTTTCTTTTAAACTGATTGATCTGGCAAATATCGTTCAAAATCAACGCTTTTACTTCAAATAACTACACCCTACTTGTGTCAGAAAATAAATAGATAGATAAAAAGATTAAATGTCAGGATGAAGATAAAATGATAAGGTTTAATAACTAAATATAAGAAATAATAAAGCCTTGTAATAATTTCGCAAAGTAAGGTGACTTGAAGGGTCAATACCAGAGTTCAGCCTTCTTATCTTTAAACTAATCTTCGGTAAATTCACACTAGCCAGAGTTATTTGTCACAGATTTAGAAACGTGATTAAATCTTCGGGAGAAGTTTAAGAAGATAAGACAAATTTAAAATAGTAATCAGAGATAAACAGTGGACTATCAGATTAGATCGAGATTAATTTGAGTTCGTTTATCCAATGCTATAAAACTCAGAAAAATCTGCTATTTCTTTATTTTTTTTTTTTTATAAAAGAAGACGAGGAATATTTGTGAATATGAAATGAAAAGATGTGCATAAGTCTTATTAATTATGATTAATTCTCATGGTTTTAATCTATTGTCAAATATCCGAATCTTGTTACTGTGATTACTACTTCCGTTATTCCCTTTAATTTCGTCCCACAACTAAATATTTATCGATATTTCCGACATGAGGCATTGTAAATATTTACATTTTTCGGAGTGTTGTCCTCATCTTTGTTTTAGTATTCATTACGTTTCAGTCATTGTACTCTCCGGTCTTCTTCAAATGACTGGAATTTAGAACCGAACCATTTATTTAGTCGCATGGGGTAGATTGTTCTAGTTCCACATGTCATGTCTCTTCCGGATATCTCAGTTTTACTTTCAGATATTTCCCATAGTAACTCAACTCCACGAGTTTGTGTGGTCAGTTATTGAATTCAAGTCACTGGATTACTTTAACCAACGCTTTTATCAACTGGGGCATATGCCTCCAAGGACTGAGGAACGGCACGTGGAAGTAGAACAAATTATCCCGGTGGACGAAATAAAGGGTTCAGTTCGAATTTCTAATCACCTGAAGAAGCGTACAACGGCCGAAACGTCGTGAGTATAACAAAGTTGAGGCCAACAGTCCGAACAATGTAAATAAATAAATATTTGTCGTTATCAGTATTTTAGACGCAGAACTTTTAAGAACATAAGTACTTTTTATCTAGTCAATTACTATCGATACTTTCAATCATAGTAAGTGAAGATGTGAGCTACAGATGTCAAAATCAAGCAATTACTGAAATTTAAGTTCTGGTAAATGTTTTCTCAGACGACGGAAAATGTGATAGAAATCCGAAGGTACATGAGTATAAAGAAAGATGTCACACAAAAGCCAGACAGCGTATTAAGAAATAGGAAAATCTCGTGAAAAACAAAAAAAAAAAAAACAGAAAAGAAAGAAAAAAGACAACTGAATTGCTATGCGATATCAATCCTTTTATATGGTAGTGAATGTTGGACATTTTTTCGCAGCTGAAGAGATTTCAGGCAAGAGAAATTTCGTTCTACAGAAGAATTCTGAGAATGCCATGGATGGAGTATGTGAGAAACGAGGAAGGTTTAAGGAAAATAGTAACACAAGGAACATATAAACTTAAAATCAGAAAGAGACAGTTGAACATTTTGGGAGACTTAACCCGAAATGTGTGATTGAAGAATTTGTCTCTCACAGAATATAATGAGTTAAAGGAGAGTATATGAAAGCAGCTATACGGAATAGCAAAATATGACGGTAGCGTTCTAAAGATATAAAACATATAAAAGTAGAATCCCCACGCTTATATGTAAGAAAGTGATAGAAAATTGGTTTATATAAATCTTCGAAGTGTGTAGGAAAAAAAATTTGCATTCAAGATTTTGATTTTTAGTTGAACACTTTCTCTAATCATTTCACACTGGCAGGAAATGCACAGCTATGTCACCCCCAAAGCAGATCAACCATTCCTGAATCAATTTTCATCGGATAAAAAAACGCGCTAGTATAGTCATGACGTGTGTTAGCACCTAGGTTTAAATAAAACAAAAACAAAAAAACATAGAGGGAGTATTATGACTTTACTAACTCAGTTCAGTTTTAATTATGGCTAACATTATATAAAAAAAAATATTTTTAGCTCATAAGATTTTGCAATTAAATTGCTATTTGTCATGGAATCTGACACGTGATTTTCAGCGAGACAAGAAAATTAATATTCTTTGCATAGGAGGAAAATTGTAATTAATGCAACAAAGAATTGATATCTTTATTTGGCTTGCTAAGGTGATTTTGTGAGCATAGCTTATATGTGGCACAAGGTCGAAAATATGGGGAACTCTGTGGTAATAAATAAGCACACCCCATCTGCTCTCGAGCTTGTAACTATCCACTGTAATATATATATATATATATATATATATATATATATATATATATATATATATATATATATATATATATATTACGAAATGGACAGAGTCCGACAATATATTTATTAAAGACATTTTTTATGTTTAACGTTCTTTTTATAGATACAAGTATTTAAGTAAATGCTCTGTTTATAATAAACAGTATTAAATAACATTTACCGGCCTGAATGTCCGAGAAATTTTCATATTCCAAGGACGAATATTTTCTATGAAAACATAAAAAATGTCTTTAATATATATATATATATATATATATATATATATATATATATATATATATATATATATAATGAACCTTTCTAATTCTCTAATCAATTTCGTGATGTTGAAATGAAATTCATTAAGGAGTTTTTTAAAGAAATTCTACATAAATACACACAGACACACACACACACGCACAAATATATATATACATATATATATATATATATATATATATATATATATATATATATATATATATATATATATATATATATAGAAGATATTGATCAACATCAAGAGACGACATGGCCTCCATCTGGGTGTTTACTTCAATGTCCAGTTTTATATTTACATAAGCTCTATCCCTAATATTGACCACTTTAATGCAGAAATATAGCATAACTAAATCTATACTTTTATATATATATATATATATATATATATATATATATATATATATATATATATAATAATAATAACAAGGCTTAAACACTAATATTCCATGGTCATAATTTATTCCATTGGAATCGTAAATACGATCCAATTCATCAGACCTACAAATTCAAAAAGAAAACAGAAAAAAACCTACTCCGGAAATAAAAATAGAATTTAGGGAGAGTGTAAGTATGAGAGTGTGGGACGAATGTTAGTTCATAAGAGAGGGGTTTAACAGAGAGGGTTATTTAAAAACTAGATGTGAGTGGAAGGGGGAAAAATAAAAAATGAAAAATTATATCCTTACTCTGTCCTGGACATTGAGTTCTACCTGGATTCTATCCTCTCGGAATTTTTTATTCAAAAAATATACATGTGTGTATATGCACCTGTGGACTTTGCATATATATGTATATTTATCACTAATATTATATATATATATATATATATATATATATATATATATGGGGGTGTTAACGCGTTTCAACCGACAAAACTCATTGATAGCTTCTAAGATGATAAAATATTCTAAAATTGATTCAGCACAATCAATAGCTACCTGACTTGCTGGAAAGTCTTTTTAGAAATTTTTAACTTCAGACATTTTTTCGTCAATTACAATGAAGCTACTATATCATTTTCGCATTCTAGATGATAGAACACACCCAGTTAATTGATACAATTGTTACACCTTAACAAAAATGTATGGATAACTATAGTCTACAAACTAGCTAGTTCAATTGGAAGCAACATTCTTAAACGAATATTTCGTTTTTCCACTTTGTGTGTACATGTTTTTTTTTTTAATTTTTTTTTTATCTCAGTCTCGCCAGTTTCTTATTTTACTTGAGAGAAATTATTATAGATTTTATAACTTTTATGCAATAGAGCCAATGGCACCTACCTATTTACATGTACGATACATGTAAATTGATGGTACCTCGACAATAAAGGTTCATTGAAAAATATTTGGTAAAGACAACAGGCAAGATATGTATCTTTTAACAGTGGAGTTTTAATATATTTTGACGGATTCGTTTCCGTCTTTTGCTTTTGAAGGTGTAACGCACAAGTTTTCAGTTTTCAGTTCGCGTTACTTCTTATTAGGGTTCTGAATGTTTGACTATATCCAGTCATCAACAAGAATTAAAAGAAATAAATTCTGTGATAATTGGAATCTTTTTAATTATTCTAAATTGAATATTTGCTTTGTCACGTAAGTGTGACGTTACTTTTTTTCACTCTGAATGTTTGTAATCTCGCGTGACCGTGACGTACTTGGGATTGTGAGAATTTAAAAACGTTTATAATACCTATCACATAATAATAAGTGCTTTTACTGATTGTTGGTTGCTTTGACTTCATAGTAATAGTACAGAATTCGTAGAGACTGTTTACAATTAAAAAATATTATTGGGTTATTCGAAGGCAACCGACTCGTTGTATATGTTCTTTTCTTTATGGCACATACGAGAGAGTTTTATATCTTGTATAAGACGTTTGTTTGTTACTTTTAGTGATTAAGTGAATTTTTAAACAATACTAATGTATTGTGAATTTGATTTTTTTGTGACGTTATTTTTACCTACTATGTAAAGACTTCCATAAATGTAATAGATAATGGACCATAAATGTTTAATAAAATCTGTAGGTCTTATGTGTATTTTGATTATATTTTTATAGCTATTTAATCTTATTTTATTTTCAGTATATCATACTACGATCAAATGAACAGATGGTGTGTTCCTACTGTGTTTGGTGTCGTATAACTAATTTTAAAATATCCCAAGTGTTATTTTAGTATTTGGGGATTCGGTACTGGTCTTTTCATAAATATCTAATTGAATGTCACATCATCTTTTTCCTAATTCCTAAGCTCACACTTTAATCTACTTCTCTGTGTGTGTGTGTGTGTTTAGTCAGCAAAACACGGTAATCATGCTTTGAATCGAAAACTATCCTTCGAAATTATATACGTTTTCACTTCTCTAGAGGTATCACAAACGGGGATCGTTTATGGGAGTTCAATTAACTATATTATTAGGTTGGAAAATCCTGTCACTTTAAGATTACTTTTTTCAATACTAAAATAATACAATTGTTACTTTTTATATTCTAATATATTCTCCTCTTCAGATTACTTAATATCAGAGAGGATAAATTTTCGATCGATTTTACCTTTTTGAAATGAGTCAAAACGTCACCTATAGTTCGGTCAGATTAAATCACTGAATATTTGTCTCGGAGATTTCCGTCGATCTGGGCTTCCGAATTCCTTCAATAGTGAGATTCTGGAAACCATAGTTGATGAAAATTCAAAGTTATTGCCATGGTAATTAGCAAAATAGTTCAATAAACGCTACATTTCGTTCATAAAACTGGTTTATGAAACAGGATAAATATTTAACCATAGTCTATACATTCATCATCTACATGTCTTTAAAATATAGAATTGCTACTGAATTTTCCATGGTAGAATCGTTATCATTGCTAAAGTGAGTTCTCTTTACTCATATCCAAAGTGGCGTTGTCACTATGCTGGGGGGGGGGATTGACAAAAAAAATATGAACGAAAAAAACAAACAAACAAAAACAGACGTACCGTTTTGGATAACAATACAAAGAAAGGATTTCAAAGATAAGCCGTGCCAAATAAACACCGTGCCTGAGCCAGGGTGTGGGAATGTATAGGAACCTATTGAAACATATCAACATTTCTATCTCTACATTAAAAATGAAAGGTAAAACACATTTATATGCGAGTATTTTAATAGTTACTGAAAAAATATGGATGTATTTAAAATATGGTAGTCCCACATATTTCAAAGAAAATAAAATTATGTATAAATCAATAAAAATTATATGTACCTCAATAATTTAGTCAAAAAAGCAAAACAGTAAAATAAAACTATGATAGCAGTTGTTCAGGTATATTTTCATTTTGATCTCCATAAAATATTGCATCACAAAAATCTCTCCCCCGCCATCACCGTGGAATATAGGAGCAAACCTCTCCAAACTCAATGTTGCTGCTGTAGTTTCTGTAGTTACAGCTCCACTCCACATAATCAGAGTTGTCCTTTTTCTAAACTGGTTTCAACCCAATCTATGGAGACTATTCGACGCTGTTATTTAATCCATAGCTGGTTAGAGAGAAGAATTGATTTCATACCTTTCCCAAGGGCAATTTTGCGAAGAGAGAACGCAAGTATTTTGGCAGGAATGTGGAATTGGCATATTTTCCGCGCCGATAACCTTTACGCTAGAGCGCATATCGACTTAGATACGCTGCTTTTTTTTACGGAACTGTAATTCCTTCCTATTAAAATTCGTCACTGTACTTAACAATTTAACCCCTCGTTCAAAATGCTGATTGCTTTCTGAAAGTCACTGTGAGGCACGAACTATTTCACTGGAGCTTTTCCATAAGTTCTATTTTGCTAAAAACCGGTTGTGCTGGAGTCTATTCTAAGATATTTGAACTTGTATTTTCTCTAAAGGTATTAACAAGGGGGGTCTCCTGATCCCCATGCAATAAATACTAAATGTCGCCTGAAGAAGGAAACGAGGTGTGACTGCATGGATAATAATGGAAGGCCATTCTTATATGAAGCAGTAATTTAAGCTGAAACTTCCGGGGACCGGCAACCAATGTGTTTTCTGTCTCTATTTCTAAAATAAGTAGTTATCATAATTTACATTCGGGCTAATATACTCATATTTTTCTGTTATTGTTGTAGCATACCTACGGACGATAATGGGTATGTTCCCATTCGCATAAATACAGTAGTAAATACTGCATTTGAAGATTCGTCACCAGCTGTGCTGGCCAAACTCTCTACCACCGAGCACAGATGATCCCCAGACGAGGCTATGTCGATGGGTAGAGTCTCGTCTCGGAAAAAATTACTGAACCTCGTTATATACCAGGTCTACGGGGAATTTTTGGCCGTACCTACGGGCTCGGATAACTCACATTATATTCGGTTTTGTGCTGAATCTGACCGCGTGGGGCGGTTGGTAGCTATCCTGCAGTCAGACATTCGTCTCCAGCTGTGCTGGTCAAACTCTCTGTCTCGGGGCAGAGAGGATCCCCAGACGAAGCTATGTCGAAGGGCAGAGTCACATCTCGAGAAACAGCTACCCGACCCCGTTTTATACGGGGTCTACGGGGAATTTTTGACCGATCCTACGGGCTCGGATAGCCCACATTAAATTCGGCCCTGTGCCATATCCGACCGCGTGGGACGGTTGGTAGATATACTGCAGTTGGAGATGCATTGTGGAAATTAATTGACTCACTTATAGCAGTTGACTACTACTTCTACACAACGCTGGCGATTCTTATATGTGTTGTTCTTGTCCTAAGTATTATCGTTCATTACTAACCTTTACTTGACTATTATAGGTTCCCTAGGTTACAATATTTTGGCGACGAGGATTAGCCAAAATTACAACAGTTATCACAACATTTTATTCGTTGCGAACTCTAGCCTTCTTCTTCAGGTTTGTGTCTATCGGATGGTGGATGGCCGCTCCCATCCAAGTATGCTTCTCTACTAGGGACTGTTTCAGACGCCTTCTGAGATATATTTGTGTTTATTCAACTCCCACAGATTCCACCTGTGCTTTGTACCATTGTTACAGCTTCTGGGAGAAAGCGCATTATCTGGCGTGAACAACAGTCTGAGAAAATCTCAAATCCTCCGTCGCTTTGAGTTGTGACATCATGCTGCAAAAACCATCGACGGTTCTCAAATAGTTATGTCTACCCAATTTCATTTACAGGGATTGGGTCAACACGTCTTATTCATTTTAGGTAATTTATAAGGTGTCGCACGCTGGCATCGCCTCCTCAAGACACCTTCCTGATTAGTCGATGATGAGATTCTAACCCGGTCCTCATGGTCAGAAAATGAAAGTTCTAACCAAACGCCCATTGTCGATTATGGATATCTAACTGGACCGTTTATTTAGAGAAGGTATACGCAACCTTCTTCGAATACTTGGGTTGAATGAGATATCGTTTATCATATCGAAGGCCGCACTACTATAAACATTCAAGCAAAGATCATATACGCAAGTATCTGTCTTAGAAAGGAGGATGGGTTTTTTTTTATGAAAGAAAAAAATGTTACAATTATAAACTGAAGTTTTGGTTAAACCTCATTACTGATGGGATGCGTGATTAACATCACACGATACTACATGTGATTTGTTTATAATTTATTCATTTGAATATGCAAACATATTTTTTAATGTATGTTTTTCTTCTCCAGAGAAACGATTATTACGAACGTTTCTTATTTCTACAGCAAATTAAGTTTACGCGTGTGCCCTTCTTTAATAAATATCCCCAATGGCTCAAAATGGCAAAAAAATTATCATCAACAAAATGTTACAAAATTCAATAAACATTATACTTAATCATTATTTATATTTGTAGTTATGTATGGAGAGTGTGTGAGGGAACAAGTGAGCACGAAATGAAAGCAACAAAATTTAATAAATGTTATTTTTCTCATGATATTATGTGTACCATTCAGAAAGCGAAGTTTACTCATGGCTGATTTCGGAAATAGATTTTTCTCCTTACATGTGCTCGACAGATATTTCGCCTCGTTCTTTTTTTAGTAACGCACAATTACTGTTAGACTTGTTTCCAATGAGTTTGCGATTGTACTACCCGACACTGAACTCCTAATTACTATACTAACAAATTGTCGAAAAAACGCTAAACTACACCCATCTGCGTTAAATGCCGGGATGTTCCGCCCAACATAATATTATTGTCTCTTATTGGCAGTGTTCGAGTGGAAATGTACTTAATTGTAATTATTTTTTATTAACTGGAACTGCTGACGAGGATTTCTGCTTTATTTTGTAACTGGTTTTTAAACTCGTATTGATTCTTTTCGTATATTATTATTAGTGATTGTTCTTATATAATGATATAATAGCAAAATATAACCTATCCGAACTGATTATGTTTATTAATAGAAAAATATATGAAATAAAAGACAGAGGAGATAAAAACTTTTTCTAAGAGAAGCTTAGATATAACATAAAACCTAAAGTATGGGGCTTCCAGTAAGGGTCAAATCACAGTTCAGTTGAAATTGATCTAGTGAGACAAAATTGCTAATCATTACACCGAATAGAAGTGTCGTTATCAGAATTCTTACTAATAGAGTTCATAGAGGAATTAGACCGGAAATGGTACAGAAACACTGCCGTTTCTTTAAAGACACTGGAACAAAGAATGCAAAATTAATATTAAAAATTATGTAAGAAAGACAGTTACAAATGCTGACGTATTAGCAGCTGACTAGTACTACTACTACTACTACTACTACTACTACTACTACTACTAGTAGTAGTAGTAGTAGTAGAAGAAGAAGAAGAATGGCAAAATAACACTTAAACATCAACAATGTCTCAAACAATATATAAAACCAGTTTTATTTTTGTTAAAGTAATGTTGGCGTAACTTTCGTTGCATTAGAGCTCGTGTTAAAATTTCAAGAAGGTTATGCAGAAAACAAATTCTCTAAGAATCTAATGCACACGCTAAAATAAAACTTTCATCTAACACTCTGTTAATCACGATTTTTTTAAGGGAGATTTATTTTAGCCTTAATGCCAGTGACAATGTAGAAGTGATGCGTTAACCCCTAAAATTTAATTACTTTTGCTTTATATTATATTACTTTATTCTGGAACTGGTTATACCGCTAATGGCTCGAATTGTTAAGATTGGGTTTGAACAACACGGTCAAAAAATATTTACGCGTAAGATATCATAATTTATAGAGTTGTTTTCAAATAAAAAAATGAGGCGATATTACCTTTTGTATTCTTTTAGAAAAAATACAGGGATCTTTTAAAACATTTTAATGACGTAGAAAGTTAAAATATTTGAATTTTGGTTTTCTTTTTAGGCTATGAGTGATCATTTGTCGTCATTTGTCGTGTATTCACAAAGAGCTCTTCGTACAATTCTTACACACACAACTTTGCCATTTCTTCCTGTCCAAGGAAATTCTTTCAAGTGTCAGAAATAGCATTTCATTGTCCTCTCTGATCTTCCCATCTCTTACGTGGTCTACAACGTGATCTTTTACCAGGGATTGTCTTTGTGGGCTCTATGCATAAATCTTAGTTCTCCTCTTCTGGTTAGATTTACAAACCAGTTAAGTCACTTTCTTCTAATCAGGGGAATTGTGTGAATCTTCACTCCTAGACTTTCCTTATAGTGGCCATTTTGATTCGTTTCTTTGATATTTCTCCCAGCTATGGCTATAAGGCAGATGTTTTCTAAGCAAGCCTTTTTATGTCCTATTATCTCAGTGTTCAGGATTCACAGGACTAATGGTGATAATAGAGTCTTATCTTGATGTAAAAATGGTTAGATATAAACCTAAGTTCTATATTAAGAATTTCCTTTCCCGCACTTATCACTTGGAGGACTCTCTTCCGGCTTCATGCTTTCCAGTCTACTTTGAACTTTCAAAAATTTAAATAGCAATCGTTATCATCTGTCTTTAATATCTGTTTTTTTTTATGTTCTCGCTTCTTAATTGTTTTATATTTTCTTATAATCTTTCACACTGAATAACCTCCTGTGTTTTCGTGATTTTATTGTTTAGCTTTAGGTGAAGTGATTAAAAATGTAAGTATGGGTTGTATTTTTAGTCTCATATCTTTTTCCTTGATCTTAAACATTTTTAGCCACTTCACCATCAATCAGTTTATGAAAGTTCGATATAATGCGTACTTTCCTTCATTCCTAATTGTAGTTACTTTGAATTTTATATATGGCGATGATGATTAACTTCATTTGAGATTTTATTTAAATATTAATATGCAAACAAAATAAATATAAGTCTAGTACAAAGACAAAATATATCTCAATAGTAAAAGACTTTGAAACTCAGGCAGACAAGTTTACATGCTAAAAGACTGGCGAGCCCTTCATTATATAATCTGTTAAATTTCTTGATGTTCATTTGGTGTTGCCCTCGTCAAATGCTTCTAAGCAAATATATGATCGGAGTAGAAACACGTAATCAACAACCAACTAAGGTAAATCCTTGAAAAGGAAGCTAAATTCACGACTCACGTATTGTGAATTTGAATCTAATTTCGAAATTCAGCAAAATGAAAGCAGAATAAACGTTATTAAATCTCCTGAAAGGATTTTTCGGACAGGCATCTCCTCAAGAAACGTACATTTTTATCTGAATAATATACCGTGTTATCAAACCTGTTAGTATAACGAAGATTGTAAATATTCTTGACTGATCTATTTTCTTTATTTTCGGTATCATTGTTTCGGCTTCCCAATTTATAGATTAATAATTAGGACTTTTGCATAATTTCATAATTTATCATGCCTTTAACCGGAACTTTCAACGCACACAAATGCAGAAAATCACTGGACATTTCATCCTTTTTGGCACTGCTCATCCTCTACCGACTCTGAAAGTCGAACCTAGACTGCTCCGTCACGACACAAGCATCATACCAATGGAACAACGAGCTACGGTGGCGCGGAGGAAACAAAGATGATAGAAATAAAATACCACAGCTCATTCTTCCTCGGAGTGTCTCTTTCTAAGCATACATATCACACAGGACTGGCGACTAGAGCAATGACTTCTTGCACCGAGCTGCCCATCAAGAACATTAGAAGCTGGATCTATTATAGATTAAGAATGAGGGGATTTATATATTTGACAACATGTATAGTGCATGTATAGAGCGGTCTGTGCTCGACTGACAGAGTGGGTATAGAGAATGTGCATTGCTGATGAATCCTAAACTGTCTTTCGTCGTATGCCCTTGCTATCTTTCTGAAATATATATATATATATATATATATATATATATATATATATATATATATATTAGAGATTAATAATTAAGGGATTTGTATAATTTCATAATAATTCCTCATGTGAAAAGCTCGAATCCACAACACACAGACATGCAGAAAAGCACTGGACGTTTCGTCCATTTTGAGACTCATCAGCATATAAGAACTCCTAGTGATGCTACGCATTTGCATTAATGTTTGTCAAAAATGTCTTTATTACTAGAGTTGGTGGACAGTCTAAACTGGACCAACTTATGTAAGTAAATCAGTATTCTAATTGTTGGGCAGTTTGTTGATATGGTTGTATACATTTTTGGTGTATGGTTTGTGAAGCTCATTAGATATGTCAAACGTTACACCAAGGAAATTGATAACTCAGATCTTAGTCTTTGAAGGAATTAATTAGGTTTTTTCTTCAGTGGTCAGCTTTTTGTGTGCTTAATTTGCGTAGGAATATATTCCCGTCATCCCTATTTAGCCATGTGTTTTTAATATCAAATATAGACATGAGACGCCTAAGTAATAGTAATTCCAAAAAGCTCACAATGTTCAGTTGTATCAAAAGCACCAGTGACAATACTAAAGTCAGAATTGTTACGGTTGGTCCACATGTAACCTTCCTGGAACAGAAGGGGATTTGAGACACTTTTATAATTTTTTTTATTTACTTACGTTTTCAAAGCCAGCGTCCCCCTAATTTAGAATTAATATTTCGTATTTACAACCTTATTTTTAATCTTTAATGTTAATCTGATCTTAAATTCATATTCAAAATTAAAATACAATTCATTTAGATATTTTAACTCGAATATTATTCCACCCAAGATTAATATATCTTGAATGAACTAGAAATTTTTTAAAAAATCCGGCGTCAACCCAAAATATGAATAAAAAGAAAAATAAATATAATAATTTCAGCACTTGAAAATTGCTTCTAGCATGGTACTCGTAGTTGTGCAATTAATACAGGATATTATGTATATGTCTTAATATATATATATATATATATATATATATATATATATATATATATATATATATATATATATATATATATATATATATATATATTAGGTTGGTGCAAAAATAATATCGTTTTCTCACATATGTTACTATGTGAGAATACGACATTATTTTTGCACCAACCTAATATATATATATTAAATAACTTTTTATTAACTTTGAACACTTTCTCTATATGCAATAATCTATCTTGAAATTATGAGTTCTGTCTATCTATCTATTAGTCTAGCTGTTGCCTGTTTGTATGTCCTTGGAAAATTATTTCCCTCTTAATTTCATTGCTTTGCACTTTCTTCTAATCATTAACTCTAAGAAAGTCGATAATGTCACTAAGAATCATAGAGTTACTAAGATTGAAGTAAACTGAGTCAAAGTCGCTGAAGAGAAAGCATAATAAAAAAAAAACATTATTCAAGGAGGCAGATGATGATAATGATGATTTATGTTACATTTAAATCTTTGAAACTCCTAGTTGACAGGAAAGTAAGAAACTATTAGAAGAAGGCTTACTCTTAGATTTAACATTTTAAATAGTAAAATGATGAAACGTAGTTCCAATATATTAATGTGTCTAAATTCCTGAAGTCAAGGTACCAAATATGTCAGTTCACCGAAAAACTTGCCAGGAATGTATTCACAGAAACGTTAAAGGGAAGTTGCGTTAAATCCCTGGGAAACTGATTAAAGCCGAATGGACCGAAAACGTTGCAGATTCTTCTTGGGGTTTTCTCAAGAGTCTCTACATACATATCAGGCTCGCCAGACCAGATGTGTCTGTAACATTCAATTCACGAACGAATGGTAGACGTATAAACGTGCAAGACAGATTGGGGCGACAACAATTTTCTAGAACAACACAATGAACCATGTTTCGGAGCCGTAGACTTAATAAGTGACGTGACGTCATCATTTCAAACAATATCAGTTAAAAACATTAGACCAAGAAGGTACAGAGTGTCCCTCTCATGAAGGCTACATTCGACCATGATAGGGTAATGTAAAATAGTTCATTTACCTAAGTCATTAACAGTTGCAATTACTGAACAGATGGAATCCAGTTTTGAGAAAGGGATTTTAAAGTAAGCATCGACATTAATCTGGAATATTATCGAAAATGAAATTAAGATTGGCACGAGTTTTAAGATTGGGATACACCATTTTTTGTACAGTGCGAAGCATCAAAGTTATTTTTTTTAACTTGATGCAGACCATAAATAACATTCTTTTATATGGAATATTGTATCCATTTGGGAAATGAAGAATTCAGATTTCGAGTAACATTCAAGAACTGAGTCTTCCACGTGGAAGTGTCTAATAATTATTGTCATTTCGAAAGGAACCCGTGATATCATTTCTCGAAGAGTGTTTTACATGTCAATTAAGTTGATGCATCAATAAATCTTCAGTTAAAAAGGAAAATGAGGGGGGAAAGCAAAGTCGACACTAATGTCACACCGTATAAGTGGCTATCGTATCCCACCTATGTTAATAATATCTTTTTTGCTTACTTAAATCCAAATTCCAACAGTCAGAAGGACGATGTCAGTCGACGCAAAAACTGAGGCTATCCAGGCGAGAACACGATGACTGTCTTAATTACGTATCAAGTTATTTGATAGCGAACAGAAGCCGATTCCTGCAAGCATTGATTCGATTAGCCGCCATACGGAAGCTGCGAGAAGTAACTTTGACGTTAACGATGCCAAACTTCAGAAAGATGCTCTCCAGACTTTCCCCTCCACCAGCTAGAACATTCAAAAACATGTGTTGCTTATGATAGCCTAGTATCGATTTCGGCAGATGGTTTTAAATAAGCGCTTTTGTTCACGTTTTCACCGTTGCGGTTGTTGATAAAGCGAATGAGCGAGTGAAAACTAAAATAAGGTTTTGTCTAAGAGAAGGCCTATAGAAATCACAATCCTTAATCACAACGAAGGCTTTAGATAATGGCCTAACTTATTGGGAAATCATTGTTATACAGTATATATCTAGATAAGAAGGCTGGAAAAATGATGTTTAAAACTTTTCACAAAGGCTAAATAGGAAGAAGTTAGCATCAACCAAAATCAGGGGTTTGCAAAATAAGAATTCCGAGTCGACTAAACAATTCCAATTAATTTTTAAAGTTTCAATTCATTAACATATTTAATAATCATAACAATCTCTCAAGGAACGAATTACCTAAATATAGCTTATGAGGTTAAAGGTTTGTCCGCATTCCCGAAAGATTGTTTATATGGTGATGCGAATAAAAAAAGAAGATTGTTTCAAAAGAATTATTTCAATTATCAAACCAACCGATTTATAAAAGAATTCTTTTTATGAGTAAGGATACTGCTGCTTTCTCATGATTGTTGTTTAAATTGTCATTAGATTCTGACAAAATTCTCTCATTTACACACAGAAATTTTTTTGTTAGCCTAAAATTTCAATCTCTCTCAAAGAAAATAAAAAAAAGGCCTTTAATTAATTTAAATAAAAACTAGAGGCATATGTTTACCCTTAGAAAGGAGGACCAAATGTAAAACAGTATATGTCTCATAAGGGGAAAAAAGAGAGAAGAATAGTAGGGACATTATTTGAAACCAAAGACAGAGATATATATATCGAGTAAACAAACTGTCGTCTAAATTACGAAAAAATGAAAATAAAACTGACATCTCATTTTAATAGGTATATTTACGAACATTACGCAAAAAATATCTTGAAATACTAAAAAGTTAATCTATTTAATAAAACCATCATTTGGCATAAACCAGAAAAATACGGTATTTCCTGCATCTCTTCTGGACGGTCACCTTGTTGAAGTTAGTGACTGCTGTAATAATTCTTGCCTTCTGTTCATCTATGATGTTACAAGGTGTATTGTTGTGGTTTGGGGAGTTAGGTGGTCGGATGTAAGGGATGATACTGGCACATAAATTGTCTGACAGTCATGAATGTATTGTCATGTGTGTGTAACATACTGCAGAGTCCTGCTGTCAGACATAGGGTCTTCCAGCAGCCACCCTCTTGGCCCAGGGCAGCACTACCTCCTCCATATTGAGTCTGGGACACTGTGGGAAGATAAATGAAGGCATAACGTCGCTATCACTGGCAATAACTTCAAACATCTTCGTAATCACCATTAGCCTCATCCAACTCTTTTCGAATCCTCTGCGCTGCCTCTGATTGCCACCCAAGCACCCAAAAATGTTAGCATCCGTGCTTCCGAGGCGAAGTAGTACAGCATGCAGTTTCCCAATTCATGGCGGAATGAATTGTGTCTTGGTGCTCTTTTTCTCACAAACGGTGTTCAACTGACCCTACCATACTGTGCAGTCAACTTAATCAAAAACAAGCAATGCGCATGCGCGAAATAAAAAATATATAAAATAACGTCAATTTATACATGTCAATACATATATATATATATATATATATATATATATATATATAAAGGTACAAGACAATAGGAAAACTCTATTATTAGGCGACGCGTTTCGTCCAATGAGGACTTTTTCAAGGCAGAAACGAAATGAATTTATTTAAAAACAATGTGACTATTAACAACAAAGCAAAATCTCTTTAGCAACAAGAAGAATTTAGATAGCGCTAATGTATTCATATTGTCAACTGAAAACTGCGTCAAATAATATCAGTATTTGAAAAAGGTTCACAAGGGCGAAACATATATGTGTGTGTGTGTGTGTGTGTATGTGTGTGCAGTATAATTTCATTTAAGTATGTTTCATTCAATAATATAGACATGTTATGTCTATTTATATAAAGATCCTTTCGAGTTCCCTAATCAGTTTCTTGATGTTAAAGTGAAATTAATCAAGGAAGGCGATATATATATATATATATATATATATATATATATATATATATATATATGTAAATGTATGTATGTATATATATATATATATATATATATATATATATATATGTACATGTATGTATATATATATATATATATGTACATGTATGTATATATATATATATATATATGTGCGTGTGTGTGTATGAACATGTATGTTTATATATGTGTGTGTGTTTAATTAAAAAAACAATAATTGTTTTGCTTGCTTTTTCAGTATTTATAATAATTTTTTTTTAACTTACGGCGGTATTGGTAAAGAAATCTCCCTATGTCTAAGTACTTTTGGACAACAGTTATCAAAGGAGGTTGCAGCCTTAAGGCGTCAGAATACATTTTTAACGAACGCGGTTCGTGCTTTGGCTTTTATCGCCTTTCGCGTAATCACGTCTTTGATCATGTCGTCTTCTTTCTACTGTCAATGAAATATATTAGTATGTTGGTTCCGAATTTGGATGTAATTTGCTTTATCGTTGCTTGTTTGCCTTCTATGCTCACTACCACGAGCAATGGCAGTCGTTTTGCCCAGTTTATTTTTTACATCATCTTATTGCCGATGATACGGTTTGTCTGATATTTTTAATATCTCGTTTCACATATGCCTGACGTTTGGAGTAATGCAAGCAAAAACCAAATCTCCAACAAACTATTTTTTGTAAGAGGAGTAGACACCAACATACTTTTAAAAGTAAAAGACACTAACTCCTACGGAAATAAAAGAAATTTGATAAAACCTACACGCCAAGCGTGATATTTTAACAAATTAAATCGTCGACATGGCAAAAACAAAGGACTTTGCAAACGGCTGGTTTTAACCGAAAGTACTTAGACATGGGAAATTACACCTACGACTACTAAATGGAACCCGCGTCCTAATATTATAAAAAAAAAAAATAAAAAAAGCAGATAAAAATTTATTCAACGAGGATTTTTCATTTGTTTTTAATAAAACATCCATAAAAAAGGCTTACAAAATACAAACAATATATAACATAAAATATATGTATGTATGTATATATATATATATATATATATATATATATATATATATATATATATATATATACGCACACAAACACACTTATATATATATATATATATATATATATATATATATATATATTAGTGATAAATATACATATATATGCAAAATCCACAGATGCATATACACACATGTATATTTTTTGAATAAAAAATTCCGAGAGGATAGAATCCAGGTAGAACTCAATGTCCAGGACAGAGTAAGGATATAATTTTTCATTTTTCATTTTTCCCCCTTCCACTCACACCTAGTTTTTAAATAACCCTCTCTGTTAAACCCCTCTCTTATGAACTAACATTCGTCCCACACCCACACTCTCATACTTACACTCTCCCTAAATTCTATTTTTATTTCCGGAGTAGGTTTTTTTGTTTTCTTTTTGAATTTGTAGGTCTGATGAATTGGATCGTATTTACAATTCCAATGGAATAAATTATGACCATGGAATATTAGTGTTTAAGCCTTGTTATTATATATATATATATATATATATATATATATATATATATATATATATAAAGATGTAGTGAGCCAGACAAACCTACCTAGGTTTCACCTAAACGGGTCGTCAGGGAAAGTTGGCTAACGAGGCAAAGAGAAACGCATATTTATAGGCGATAGCTAAAATTATACCACGTGACCAAAGAAACAAAAACACAAACACCTGAGTGGGTGGGTGGGCGGTAAATATTTATTCAACAAAAATGGTGGAGGGAGGGAATAATAATAATAACGAGCATTAAGGTGGAATGACAAATAAACGTCAAAACGTCTAATTTAGTAGCCAAGATTTTTTATGCCTACATACGTTAAGGATTTCAGTTTTGGAGTTTAACAGCTGGTTAGGTTCATCATATAAAGATATGGCTAATTTCTCCTCTGTACATAATTTACAAAATTCATGGCCCGCTTTATATTTAGGCCATTTTTTTTTAATATTTCCCATTTAAGGATGTTTTCCATACATAAGTAGATAGCGTGGGACTATGTTTAATTTTTTTCATTTTTAAAACTACTCGTGTGGTTATAATATATTTTTTTAAATTTATCCTGAGTAGCACCTATGTATATTTTAGGGTTAATATCCTCGCTATCTTTGTAAATTTTCACTTGATAAACCACACATTCTTGCTGATATTTTCCCTGTAATGGACAGATGTTTTTGTTTCTACAATTACAAGTAGGAGGATTACTGCGTGGATTATTCCCAAACAAGAAGATAATATAGACCGCATCCTTAACGGTTGTATTGAGCTCTTTTGTTAGTTTGTGGTTTACTCGTATCGGGTTTTTTTCTTTGGGCTTCAGACCTGCATCTGTGCGATTCTTTTCGGAAAAAGTTCATGTTTGTAGCTCTTTCTTTTTTTAAAACCTTTTTTCCCTCGAGATTGATTTGATTATTGGCAAATGAAAAATTCGAGGGTTTTTCGAAACGAGTCTAGTCATCTATATTTGTATATATATATATATATATATATATATATATATATATATATATATATATATATATAGTATTTCTTCAAAAATGTTAACATAAATATGGTCAACTTCACAACACCATTAGTTGATAAGACACCAGAAGTATGGAAACAGAATGGCTATTCTTGTAGTGATGTTATAAATATGTTTATTCTATAATTTTTAATGAATACTGTTTGCTCTACTCTCCATTGATCACTCTTTTAATTTAATTTTTAATTTTTCTTTTCTTCGTACAAATGTTTTTTTTTTAGCACAATGTGTGTAAAAACTGTCAGAAATTATCCCCATACGAGCGCTTTCGGCTATCAATTTAGCCATCATGAATGGCGACTTATATTTGTTTTTACTTTTAACTGAATATGTGTTGATTTTATGTATGTGTCTCAAGATATAGGAATGCATTATTTTGCGAACAATTTCAGCAAATTGTGACAGTACTAATAGTTAATTTATTGTTGTTTAACATGTTTAATCGTTTTTTTACATGTAGATGAAATTATTATGCTCTATTATTCTACTCGCACTTTTCGGATGGAGTTTTGTAGGTTTAAATGGACGGATGGGTGTGACGTAAGCTGTTTAGATAAGCATGTATTAGCGTGAACTGTGACACACATACACACACACACACACACACACATATATATATATGTGTGTCTGTGTGAAAAGTGTGTTCATATATATATATATATATATATATATATATATAATTATTTATATATTATATGCGAGGTACTTATTAGAAAGCGCTCAATATCAAAGATAGAGCTAACATATTTGATTGGATTGATGTGAGTTTGTGAACCTGGGTTTCACGCTTTTGCGATCGTCAGACAAACTCACATCAATACAAACAAGTGTATATATACATATATATATATATATATATATATATATGTGTGTGTGTGTGTGTGTTATTGAATTAAAGATTTAAATAATGCCTTATTTATGGATAAACGTGCTCATTATCAGAGAGCGTATATATATATATATATATATATATATATATATATATATATATATATATATATATATATATACATGTATGTATATATACGCACACACTCACATAGACAAACACACACACACACATATATATATATATATATATATATATATATATATATATGATGGGTCTGACGTTCGCACAGATGATTTAAACATACTGCCGGCGGTTGGTGTGGACCATAGTGTTTTTAAGTAGTTACTAACTGTAAGTGCTTTTTTTTAGGAATCTTACCGACTTAATACCTCTTCTACAGGGCTATTTTCATCCCGCGAGTTGATAGTCATTATCAAAATATTTATTTGATTTTCTCACATTTTTTTCTTATCTTGCAGAATTTAATGTATTATGCTTTTCTAAATTTCTTTCGAGCAGTTAGAATTTTATCTAAGAAAACTCTGGAACAGAACCACATTTATCGTTAGACATAACCTACTGAAGCCAATATATTGGCTGAATATATGCAATTTTCTAAGCGAATTCATAAGTAGATACGTTTACGCTTATTGGAAAATATAAGCATGAATTTAAGTTTGAACGTAGAAAATAAAGTTATCCGTCATTTTAATACAAAATTCATGACCTGAAATAAAATCAGAAACAATTTCATAAACTGGATTTATCATTCGATACGGAAATTTTGCCCATTTGAAATTCTCCTGAATCCATATATTAACTTCAATTGACACTTATCACTGCAAGATCTCGTCTACTTCGATAGGTATTGTTGCATCGTAAATGATTCGCGTTGCTTCAGGAGACAATTGCCCAAGATAAGATTATCGCAATGCATCAAATCAAATTTAATGACCCCCGTACAGCAACAATGCGAACTCCTCATCGGAACATAAATATAAAGGGAAATAGAAACATTTCCACAGTAAAGTTTCGTCAAGACATTGCAACAGAGTGGAATCATTATATCAGGATTTATTTTTCGATTGGAACATTTTACATTGATAAGAGTTATATTGCGTACTTTGTGCTAGGGCGTGTGACGTCGACTCATTCAAAATTCGGGTACGTAGCTGTTTAAAGAAAACATGTTGCGAGATAGTGAAGTTTTGACATGATGAAGAGAAATAGGGAGTAAAGATGAAACGTTGAGAAGACATGTATAAAAAGGGGTAAAAGTGAGATTTTTGAAACTAAATGAAAAGAAAAAAAGGAGGAAAAGTAAGAAAAAAACATGTCAATTACAACTATGACGAAGAAGAAGAAGAAGAAGAAGAAGAAGATAAAACAAGAAATTAAATTGTAAGAAATAGGACATACTGTGAAGAATACAAAACGTGCCGGAAGTTGGAGGGATGAAATGCGTTAAGGAAAAGGAAGGAAGACAAAAAAAAAAAAAATAACGTGGAGAAAAGACAGAAAAATAAAAAAAAGAAGGTAAACAAAAAAAAAATAATAAATAAAGCTAGAGTAACAATGGTTGAGGGAACAGTAGAAATAAAAAACAAAATAAAAAAGAGATAGAAACACTCAGGAAAAAGAAGAAAAAAAAGAAGAAAAAACAGGTGGAAAAATTTGGGCGGTGAGAAACAACAGAAATGAGGCAGGACACCAAGGAAAAAAGAACCAAGATGAGAGATTAGGGAATATCATCGCAATTGTAAGAGAAAGCAAAATAATATGAAGTAGAAAAGACAGAGAAGGCAAAAAAGTAGAGGGAAATTAAAAACAAAAACAAAACAAGATAAAAGATAGGGAAGGAAAAAAACAAAATGAAACGCTGGTGTGAAAAAATAAAAAATAAAAAAAAGATAAATTGAAGCGAATTAAAAAAAAAATGAAGTCAGAAATGGCGAAAAATAAAATAAAAAATATTTTTAAATAAAAAACAAAATATAAACGTTTCGTTTTTTTTTTCCTGAGACATAAATATTACTATGAGAACTGGATTTGAAACACAATCAATAGATCTTAACACTATTATTTAACAAAGGAAAACCCATTAACATTTCCTTTTCTAACATCCGAGAGATTCGAACCAACTTCTGAAGTGTGAAATCGTTCCTCATAGAGAATTTTCCTTATATACTGGCTCTCTACGAGACCAATCTCAACTCGTTTATCCCCTCCTCTGACCTCTCGATCACCGGTTACCTTCCTCTCCTTAGAAAAGACTCTCAAACCCACATGAACGGCCTTGGAGTTTACGGCAAGGACCATCTTCTATTGGCTAGGGAGATCTCTCTCTCTCTCTCTCTCTCTCTCTCAAATCTCCAGACCATTCATACATGTGTGTCCGTCTACCTCTCCTCAATTCCGTACGCACCTCTTCCTCTATCATTCTCCATCCTCCCATGACCGTGGTGTAATCGAAAGCATTTCCGAAAATATAGACAGGGCATTCTCTCTTCATCAGCTTGCTCATATATTCGTGTTCGGTGACTTTAATCCCCACCATACCAAGTGCTTAGAAGTGCTTATAAACTCTGATATTGCTAGCACACGAACCATTAAATTTTCTGTTACTCAACCTCCATCCCCGAGGCTTGTTATACACGCGGATCTTCTGTAGTGTCTGTCAATGTGGTCTTTAATCTCCCCGTTCAAGAATGCGCTTCCGAGTTCACCTCCTGGGTAAAAGCTGGAATCGAGTCTTGCATCCACACAAGGAAATATAAGAAATGAATCCTCGCAAGGGAATATAAGGTTAAATTAATCCCCTTGATTCTCTGGTGCTTGCTCAGCTGCCATTGACCATAGAAATCACTTTTTCCACCTGTCAAGTAGTGAGATGTCAGATTGCAACAGACGTCTATTTGTCTCAGCCCGTAACGAGTGCAAGCGTCTACTGAATGAAGCAAAGTCACTATTTGCTGATAGAATGAAACAACGTATTGTATCTCGCTATTTCTGTTCCAGCGATTATTGGTGTCTCTGCAAGAGCATACTAAACAACAGCAAATCCACAATACCTCCTTCATTCAAACAATTTGACTTGCTGAATACTTCAGCTGATAAGGCCGGGTGCTTTGCTCGGAAATTCTCATCCAGTTAAACGCTCCACTCGTCCGGTGCACCCACACATGATTTCCCTCCTAGAACTGACGCCCTTGAGCGAGTTGCACATAACCTCACCGTTGGTATTGGTCATCATCACTAAATTAGACTCCCATAGCGCTAGTGGGGACAGGATGCCAACCATTGTCCTGAGGAAATGGTCTCCTGAATTGGCTTCTGTTCTCTCTAAACTATATAGCTGCAGCCTCAAAAAATTCCTACTTTCTCTCCTGTTGGAAGTCATCATCTGTTTTACCTGTCTTTAAGAACTCTGGAGACATTTCTGACTCATCTAACTACTATCCTTTCAGTCTCCTACCACTCTTCGGCATTGTCTTTGAAGCTTTAATCAACGTCGAAGGGATTAAGAACCTTACATCCCATGATCTTCTCTCCGCTTTGTCAAATTTACAGTTGATATACTCACGGCCATAAATG